>NIJG01000002.1:1285890-1372565 GCA_002201625.1 Euglossa dilemma
TATATTTATTTATATAATTTTTTTTTTTTTGTCCTTTTCGGTATTTTAATCGGTACTTCGAACGCAGCACGCGCAAAATTGGTATTCCCTTCATCTCCCTCGGTATCGCGAATTATTACTGATTAACAACAGCGATTACATATTTAGACGTGGCGTGCTCCATTTTTAAATCTCTATTTTTTTTCTTTCTTTATTAATTAATGTTTATATATGTATTTATATAATATACCTCTTCTCTAGAATTCCTTTGCGGTGACGTGGTTAATGCGACGATCGTTTTCGTTTTATCGTTTCCCAATCATCGACTATCGTATTGCTCTATCCGACAAACGCGAGATCACACCGACAGCTTCTCCTCTCTCCTCTCTCGCTTCGCAAACTCTCTCTTTGCCCCCCCCCCCCATTCTTTCCCATTCCTCTATTATTATTATTATTCCCTAAACCGATTCGTTCGACATTATCGACATGTCAATTATGCATTTACCATGTTAATACTTATTAAATATTCTTTTAATTATTGTAGATCACAGACAACTTGTTCTTAATCCATAAAAACAATTCAATTATTATTTCTTTCCATAGGTTATCAGTGTTTCTCGTGTACCTCGTGTACGTGTATGTATGTGTGTGTATGTACGTGTGTGTTTGTACGCGTGTACATATGCGTGGTTAAGTGTCCGTTCGGTGAAGGGGTGTAACAAACTGTATACGCGTGCCGTCTTCGAGGGTGTGGAACAGATCGCAAAATCGCAAAATGGCGAAAGGTCGCGTCGCAGTGAGAATCGATACCACGTGAAACGCTTTCGAATTATCCCCTAATACAGGCGACTTTTATATTTTCTTCCCCGGATTAAGCACCATAGTAATTTCCCGTGCTTCGCCACGGAAAGGAAGAAAGTCTAATCGTCGCGTTTCGATTTTCTTTCCTATCGCCGAATCGGAGATCGATGGAAAATTGAAACCGTTTCGAAACTAGGAACGTGAAAATCAATTTCCAACAGCGTGGTCGTGAACAGGCTGCGATTGTTTGATCGATACTCGACGCGAACACCGTACGCAGAAACGGGGTGCAATTCGCGATCGTTACGCGCAAATTTCTCTGAATCGCAATTTTCCTGCAGAAAATTTGCTTCCGACTAAATTTCGCTTCCGTAAGAGTTGAGATAAAATTCGAATATACCCGAGAATTTCAAAGAATAATCTATACAAAGATCGCATTGATGGAAAATCGAAACGAGAACTCGGTACCTCGTGGTTACATTTAGAATCGCGAATTGAAGGAGACCAAAGAAACGGAAAAAATATAAAAAGGAAGGAAAGTGTTTCGAATTCGACGAATTTTCTCACGACGTGAAATTTCCTTCGGCATCAATTTTTCCCATCGATCTCAGGGGCGAAGGTTCGCCTGTCCTGCGCCACTCGTATCGATTCACGCGCAGCAACGAGGCCGCGAAAAAACCACCGTTACTTGTTTCACCCTCTGCGCAAGTGGCACCCTGTGTTCCTTTACGTAATCGCGAGGGGTTGGGTGGGGTGAGTTTCCTTCCGAGCACGATAGACGGCCGTTCGGGATCTATATTTCGGCGAACGTTGCGTGCGTCTGTCCGCGATTGGACCGAGGAACACCCGGGAACAACGGCCCTCTTCGTTCCTTCCTATCGGCCGAGCTTCACCCGATCCGATCCCTGAAATATCGCATTCCTCCGCCACACGCAGACGTATCGCGATGCTGTACAATGCGCTTCGGATAGGGTCGACTCGTGCTCTGTGTCGGGACTATCGACGAAGAGGCCGATATCGCTCGATATTTTCTCCCTACGAGCCACGCCGATCGGATGTTATTTGTCAACGTGTCGAGGCACAAACGTATCGAAGAGAACGACTTAAACGTATCACCGCGATTCAATAGCGTGGAAATTATAGAAAATTCGTACATCTTTTTCGAATATTTTTAGAAAACTTTGGTCGATCGGAGTCGATGATTTCGAAACATCCTCGGAGCACGAGCGAGCCTTCACAGATCTCGAACGATCGGTATTACTCGCGAACCCTCGACGTTCCTTTCGTCCTTTCTGCCATGTTCGCGCGATCCGTGTCCGCTGTGCCTGTACGATCGGCGAAAAATCGCGGAAACGGTGCGATCGTCGGAGGAAGGGGCGGTCGGCACAGACCCCGGAAGCGGAATTCGAAGGCTCGCCGGTTTTGCCGGCGAACCGAGTATTCCCTGAACAGAAGCGCGTGTTCGCGGTGAAACGGGTGAAACGTGTACGTGTACGTGTTGTAAACGTGTTTACGTGTGTGTACGTGTGAGAGAGAGACGGTGTATCGATACAGCGTGGTTCTCGATTCGTCTACGATGCACGTGGAGTGGCGTTTCTCGGATGCGCGTCATGATCACACAGCAAGCAGATTAACTTAGTAATACTTGTTAACTTGGTAACGGTACTCTTAATTCATTAATTTACTCGTTTAAGCTTTAGTCCACTTGAGTAACGCGACCGGTCTCGCGCGAGGTTCGGTTTCTCTCCTCTTCGGCGTCCGCCTGCCGTCAACATGGCCGACAGCCACGTCTAAAACCCTCCCCTCCATCTCTCCTGCGTTCCTTCCTTGGTCGTGTGAAACACCAGAGTCAGCCGGTTGTGCAAAAAGGACCAGTGTGTTTTCATCGGGCGCGTGCTATCGGAAAAATTGGGCAGGAATGCTTTCGCTCGACTTCTATCACGATGAGGATGAGCGGCTCGCGTGTCCCCGTTTCATCGTCTCGGTCCTTCCATCCCGGTGATCGGGGCCCCGAAATTCTTGCGAGGATTCGCGTCCGGGTCGCAGAGGGTGCTTCCGAGAGTGCTCCAGGATACGCGAGTTCGTTCACGCGGAATTAGGATGTCGAACGTTGTGCACGATTTCCGCGTTTTCCCCGCTGGATGTTTCTCTAGGAATTCGTACTCGAGACGAGAGGGTTTGGTTGGCAGCTTCGAAACCGGAACGGCGTCCAAATCGGTGGTTCATTTGCATTCACCTCTACCTCTCCGTTTCTCTCTCTCTCTCTTCTTCGCGAGTAGCGAATTTATCCTGGAAATTCTTCGGCCGGTGGAGCGTTTCGGAAGTACCCTTTACGATAGGACGAGACCCCAGAGGCGCCTGGATAACTCGGGCAACGGATCCAAATGTAATGTTTCCACGCTGGATGATCGCCAAGCGGCCGATCGTTGGAGATGGTTGCTATCCACGATCGACCTGGCCAAAGGACACGAGCCGCCGACGGATTAATCGATCAGAGGGCCCAGGAGGTCGCGTTCTCGCACGCGCTCGCGACCACGGCCGGTTGTCGAGTAGAAAAAAGTCTGTCACAAAATATCGTTATATCTCTATTGGATAATAATTAGCGCGTACACAGTGTGGGACAGTATTATGCGATAGCGTTGTGGCGTATATTAAAACACTCCCTTTTTCTCTCTCTTCCTCTATCCCGTTCGCGACGAACCACACGATCTGGATTCATCGTCCTGCGAATCGATCGACAAATCGTTCCGTCGATCAGATTCCTCCGCCTCGAGGAGAGAACGCCGACGAGTTCTTTTTATTCATCCCTTCCTCTTAATTTCTTTTACTATTTATTTATCTTTTCCGTTTTTTTAATTTTTTTTTTCCCCCGATTTTCTTCGCTTCTTTTTTTCTTTTGTTTCGTTTTGTTTAAATTGGACGCAAACCGACGCCCCGGTTCCTGCCGAAACGACTTTACGTCGAGCATCGTGCAACACTGGTTCGCTCCGTGCAGATACCCAGAGAAGCTACGTCGCCATTGCGCTTTTCGATTATTTTAATCCTCGTTCCTTCATCTTTGGTAGCGGGTGAGAGAATATTGGCTATATTCGCGGTCGGTAACTCGAACAAGCTACGTAGAACAAATTCTTTTTCTTTCTCTCTTTCTCTCTCTCTCTCCTTCTCCTCTTCTAGTTCCCGTTCTTGGGTTCCCGCTTAGTGCGGTTTCCAGGAGATGTTGTTCAGACCTTGAAAGTGCCGCTTCAGACTGCTGCCGTCGGCCCAGGCGGAGTTAAGATACTCGTCGTCATCGTCTTGCTCAAGTTTCTGAAACAGGCGTATCGTCGTTGGTCAATCCGCTCGTGACAAAGCTCGATCGTGCAAGCTAGTCTCGGAGAAAGAAGCTAGGGCACCAGGCGAACCACGCCTGGCCAGAGGATAGCGAATTAAGTGATCGTAAATTGGTTACCTTTGGAAGAAAAGAGGGCTAGAACGTTGGCGGAAGATCGAAATTCGTAGATTAATTCTCTCTTCTCAGACACACACGACCTCTTCTTCACAGACACGTATACTCTGACTCACTCTTCTCGCACACACGCATACGCACATTCGCGAGATCGCAGATTTCTCGAATTTTCTTTACGAGTTTAAATATACTTTCTCGACTCTGTTCGAGATCGGAAATATTTACGGTATAATAACAAATAATAATTGTATATTTATTGGAACCTACTCGTTTGATTCAATTACGAGTGTGTCTGAAATAGAAACCCTTCGAAACTGTTTGTCCCAACGATTCCATTTCGCGAGAGAATTTTATCGTGGATATCGACGTCCCTGGAGCCTCTCGGGAAATCTTTAATGCCTCTAAGAAGCTCATCGACGACCACGATCGAGAGATAATCCAAGTTTGCCGATGGTCTTAAACGGTTAAGCAAATGAACGTTCCCGTGATCCGAGCTCGAACAACCGCGGAAGCTCCTCGCAGTTTCCTCGTTCCTCTAGCCCCTCGATTTTTCTTCAAACCAGCGAAAAGAATCGTACGAAAGTCGAAATTTCCCGAGAACGATGCCGAGAGTCTCGTTGACGAGCCGAAATCCGATTAACGAACGGCCGATTCATTTTCCGCGTATGGGGCAGCGATGACAAATTCGCGACGTCGAAATTGAAAGCGGGGAAGAAAATGAGCGTAACGAGGAGGGACAAAGGAAAAACGAGGGCGCGAGCGCGAAACGATTAATCGTTGGCCGGCGAAAGCGAGGAGAGATCCCTTAATGTTTATCGGGCGCATGCTCTACTTGCTGGCTCGCATCGGAACCAGTCCAACGCAATGTGGTGCGGTGTTATTGATCAAAATGTGTACACGCTGTTCGACGGTTGGAAATCTTCGAAATTGTACGCGGTATCGATCATCGGCGTCGCGCCGGCGACACGCGACTTCCCTTGGTAACGCGGCGTTCCATTAAACGCGACGATCGAGCGGAAATTAGAATCCGCGGGCGGATCGAGGAATCGGAAGACAACCGCGGAGGGAAAAATGAATGCTCGAAAACGGGATAGCGCGCAAGGAGAGGTGTACAGGCAAGATGCCAGAGCCGAGGCCACTTTAACGTTCAACGAGGACAACGCTATCGATCGCGTTACGCTAACGAGCAATTTCATATATTAAAATCCGTATTCTATTGATCATGGGTATCGGGATTGTGCAGAGACGGTAACAGGCTATGGAAAGCAGAGGAACGAGGCTCGCATCGTGTTTCACTGTCGAGCCGAACCCTCGCGTGTTTGAGTAATGATATTTAAATTTTCTTTCATTTAAATTTCGCTCGAGGAAAGGTAACAGAGTAACAAAGCACGTTAATTGTAATTGCAATTACGTACGCGCCTGACACATTTTTCGTTTCACCGGAAGCTGATGTTATTTGGGAAATTCGCGGATACTTTTATTTCAGAGAATTTCGCGAGGGTTGGAAGAAAATTGGGGACAGTGGTTTGAGAAATGGCAGATCTTTCGATGGAGTGTCTCGCTGATTTATTTAGGGCGAATATAAATGGCGGAACTGAAGTTACGATTCGTTCGGCCTCGAGCAGCGGATGACCACGAATATTCAGCGCGTTCGGGGAAAGAAAGCTGCAGGGTTCACAGTAGGCCTGACAGGGAAGGGATAAGAGCAGGTTGAAAGTGGAAACGGGGTGAGTTGTTGGAGTTAGGCTAGAGGCTGGGGCGGAGGTGGTTAGGTCAGAATCGATGCCTGCGTCCTTGCCTGGCCTCGCAAGTGGCCTCACTCACGCATCCCGTATACAGGTCGATTCACATCTAACCAAATGCTGGTAAACGTTTCATTCTTCATTCCACGTCGATATAATTACCATTAGTCTTCCCTAAAAGTCGAGTCTCGTTCCAAAAAAATTCTACCTCCCAAAGAATGAAATTTTAAATATAATAGTTTGGACTATCAATAGATAAAGAGAGAAAAGGAAATTTATAACACCAAGTTTATAACCCCATTTGATGTCAGAAGAGAAGATACTCTCACTCCCAGTTATCGTCAATTTGTCAAAGTAGTTCTCTTTTATTTCCTTTCGTCCTTCGTTTTGTACACGGGATATGAAACCTTTTCATCTTTCATTTTCTCCAGATAACGGAGAATTGCGAATTTTTCTGTTTCTTTCCTCTATGAAAAATTACTTTATCCAATTCCTCGGGAGATTCGATTAAAAAACATTCCGTTCGTCGTTCTCGATATCGGTCGGAACGGAACGATCCTTATGCAAATATATCACGCAACGGCAACAAAGCTGGATCTAACGGTATGATCTTAAACAAACACGCGATTGCGCATCGAGAAACAGGCTCTAGTCCAGTATCGTCGTTTATGGTATTGCATCGCTGCTCGTCGCGAACATTAAACAAACTGATGTTTGGGTTCGTGTAATTTCAGATAGCGTATGAGCAGGTTTGGGTTAGATTAGGGTTAGATTGTTCATGCAATCAGTCGTAAAGACGCGGTACTAGATACCGGCTGACGGAAAATACAGTCCACCATGACCGATATACGCGAAATTAGAGCAACCTGTTCCAACGAAACGTGAAAGAACGTCCCTTTACAAATCGCTGGATATTAATCCGCTGTATCGTGTTTGCGTCTGCCACTATTTTTATAATAGAGCTGTTAGAGTTTGATCTATCGCGACACGAACGACCGTCGGTTTTCGATGGTAAAACCTATTAAAAATTTTCCAGACACAAAGTTTACCACTAGCATCGTTTGGTTCGAAAATCGTAGGGTCTTTTTCTAAATTCCGAACGAATTTGATACTTCTTCGTCGCGGAAAGAAGTCCGCAGGGGATTAACTTCCGGTATCATGGCCGTAACTAATTACACGCTGCGCTTCGAATTCTGATACGCGTCTCCTAAGAGAAATTGATTACATCGCGGCAGGTAAATTGATCGTCGTGGGACACCGAAAAGCCGATGGGAATTTCCTATTAAAGCAATTCGAATCTTTGACGAGCAGATAGACCCGTCGGGCGTTGCCGATTGACCTCTTTACACCAGTCGTTCAATGGAATACGGACGACTTCGGGTGCCCTCTATGTTCGCCGCCGATTTCGTCCTTCCACCACGGCTATTGGCCCATTAGGACCGATGAAAGTATCGTGGAAATTTCTCTGGGAATTTAGCTAAGGGTTTCGATCCAATTTAGGTAGAAACGGCAACTCGGGACTTCAAAGGATGGCGGAGTACCTCTCTAGCGAAAGTCAATGTTTTACCACATTTTCCAATTTTTAGGTCACTTTAATATCGCGAATTATTTCTAGGTTCTTAACACCTTCCGCGGGAATTTCAATATTTCTCTCGTTTCATCGTTTCATCTTTCGATTCGCGCTAATATTTGCGTCGGATAATTAAACGGATCATGTAACGCGACGTGTTTATTTAACTTAGAAAATTGAAATATCGACGGAAATAAAAGTATCCGGAACGTTTTTCTGATTTTGTTCCACGAGAAATTTTCATATTCGGATCGAATTGAAATATGCGTTAGCAGGATTGGTTAAATAGTACAATTACACGTGAAGAAGGGTGAAAAAATCGGATTCTCGCGATTACGGGAACGATCTGAATCGAATTGTTCGCAGAGTTCGCGCGACAAGTCGTTTAACCGCGGGACACCCTTAAGGAAGAGGCTCTGAAAGCTTTGAAAGCTTCAGCAGCAGTTTTTGGCAAGCGGACAACGCTATTATCTTTTCCTGCTTTGTCCGACGAGCTCCTTTCACAGCGATTCCATTTTTCTCAATAAAACTGGAGAGCCAACAATGAACCCGAAAGGTGCGCTCTCTCCTCTTCCATTGCTAAAGGCGCAATCGCTACTGTAAATTCGATACAACGCGTTCTGCCGGTCGTTCGATCTGCCCTTTTCTGTCTCTGCGATTCGGATAATAAATCGAATTTCGGCATCGTTATCCGCGAGGGAAAATATCGATAAATAATCCGCCGATTTCTTCCCTTAAATTTATCGCGCGCCGTTGACTGGCCGAACGCGCGTTTCCCGATGAAATTTATTTTCTCTATCTTCGGTAATAAATTCCAGCCGCGCGTCTCAGTTTTTGCGCGACATTTCCGGTTTAATTCCATCACGGACAAATGCCCGCGTTCATTCATACATTCTGCGATGCAGCAGCGTGGCAGGGGGCTACTAGATATCGTGAAAATACAGGGCGCGTCAAAAGAGACGTTCGAATGGAAGGTAGATAATTTAAAGACACAACTGAAATTTAGGAATTCTTATTTTCCGAGAAAAAATTTGATTTCGAATAAGAGAGATTTGTGGAGACTTTCTTCGAATTTGATTCGATGAAATTCATTTTACGTACAATGGATATTTGCGTGATATATAGGAATGAAATACGACGAGATGAAATTTACGATATGTCTGTTTTTTATTGTACAAAGAGACCATCGAATGGTTGTTTTAAGTTGCAACGCGTCTTTTGAAACGTCCTGTAGCGAGACATCGATTTCGCCATAGACTGCAAGACGCCACTTTGTTCATTCGCCATTCAGAGACACCGTGTGGAAACACGAAGCCCGAAGGGACGTTAATACTTTGTTTCATTAATAGCATTCCTAACGTTGCAGTTTCTAAACCTTTGAAATTTCCATTGCAGTAGCTTTTTCGGTACGTACATTTGCGTAATATATTTTCCATGATGCCGACAGTGAATTAGAATTCAAATTGAATATAGAAATTCACCACTATTTTCGTTGCAGAAGGAACTTCTTAATTTAATCTTTTTCCCTATCTTTCCCTCGTAATTACTCATTTTAACGCGTCGAGTGCCACGAAATTTGTACGCGATGCGGTCAGGACAAGATAATATTTCCATTATTCTTAAGGAAAGAGAAAAAATATCGTAGTTTTCATCTCGCGATGTTCTGTATTTATTTACGTTATTTACCGAGAACTACCATAGTAATCAGCGAGAGATAAAATATAACGGTGCAAACAGGAACCGGGTTATTTTTTAAAGATATCAATTTAATGGAGGAAAAATCGGGAGACCAGTGATTTATTGATTTCTCCACCCCCGTGTCCGTCTGTTTTTATTTTTCACGCGGAATAAAGCAAGAATGGCGATTAAAATGCTGGCGGAATTCAGCGGAGCTCGTTCGATCAATTCGCATGGACGTGGCCCGGCGATATTTTTATTGCGATTTCTGTGCCGTTGCTGCCGATAGCCGGGCAGCCGCGAGTAAATCATAATTTCCGATCTCCTCGTGGCTGCCGTATAATTCGTTCGAGTCAAAGCGCCCCCTCCATTTATAGCGCGGCACGGGAAAAACTCCGGCGACTGGTAGTCTGGCAAATAAAGTTTCCTATTCCCCGTCCGCTGGAACTTCTGCTATTTACGCGAACACCGTAATTTCATACTTTCATAATTTCCCCGGCAACGCCGAAGATCAAGCGAAGGATCGCCCAGTTCTCCCGTTTCAACTCGAAAACTGCAATCGACGCGAAAGAAACTCGATAAAGACGAACGTCTCCCGGGAAAGAGAGGAGAGCCTCGTAAAACGCTATCCGCGGTTTCAATTGTACAACGCGTTGTAAATTCACCAGCACCGGACTTTGGATTTTTATTTACCGGTAGATCTAACTTTTTGGGACAGCGCGGGATTAAATGTGATCCATCTTTTTGATATGCAGTAATGCATGGTGAGACATTTTTAGCCCCCATCTCGAAATATTACAATAGCTGCAATATTGTATAGACACGATGGGATCCTAGGTCCAAATTTATAACGAAAAATTGAATTGAGTTATTATTTTTTATGCTTTTCTATCATGAGATACCATTGTTAATAAAGATATACCAATTTTGACTAATTTTACATGGGTTTATTTTATTTTCTGAAATCCTGTACCCTAAATAATTGGTCGACATCGTGATTTCCAAATGTTGAGAAAAATTATCGTCCAAAATTTATCTTGAACTTGGTTTTATTATTTAAAAAAATATATTACTTCGTTATTGAAATAAAACAATAAAATGAATTCCTAATCGGTTCTAATTCGTGGTTCAACGGGACGAAAAGCTTGGAAAACTATTAAAAGTATGGCAGGTGTTGTTAGAAATTTCATATACATTTTAAACCGTCCGTAAGGACGGGAAAATTGGAGTATTACATTATATCCCCAAGTGAAATTTCCCTGGGCGTTGCTTTTTCGAATCGCCTCGTTTCGGTGTCGGCAACGTGAAATAATAAGCGAGGAAAAATGAAACGGAAACTGAGATTTCATTATCTCCAGCTGACGAAAGCACGAAGCGAAGATTAACACGGTTCGCAGAATTACAGTTATGGTCGCAGTTAATTGAGCTTTACTGCACGTGCTGCATCGCGATGTGCCTTTTTCACGCGACCACGCATTAAATTTGCATCGCTTTCCAACATTGTTCAGCCTGATAATGTAGATTGCGTTCGTTCCCGGAAATATCTGGACGAACGAGCGCCATCCTGCCGGAATTTTCTTGCGAAATTCAAATATTAATCGAACTGATCCCTCGAACGCGGTTAAGAAGAGTCAATAAAGCGAGAATATATATATCCGAGGCGAGCGAGTTATCGCGTTTACGGCGATAAAGGCGAGCGGATATTTGTTATAGAGAAATGGCCGACATAGAGTGAAAAAAGCTGTCAGAGTAAAAAAACCGTATTCGAAGGATTCAATGGATCGGAACGATGGTACGAATACGGTGTCCAGAAAAGCGGAGATAAGCATTCATGTTTTCGCTTGTTTTTATTGCGAGCATGTATTAAATTCCGTTCAATGCTGGAACGTTATCGCGGAATAGAACCGTGTTTTATGCGGTTATCAAAGCCACAACGATCGTTCTATCCACGATAATGTCTGAATCTCAGCGATAACTGCGTCCACGAATAAGTTTTATCGACAGTTCTTTTAGTTCCACTCGTCTGATCCAAATACTGACTCTTCTCGATGCTCAGAAACGACGTTAATATTAATCCAGACCTCGGTTAACAATCTTAACGTAACATCGGCGATATCCAGAATCCGAGACAACGGACGAATAAATATTTCGTCGATCGTTTCATTAATTTCAAGTCTATCTCTTCCTTCGTGGCTTCAAAGCGTCATTGTTAGTAAGACGTGAAATTCCGACGTCCTGCATAATCGTATTTTATAATAATTGTTCGACCGACGTTGACACAGCAAAAGTTACGTTAATGAAACTGTGGCCGGATGTGTGCTCGTTGAACGTGCAGCGACATAATTTAGGTAACAACTATAATTGGAACTCGTACCTGCAGGCTGCTTTCGACGAACCGAAAACCAATGTTTTCGCCGAAAGACAGTCGGGCGATGGAAGAATTGCAGAACGAAAACGGCTTTCACGTTGAAGGACTTTGTAGAATTTTAAACGTAAAGCGTAAATCAATGCTTGGAAAAATTGGTTCCCTTTTATCTACATACCTTCGGGAGAATATTTTAAATCAGAGCCTGTCACGAAGGTTCGCATCATGCTGGAAGCATAATCCGATTAACCGGAATGAATGGCCAAATTTTAAATACGATAATTTACCGGAAGGTATTACCGAATTATATACAAATCTCAGCGATCCCAGAGAAGGATAACAAGCGAGGATAGCAACCGGAATAAACCATCGCGCTACTAGAGCTTACCCGCTCCGCGAGTTACACGAACGCCAGTGATAGAAATTCGCGAGGGATCAATGGAAATATCAGAGACGCGGGGAAAATCAGTCGCGAAGTTTCGCAATTAACCGTGCAGGGCAATTTCGCGGGAGCACATTAAATAATAAGCGAGTTCAAACAGGCCGGAATACTGCAAGTTTCCACGTTAACGTCGTTACCGTGCTTTCCGAATTGCTAAAAGCAAAGGCATTTGAACGTTCTCCGCGAGTAATCAGGTTGCGTCGAATTCGCATTGTCTCCGTTTTATCGACCCCGCTCTCTCTCTCTCTCTCTCTCTCTCTCTCCCTAGAAGGACTATTCGAGAAAATCTTTCCCCGAGATAATTCGCGTTTAATCCGCGTCTAATATCCCGCCCCGCGGATTAATTATATCCTCGCGTGCTATAAAAAAAGAAAACGCGGACGTTAGAAATGGGTCGCTTTGAAGATAAAATTGCGTTCGAGCTTGTATATACACCTAAATAAAATGCCCCGTCGTCCAAGATTCGAGATCCAGTCCGCTAATAAAGTATAACGAACGATCTAGGATCCTGAAACTGGGGCAGTCCCAGCCCTTGCATAATATCCTACAAATAACACGGCAAAGTAGATTGCTGGAAAAATTAAGCTAGAAGCTTGTACACTTTCAGCGAATAATTAGATAAACAAGAAGCGTCCGACGTCTTTTTAATGCAGAAAGAAACCGCTTTATTTATTTTATACACCGTCTCCTCTTGGTAAAATAAACGTTATTCGCTCGGCGACGATCAATTCCGCGAGAGGAGAGCGTAAAACCAAAGGAGACGCGTTAAAATTCAGAGTACGCAGCCGCGTTTCCGCGATGTCTCGCAAGAATTCACTCCGCGACCCGCCCTGTCATTTATATCGAAAAATTCAGCGTGCAATTCCGCTACAGCTGCCACCAGGCGGAACACTCCATTCACCTAAATCCCCTAACATAACCCTGCGCTCGGCGAGGTGAACGTAAACCGACTCGAACGGCAGAGCGTGATCCAACACCGACTGGCCTTGGTCCACGCGACCAGAACGGCCGCGACAGGCCTGGTTAAAGATTCCCGGACAAAGGGTTAAATCGCGTTCGAGGGTTAACCGGGGTAAAATCTCGCAGCTATAGATCCGATTCGATAGCGGCCTAATCGAATTCGGCCCGCGGGGTCGCAGTGTTTGCGCAGGTCGGTGATCGGATATCTTCGGCTTGTCGCGGGCCACCTGTGAAATTGACCGCGTAATCATCCGATATCGACGCTTTGTCGAGCTCGCTGACTCGTGTGTCACGGATATTTATATACGATCCGCGGGCACACACGAGCGTATTTTATGCCCGACAAAGGCCGCTCGATAGTTCGTTCCCAGCGACCCCCGTGGACGCTGTGTGTCTTCCCTGTCGTAGATCGGATTTTCCATCGCCGAGGAAATCTCCGCACGCCCCTCTTTCCGCTCCGCGATCCGATCGATCCTCCGCGGGATACGCGCGAGTCTCCGCTTTTATGGATCGCGAGGACGCGAGCGGGAGGAAACCGCGAGATCCCAGACACTCCAGGGGCGAGACGCGACGCTGGATGCGTCTTTTTACAGCTGATGGAAACGCGCCGAGGTTTCGTCGAGGGTGTAATGTTTCGCGCGAGGGTCGCATTGAAATTCGATGCCGGAGTTTTCTTTGGATAGACCCTGACTCGTCATCCGTGACGTGCACACGCACGTTTCAGCCTGATGACGTTTTTCCAGCGTCGAAAAGAAGACGCGACGGTTTCCACGCGCGTTGCTTCGCCATAAGTAAACTTCCTCGAGGAATTCCACAGCCATGAAGTATCTAATCAACTTTAAGACCATCGGGTGGAAGCTTATTGCGAGTTACTGTCAACGCAATAGTTCCGGGACAATTGCTATTTTCATTTGTGGACACATCAAAGCGGAACGCTGTCTCGGAGTTACAACCGCCATTAACGCGCATGCAAAGGAAGATGGCGCTCGGTGAACGCTCTTGTTCCTCCTGGAAATCTCAGGCTAAAGGATTTAAACGAGGATTATACACCGGTTAAAATTAAATACGACGAAACCTCGTGTTTAACTCGTATTTAACACTAAGTTTACGGACGTTTTTGAATACCTATTTTTATGGAGACCCGTCAGATTTGCGGGTAAAGAAAACTATGTATTTTCTTAAAAAATAAAGCTATGAGTTTAATTTAAAAACAATTACGATATTAACAAATTTAATATAAGTTGATTAAATCTATTAATATTGTATAATTAAAGCAACTCAAATTGACGGGTCCCGAAAATCTAGTGTTAACAGCGACGCTCAATTTTGTTGTAGTTTCAATTATATCGTCACGATAGTCTACTAAATCAACTATAAAAAAATTCCGGAATCTCTTAATTGCTCGCTCGCGATGGAATGTTTTCGCTGAAACGATTATCGACGATTCTTTTAAATCGAAGCGATTTCCTGTCGCTAGATTGCCGAGAAGCCCCGCGGCTCGAGTAACGTGGTGTTTTAAATACCAAGGCAAATCGCTTAAAGCCGTGCAAGTGTCCATTATCGGTGGTTATTTTCGCACGACTGAACCCTGACCATTAGCCGTGGTTGCAACATCATTAGTCGTAACAACGGGAACGTTTGATCTTCGATATGAGACGCGTGAAACGAGAGCTTGTTACACGGTGTGAGAATGCACCGGGTCTCTTCGGGATAGGGTATGATAATCTGGTCAGCTCCGGAACTACCCCCTGGGGAAGCATTTTTCGAGGGTATTACGAGAACTTTAAACGTAATGGGGATTCCCGACGATTGCAGGGTTGGAAATTTATCGATGGCTCT
The DNA here is from genome assembly GCA_002201625.1 of Euglossa dilemma. Lineage (NCBI taxonomy): Eukaryota > Metazoa > Arthropoda > Insecta > Hymenoptera > Apidae > Euglossa > Euglossa dilemma. The sequence continues at coordinate 1,300,711 of NIJG01000002.1, forward strand.
GACGGTAATTGCGACGTCCGAGGATTCTATTTCGCCGGTGATAAGCTCTTTTCTCGCTCGCTCGATCGAACCACCGAATCTTTCGTGTTCTCAGATTTACCAGCGCGTTTTCTAAAAGTTCGGCAAACCGATATTCGGTATTCTCGGTTAATATCGAGCTAGCTGTCCAAGTTCGGAATAGTTTAAGTGCATAGTTCAGGGTAGCTTCGCTAGTCGGAGAGTAATAAAATTCGATAGGATTGCTTGCTAATTTTCGCACGAAATTGAAATTTCGATCAACTCGATGAACGTTATAATATCGAGCGTCCTAATCTTTTCGTCTTCCGCTGGCAAATATAATTTTCGGACATCACTCGATTAGCTAAAAAACTTTACCGTTGTTTGCTTATCGAGATTTTCCAATTTCCAAATAGCTCGAGATAACCAGGAAGCGATGATAGAGCAGATTCGTATACATACAGGCCCGATGAATAAATTGGATAGAGAAAGGGTCAATCAGATTGCCGGGATGGGATTCGATCGTGGATTTTTCGTTCGCGATGGTACACGAACCAATTGACCCGGCCGGCCTTTCGATAAATTCCTCGTCTCGAAGACCGGCATCCGAAATATCTGCTTCCCGCGGGATTCGTCTACGGATATTAATCAGCCTACAAAGCAAACACCCGATATTACGTCTGCCTGTGCGCGACGATACTTCGCCTCTGGATAGGGCACTCTTTAAACACAGCCGCATTCTCGCGTTTGACTAGCATTGCAATTACCCTCGTCGCGAAATCCGTGAAATCCTTGATCAACACGCTGTTAATTAGCCAGCCTCCGACAGGGCGAAAACTCGGGAGGTACACTTTGCTTACACTGCGCAGCCACGAACATCCACACGATCACAGGCAGCCCTGAATCTCCGCGATCCCGAAATTCCTAACTCGTTTCAAACACGCTGCTCTCGGCCTCCTTCCAGCCGAGCCTCGCACACTTTAAACTTTGTCCAACGAGAAACGAGACGAAAGGCGAGCCACGCGTGAGAAAAACTAGGCCGACACGCAATCTCGGCTACCTAAAGGTGTAACGAAATAGCTAGCCGTTTTATCCGATCTAGTAGCTTCTTAAATCTGCGACAGCTGAGTTTGCGAGATTCTGAGAAAATTCGAGTAGAAGAAAAGCGGAAAAAGTCAAAAGGGATCTATTACGCATCAAACACGCGAATCTTCCGTTTCCATCTCGTCTCGTTGGACAGGGTCTAGGTATAGAACAGTGTCATCTGTGTCGGATACGAAAGGGTTAGGAGAAGATGGAGGAGGCGGAAGAAAGATGTTTGAGATGTCGGCGGTTGAACGCTTACCCCTGAATGGAGTACGAGTTGGGTATCCCATCCAGGCTTTCCCTGCTGATGTCGTCGGCCATGGCGACTTTCAGCTGATGCCCGAAGCTTGCCAGGTCTTCCCTGAATGCCTCGCTGCCGGGCGTAAGGGCGCCGCTCGTCAGTGGCAGGGGTGTCGCGTTACTTCCTTCACCCTCTCCGCCGTCCTCGCCATCCTCGCCGCCCACGAGGACCACCTCGTCTTCGTTGTAGATCTTGAAGTAGGCGATGGTGAGGTATATCACCGAGATTATGAAAGACGGTATCGGAATCGCCATCGCGTACACCAGATTCATGTACACCTGCGGGGAACACGTCATGGAACCACACGGGTTGCCTCAGCCTCCACTTCCGCTCTAAGGGACACCTTCTATGGACGGTCAGTGAAGCATCGTGGAAAGGATCGCGAAGAATTTATCGGCCAAGCGATGGGTTTGCCGGTGGAATGTCGGACAGGGATAACTCGCTGCCATTTTGCTAGATTTGCCGTCTTTCGCGACCACGCGATATGGAACGATCGTCGGGGGTTAAAGGTATAGAGGAAAATTAGGTAGAGATTAGGCTGTGTTGCGAAAATTATTAACCCTTTGGTGACGAATGGGGATATATTTTTTAATTCGCAAAATTTCGATTTTTATATATACTCCGTTTCTCGTCCGCAAAGAGTTAACACGTTCACCGTCATGGCGGTCAGTGTTTAGAGTTTGTTGGTCGAATGCGCTATGATTTAATTTTGGTGCGAATTTATTTGCAATTTTAATAACGTGACAAATGTGGAAACGTCATTTGATACTAAGATAGAACACGAAACGAACGATCTAATCCCCGAATAACTCGTGATCTCAATTTGAGAATAACTTTTCTTCCAAAATCTCGATCTTATCGCCCGGTGCGGAGAAAATCTCGGCATCTCGGGAGCGTCGTTAATTTAGGAAATTGACACACGTAGCTCGCCGGGAGTGTCGAGCTTTTCCGACGACGGATCCACGATGTTATCGTCGCTTTATAATAGCCAGGGTGGTCGTTCCTGCTCTCTCTCGCTCTCCGGCCGCGTCTTTCGAGGCCTCTCACTCGCGCGGATTCAATTCCACGGCAGCTGAAGAGCGGACGAGCGAGAAATTTTCTTTTCTTCCGGACAGAGCGGCACGAGTTTCATCGGGTACGATGGTTTCCGTCTTTGTCGTCGGGCCGGGCATTCAGCCCGCTTGAAATGCATTGTTCGTCACCGTGCAGGCGGCTACGTTTCCGTAAACGTAACGGAATTCCACTGTGCCTCGCGCCGCCGGAAAATCGTTTTCCACGCCGAGATACCGCCGGATCGCCCTTTCCACTCGCGGCGCCTGTTTCTTTTTAGATCGCATCGGTATTTTCCATCGACGCGCCCAGTAATTTGCCCGATTAATCCTTCATTTTCACCTCTCGCCCGCGAGTTTCATCCGGCTCGATCGCGTGCTCCTACGGCTACTAGACGTGGAAGAATAAATTCCACGGATTATTCTCCCACTTTTGTATTTCGTTCTTATCCCGTTCACTGCTACGCGTTGGTTCGTTTACGTTACACCGTGTGAGTTTCGTAGATTCTTCGTAATTTTTTAGCTTTTCCCAGTACTATTCTTATTATCTTGCAATAAAGGTAGAGAGGATAAATAAATAAATGGAAGAATTTGACAATTTCGATTTACGATAGCTTCTCGAGAAATCATCGTAGAATAATAATTATTCTGTCAAAATAAAGCTTGGGATATCTACTATAAAATGATATATGTATATATTTCGTGTTTGATGCACCCTCGCAACTGTAATCCTTTAAATTCGCGAACACGTTTGATCTCTGGAAATTATCGAGTGCGTCGAATCGCACGGACTCGGCAAAATTTTTCTCGGATATTTCGTTTACGGCGGAGGAAACTTCGATCCTTCGTCTTTAATTTGATACAAAAATCAGGCAGCAGCGATTTTTTTTCGCGAACTTACGGCGCTCCGAAGTAACCGGTGCATTTGTCGAAAAAGCGAATAACTCGTTGCTTTCTATACACCGGCTCGCGGGTAACTCGGCTTACCCTCGCGTTACCTTCTTACACCCGAAAACCAGCGATTCATCGTGCTCCGCGGTTTGAAAGGGATCAAACCCGATTCGCCGTTGAATTCGGGAAACCAAAAGTTGAAAGCGTGCCGTCATACGAAACGCTGAAAGCAAACCCCCGTTCCATCCCTCGGCTCGCAGACAAATTGTCGCCGCGGATTCCATTACGTAATTACATTCTCCGCGATCTTTTTGTTCGCTTTGTCGCGGCTTTTCAATTTCGGCCTTCCCCGATAACGAGTCGAAGGGAGCTCGTCGACAATCGTCTTCCTCCTTCGTCGTTCTTCCTCCCCATTCAGCCAACGCCGATACAATCATCATCAATTACCCGAGCCCGCGACTCCGACTCTTTGTGTCCCAATTAAAGCAGATACCGATCTTCGTTAATAATGAGCACTGTTACGTACTTAACCATTTACAGGGGAGACGCTGTTCGCTGCATAATGCACTATGCCCTCAATAGGCACCTGCAGTATCGATTCACGGTCCGACGTTCCCGTCGACGGTAAACTCGTACGAAAGTCACACACGTAGAGAGACCACTTTCGCGTGACTCGTACGTGCATGCACCGAGCGTAAATCGGCGATGTCTGGAACAAGGTGACCGGGTTACACCCTCCAACGAACGACACGTCACTGCGACGGGATTCGATTCTTATCCCTCTCGATTCCCGTCATTCCGCGCCCACCTCGCGCGCCTGATTTCGCGCTGCCATTTTCCGCCTCGGCCGACCCTTTCGCCGAACCTTTACAGCGAATACGCCACGATTAGCGAGTACTATTCCTCGATCCGCAGTGGGATCGATGGTGGATACCACTTTCTCGCGAATCAAAGCCGTCATTTAACTGCTATATTTAAGTAAGATCGAGATTCCGGAAGAATCGTTATTATCCGTTACATCGTTTCTTGCGTTTCGACCCAAAGAGCTTAAAAAGTAGAAGGAACGCAAAGGGAAACGATCGGCACTTCTGGGATACACTCAGAGGAACGGTCGGAGGCGAAATAAAGCGAACTGAATGACAGGCAGAGGAAGACGCAAAGTGAAAAGCAAGTCCAGCTCGGAGCTCGGTCCATAAGGACGGGGAATAGAGGCAGATAGAGTCGCACGCAGGTGGGAGAAGGGAAAATAGAAAATCGTAGAGAGACCTGCCACATGTCGAGGTCGCTGATGACTATCCCGGGGTCCACTTTCGAGTAGTAACAGCTAAAGTTCTGCCCTATGTTGGCGTACTGCCGGTAGAAAATACTGCAATTCAGCATTGGAGGGTATCCACAGCCTTTTACGTTGGGGAACAGCTTGGCCCCGGTGAAGTACCACTCGGAGTCGTTGCCCATGAGCCCTGCGAACTTCGCCTCGTTATCATCCCCAGTCGTCTCGCCCGGCCGTCGACAGACATTCCCGTCAGAGAGGGTGAAAGTGGACATTGTTAGCGTGTTTCGCGCGACAGCGTGCTCGCTGACGTTCGAGAGTTCGAGAGTTCCAGGGTTCAAACGATAATGAATTTTGCTCTTTCGTTAGTGGGACGTGTTGCACGGTGGTTGGTCGCTTCCGCTGGCCCTGGCTACCTGACCCGTTATTTCCTCAGCGCCTCTTTTGTGCCATGCTCCCGCGAGGTCTACGCTTTCTGACATTTCGCAACTGGGTCGAATTTCGACTGTCGTGCGGGGTTCTTCCCGTTTTATTGCCTTCGCGCGTGCTTCTACACCGTTTCCCACCTCCGGCCCGAGATGGACGTCCGCGGTGTTCCTCGCGCGGAGGAATCACGCGGAAATACTTCATCGCCGATTCTCGCCACGCGGAACGGAGAGTCTTGGGTTTAACAGCGAGAGGCAGCGCGCGGAAAATAAGCAGATTTTTTCGCTTCCACTTCGTCAACTATGATCAGGAGGATGTCGATATCCGAGCAGTTACTCGGAAGTTCAGTCTTCGAGCAAGACGACTCGGAATAAAGCGGAAAGTTCGGAGCAAACCCCGCACGACAGCTCGGTGTGAAGAAGAATACGGCGCCGAATGTCGGATCGCGAGGGTTCTCGCGAACAACAGAACGAAACGGACCGAGGGAAACGCCGGGAGGAAACTTGCTTGCATGTTTATCGTTTTACTCCGAGGCACTCCGGAAACGGTGGCGCGATCGCGTCTTAAACGTCCAACGCACCGTCACGTCTCCACTCAACGACGCGAGTTTCCATTTCCCTGCCGCGATATGAAATTCCTCCCCCTTCAAACTTTCCATCGAACATTCGTATACTTATCTATGCTAGCCTATCGTCGGCGAACCGGTCGATGAACTCGGTCCCGTTCATCTTCCCGTTTCCAATCATTTCCAATCGTGTTCGGATCGGAAAGTTCGCGAGGTCTCGAAACCCCCGAAACGCGGAAACTTTCCGGATAAAATCTAATCCCGGGCAGAGGCGGAAGAGTTTGCAAATTTGCCCGGCTTTCCAAGGGTTTCGAGTTTGGCGGACGATAGACGCGACGCCACGGCACGTTGCCCTGTACCTGTAGGAAAGGGTTTCGGCAGTCCTGCGTCGTCGTCCTCGGCGACATCCTCGTCAAGGTCCTCGACGTAGTCGTACTCCCTTAGGGAGCGCTCGTAACGCGGTTTTCCCATCGTCGTGCTGTCTTCGTCATCCTCGACACCTCCTACCGCTCCGCCTCCCTCACCCTGTCCATCGCTATCCTCGGACGTGTTAGTCGGTAGCTTGTAGTTGACGCGTATTTGCTTGCAATCGTACAGCTCCTTGGTGCAACCCTCTCTACAGGATGTCCATGAGCAGTTGCTCGTACCTGGACTCAACGGATCGTTCATGGACTTTCGGTCGGACGATAGTCCGACAACGAGGACACGAAGACACGAACGACTAACACGACAGAGACTGGTGCACGCCGAAAAAAGTCCGGGTAAGCGGAGACGAAGATCGAAGACTAGAACCGAGCTTTTTGGATCTCGAGATGCGCGTGACAGTGACGTTTCGTTTTCGAAGTGACGGACAAGCGACAGCTCGAAGATGGACACGTGCGAATTGTAGTTTGCTGTTGTTTGTTGTTTTGGAAATATCACGACAAAGGAATCTTCGATTTTCGGGTTAAAAAGTTAGATCCAACGAAGAAGAATCGTAATATTTCGTTACACGAAGCATCGTGGAGTACAAAATTTGGATAGACAAATATCGAGGATCTGAAAATTTGAATGTTTCGATTGCAAATCGCGAGGAAGCCAGATTTAAATATACAAAATACGACACCGATAGACGCGTTTTTAGGAATAATCGGAAACAACAGCAAACACTTTCGACAGTGGAAAGTTCGATCGATAAAAGACACTCAACAAGTGGTAAAAAAACACACAATTTTTCGACGTGCATCGTGTTACACGAGCGGTCAGAAGTAAACGAAGACGGGGTGGATATTTAAAAGACACACATGGGGCGAGTGTCATGACCTCAAGAATAGAACACATAAATCGTTTAAAAGAGGAGCAGGGGCGGCGGGGCGAAGTTGACCAGGGAGGAAAAATGCACGGTGACTTCCTCGAGATTCTCGAGAACAAGAAAACTGTAGCAAAGTTCTCAGCGTAGTCCCTGAGGCAGGTTACGAAATCCTTGCCCTGACCTCGTCTTCCTCCTCGAAACTTTCGCGGAGGAAAACTCCAGCAATGATGTAGTTGACATACCGGGTCACACTTTTGGATAACGTCCAATCTCGCCAGTTCCCGGCTCGAAATTCACGCCATTACGATTTTAATTCCCTTCCAACGGATTACAGCTCCGATTCTCGAGTTCGAGCTATCGAACGCGCGATTCCTGAAACGTGCTTCTCGAAAAGGTATTTCGATTTCGAGATCGCGAAGGAGAATTAAATAAAATCGCGTACTTTCGCACAATCGAGTGTAATCGGATTTTCGAGTGGATCTTTGCAATAGGAGAAATCGAACGCGTGATTCAAAGTGACGGATCGGAAAATTTTAATCACCGCGATAACGGTGTCGGGGAAATGTTAGCGGTAATTCGAATTGTTAATTAACCACGGTTACACCGGAGTTCTCGCGTAGGGCGGGATATAATCTAACTTCGTGCATTTTCTTCCCTGCGCAAATTCGCCCCCGAGTTCCTGTTCTCGTTGAAATCCTATTACGAGACATCAGCTACGTGTAATAATCTTGGCGCTAGTTGTCGGTGTTACTTGTTCAATTGCATCCGAAGCGTTTGCGATGAAGGAACAACGTTATCACCGAATCACAAGCGTCCTGAGAATTAAGCCTTTGAAGTGGCATTTTACCGATAGCGATTACGCTATTTCGCCGTATGGCCGAGTAGTGCAAATCTACCAAAGAGGATAGTTAAAAATTTCGAATCGTATTTAATTGCAAAATCATATCAATTTATATTCCATTCCGCGTTAATGCAAATTCCGTCAACGACTCGAAATGCACCTTCAAGGACTCGATATAAATGCACAGACACATCGAGGGTTGCAGAAAATTTATAACAGAGTCAACAGAAAAACAACGAGTTACACAATGTAATAATCGTGTTCGAACGGCACGGGCATGGACAATAAAAATCTACGAGAAGACCAAAAGTGCATTGGGGACGTCTACGGAGAGTAGGGGCGGAAACCACGACAATTAATAGAATATGAAATACCAATGGTAAACCAACACGGAAACATGTAGCGCACGGAGAAACGGGACGCATTCACATACACATTTAAACGCCGGGACAATTGGAAATTGCATTTGGTGTACGTACATCCAGACTACGTGCGATATACACGGGATCTTTTCACAACCGTGCCCGGAGTCGGCCGAAAGTTTACACTGGAAATGAAACAACAAACTCTGAATACCCAAATGACGCTATCAACTTCAGAAGAATTCGCGAATGCAAATAAATTTGCCAAACGCGATATATTAATCTGCATCGTGCTGGTATTACCGTGCACGATTTCTAAATTCCTATTTCACATTTCGCAGTCGAATCGAGACCTCTGACAGCACCGAAAGTGGTAGAAACAGTTATATATCGGACCCAACTTCAATCCGTTTCAGACCACTCGTCTCGCGAAATTTTTTAAAAGGTAAATTTTTAACGAAAAGATGAGTGCTTTAGATTTACCACCTAGTCAAAGGAATCACGATCGATTTCCAAACGCAGAGCTATTTTAACTCAAAATTTTTCTAAAGAAAGATGGGTGTCTTAAATTTACCGTTCAGTCAAGGGAATCACGACCGATTTCCAAAAACAGAGCTATTTTATTAACTCAGAATTTTTTTAACGGAAAAGTGGGTGTTCTAAGTTTACCGTCCAGTGAAAGGAATCACAAACAATTTTCGAAAACAGAGCTATTTTATTAACTCAAAATCTTTTTAACAAAAAAATGAGTGTTCTGAATTTACCGCCCAGTCAAAGGAACCACGATCGATTTCCAAAAGCAGAGCTATTTTGTACAATCAAGAATCGATTCAACGATCGCGTTAAACCCAGGATTTTTCGACCAGGCGTAATTAGGGGCTTCGCGGTGCCCTCGTCACCGAACGTGTACACACACAGTGTACACTGCACACACGATCGAGAAGGCAGACGTCGGGGCACTCGATGGTTGGAGAATACCTGCAGCCTACGACCGCTGGCATTCGACAGAGGACCTGAAGTGTAAGCACGAGGGTGACGAAAGAGGGAACACAGAGGGTGTAGGCACAGGGGCGGCACACGTTCGGATTGCTCGAGACCGGCTCGAATGCCGTGAATACAAAGACACCAGTTGCGTCGATCTTAGCCTCGTCTTCGTCTAGTGCCTCTTTAGCGGCACTATTACGTCGATATATCGATAACGCCGTCGTTTACCGAGCATCTAGCGTCCAATTTGCTGCTGGCCCGTTTCTTGTCGAGTCGACATCACCTACTCGGGCTTCGCATAATTTTTCCCCCGTTCGTCTGGGTCAGGGTTTCTCAACGATAACTATACGTGAACGTTCAAAAAACCCAACGCGTAATTCGTTAAGTCCCTTTGAGAAGTGGAAGAACCGTCAAATTACGTTTGCAAATTTTAATTAATTTCTCAACAAAGTCTAATCTAAACAATCTACGATACAAGGTTATAAATTCGAGTGACTAGTAAGAAAGGTAACAGTTTAATAATGGAGAAACTGATAGTCTAATGGTTCGAGTAGATATTTATTTGCAAATGTAACAACGTAGATATACGCGTGCATGTGTATTTATAAAAATAAAAAAGAAGAAACAAGGGGTGAGAATTACAGAGAGCATCGATGTCCAGAAAGAAGTCAAAGTAGGTTGAGAAACCCTGGTCCAGACGTTAATTAGAAGGCAACCGGGTAGACCCGAACTGAATCCAGACGAAAGAACGAAAACTCACCCCCGACGTTCGCTTTCGACGCGACTCGGTCGGGGATTCGGAGGTTCAGGGGATTATTACCGACTGTTCGATCGTAATTTCGCTTTTCAAGGGGAAGAACGACGGTCTGTCGGATTTTGTTTAGGGACAAACCGCGAAACGGCGTCGAAATCCGCAATTCACGCGAGGGAAACGTGTTCGACGCGTCGACTGGAGTCCGGGCGAAATAGAATCCTCTAATTTCGAGCTGTGACCTGGCATTAGCCAATTTTATCGTGCACGCCGATTTAACGTATCCGCGAATTACCGATTTAGCCCGGCTTAACATTTAGAGAACGCGGAGAGGCCGAGGTTTCCCCAAAACCTTGTCGCGTTCATAATATAACACCGATCGATCGCGTGTTTTATAACGATCAAATATTCAGAGGGTCAGCAGAGTTGTGCGTTTCCAATGGCAATCGATACACAGGCCTGTAAATAGCCGGCGAATTATTCAGACGGATATCGAAACTTCCAAGCTGAAGGGAAATTCGCGCAACTTCCGCGAGGAAACCGGCTTCCTCGCGATCGGCGATATCTCCGCGAGCGACGACCGATCGTTGCCGGGGAGAATTCCCAGCGGGAAATCAATTTCTGACTGTCGGGGTTACCAAAACGCTGTCCACGAGAATTACGACGGTCGCGTGGTTTTTTAGCGTTGCTTGAAAAATTGATTGACGCGTCGAACGTCCAACTGGCCGTGCAGTCGCACACGCTCCGGACGCTTCACAGTCCAGGAAGCTTCTGCCGCCCTATCGACCGCTTCACCCTCTCGTTTTAACCCTTCTATTTAAATCTTGTTTCCATGAAAATCAACACGCGGCGCCCGCTGGAAATATCGGCGGAAATCGGACTCTGGGGGGCGGTCGAATTCAAACGGGGACGCGGGAGAACGTCGATATAACAGCGTTCACCCTTCGACCGGGCTAACGTTTCCTGCTACGCGTTATTGTTCCACGTTACCAAGCGACACGCCATCGTAATTTTCATCGCGGTTCCCGTATTTCGCTCCCGTCCACCCTCCATTTTTCTTCCTGTCGCACGTTCCCGGATCTCTTTTCAAAATCCGCGCGACGACGCGGCTCGATAACTCATCGCGACGACTATAAGCGCGAGTATAGACACGAGACGCGCGAGTGAACGATTATGGGGTTGTATCTGAACGGTCGACCGATCGAAACGAGTAATCGTTCCGTGGTTGGAGTATCGATAGATCGCGTAACATGGTCGTTCGTCGAAACTAGAGCAGATGCGGTATTTTACGATCGCCGGACGCGTGTATTTTGGAATTGAACGTATATTTGGAATAAAGGGGTTTGTTTGATCGTCTTTCGGGGGGAACAATGGTGTCGCGAGGTATCAAAATGTGGGTTCAATTTTCGCGTTTCGAGCAGACGCGAATCAATTGCTTTGCGCGGCCTGGGTTGCGTGTTGCTCGACCATTGCGAGGGATTCGTGTCCTTTCGTGATATTTTCTGGCGTAACCTGGTTATGTGTCGCTGGAAAAGCGCAGGGATAACACGGTATGCTTTGGAAGATTTTCCGAGCGACGAGAAATAGTCGAATTTGCCAGGAAATATCGATAATTTTTGGAACGATGCTTGAAGCTGGATGTTGACCCGTTTGTAAACGAAAGGAAACATCGTTTAATAGTCAAACGATTCAAGAATATACGATAATTCCGAGGGACAACAAAATTTATAGTATATCTCGATTATTCTATTCCGTTCCGAGGATTAAATGTTCCTCGCTCGATTCCGTGTTCTCCCGAAGCGACGAGAAAAATGAAAAAATTCTCGACAAAACGAAACGTGCTATTTTCCATAGCTCATTAAACCGCGTTCCGTCGAACGAAATAAAACGCGTGCTCGATATTCGTCGTATTCTCCGGGAATACGTGGCCAATTACCGCGAACGAACGGAATAAATATAACCGCGCCGACGTAGTTTCCAAAAACGTCGATTCATGCACACGCCTCTGCCTTTCCTAAATAATCAACAGAGGACAAAGGTTTCGCGGCCGCGAAATCCGTGCCGGCCCCGTTCGAATGTTAAATTAAATGTCATTGCCTCCGTATCCGAGCCCAGGCATAGAATATTAAATCTGTCGTGCGAACCGTCCAGCGACTGTCTGTCAAAACAGCCCTCGTTATCCGGCCCGTGCTGGAAATAGTTTTCTCAATCATTCATGCAAATCGTATATTCCGACGGTGACCCTATTTCGTGAATTGGAACGAATCGATTTATACACTCCGCAGTTCCTTCCACGCATATCCCGCCGCCTTTCCTGGCTCTCCAAACCGAATACACGTTTTCGACGCCGTCCCCAACCTCCACTCCTGTTTCTCGTCCGCGAATTGGTACACCGAACAGGGTGCACTTTGAATAGTTAGAGACAGTGTACACGAGGTCTGAATATAACCTTCCGCGGCCGAGAAGCGGATATAGCGAGGCATAAAATGATACAGCAACTCGAGGGAAGTAGTTCGAGCGAAAAATATTAACAAAATAATCGCGATAGCTCGCGTTGGATTAGCTGGGAATTAATCAGAAATTTCGGAATTTCGCGATTGCAGAATTATTCGCAGAACCTTCGATCGTGGTTGATTCGATTAAAAGCGTCGAATAATGTCGGATCTTGTTAGTTGATTCGTAGATTGGATTTATTAATCGACCCGGCGATAAAGAATTAACGTAGTTACAGTCGGCATTGCGACATGTCAATACGCGATTGCATATTGCACGAAGGCCGGGGAAATATTAAATTCTTGCAGAATATATTACCGCGACCTTTGCGTTACATTTCTCTTCGGATTTAAAATAATCTCGGGTCGCGAGGACGCGCGGAATTCCCGGCAGAAATTTTCGAAGTCGTTCAAAGGGAATCCTTCGAATATTTTCCGTACCCGTCTACCGCTGTTTCCGCTTTTAAATCGTTATTTACCGGTTGTAATAACGAAAGCGTCAGCACGCCGTTGAGAGGAACGATTCGTGCGAAATGTGAAATATAAAACTGCACAAAGGACAACCTTTTGAAACGCTTGACACCGACAAACCGTGCATCCGCGTTGCAACGCGTATCCCTGATAATTCTCCGCTGTTTAATGTACATCGAACACGTACTACGAGCGTACAGCTACGCGATACTTAATCTCACGCGAGGCTCACACCATCGAACACGTACACGAGGAATTATCGAGCAAGTACGAGGGGGTAGAAAAGTATGGAGCGCAGAGAAGAACGCGATTCGTGTCGTCACAGGAGTTGCTTTGTATAGATCAAAGGGGCTGATAGGGAGAGGCGTATCGAACAGATGGAGAAGAAATTATTTACATCGATCCACGAGGAACGCGTGCGATGAAAATGCCGATGAACGCTTAACCGTGTTAACCAAGTGTTTCGCAACCGGCGAAACTCGTCGGAGAAAGCGTTTAATCGTCGAACGAAACTCGGGATAATACGGATGAATGCAAACGTGAAAGGATGAGAAAGATTTAAAACTGTCGGGAACCATTGCGAAGATTTCCACGGATCGTTAACAGGGAGATATCACGATTAAGTATATTTTTGTCTACCCGATAAGCGTCTTAATATTCGCGTGGCGAGAACCATTACCTACCGGAAACCTCGAGTGCCAGATAACCTTAGCGAGTTCTTCGGATCTACGTATTAAAACACTACTACATAACCTCTAATACAACTAGCGGGAAACTACGAGCAAGCTAAATTAATATCGAATTTACAAACAATCTTCGACTAACCAACCACGAAGATCTATCTCCGCTGTTTACTTTCGAACAGGGGAGAGGAAACGAAATAGGAAAAATCGTACCAAACTACCCTGTCGTTAAAATACTCGGAGTGCAGAAGAAACGAAAGAGAGACCCAAGATACGAGGAAAGATTATCAAGGACACGGGCTTCTAAACCCGTGGGTCTAAGTCCGAATCCTGGGAAGTAGAAGAGAGAAAGTGACCTCTAAGAGAGAGAGAGAGACTGTGTTAGAAAAATGGGGGTTCTCATGCAACGACACAACGAAAGCAGACACCGATCTGACGGAAGAAGTTGGAACCAAGTGTCGCCGATTGTTCACCTTTCCTGGACTCAACGTCGATGGTGACACACTCGGCTGGCCGAGTGTCGAACTGCATGAAGATGGTGGTGAAGGCGGGGTCGATGACGAAGGGGACCAAGAAGAGGAAGGCAAAGAGGCTGAAGGTGCTGAGGAGGATGAAGAACGCGGTCGTGTAGAACAGCAGCTTCTGCAGGAACGTCTGCTTCTCCTTTTCCTCCGCCATCTCGGAGAACAAACGGCAGTGCTCGTTTCAGGGATGCACCTAGTTGACGTCGTCGTCGTCGTCGTCGTCGTCGTCGTCTTCGTCGTCGTCGTCCTCGGCGTGCTCGCTGCCCGTCGTCACGTTCGACGTCGATGAGGCGAAACGATCTGCGGCATTCGTATCCCGTTTCACACCCCGTAACCCTTTGCTTTTGTATCGCGTTTCCAGAGATCGAGCTTTCCCCGGTCGACTCTCGGATTATAGATTTAGAAGCGATCTCGTTCGCAGCAAACGAGCCGGTGGATCGTTACGGTTGATTGTATATTTTGACGGAGAGCTACCTTCCGGCTTCCTCCTCGAGTGCCTCCGAGTTCGCGGATAAGGTTTAAGCTGTTCGAAACCTTTTCGCTCGGGGACCGTTAGCTTTGAAAGATTATCTCTCGGAAAGTAGTCCGATAGACCACACTTTCCTCCACTTGCTTAAATGTTCAGATACTTTACGAATTATCTCAATTTAACTCGAGATTTCATCGCGGAGTTTTAAGTTCGAGAAGACGAATTTATTGTCGGACAGTCTGCGAATTTAACGTTCGAGTTGACGTATCTAATTGTTATCTAATTGTCTAATTAAAATGTTTGTTCCTAGTAAGAATTGAAATCTACATGGCGAATAAAGCGTGACGGAGATCGTGTAATTTGACAAAATTTTTAGAAGCGCGACAGGATTTCTCGGAAGATAGATCTCGGAGGAGATCTTCGAGCTTATGTGTTCTTATGTCGGACCTGACAAATCTCGAGAGGCACAACGAGAATCCTGAAGCAATTCCAGCTGTGACTTTACACGCTGCTGGTGTACATGTCTGCTGCTATATTTGCGGTGTCGATGCCGTGGTTTCAAGAAAACGGAGCTTTCTATACCGAGATTCGATAAATCAACCCGGAGCTGTGCGATTCTTGCGACGATATCGATTACGCTTCCGGAATCTCGTGCTACGCTTTAACCGTAAACGGGGACTTCTCCAAGTAAACCGTTTTTCTTTCTCCGTAAATGTTAAACGAAGTAATTTTCCCGACAAAAGTTTCGCAAAGTAATTCCAGTCGCACGGCCGGGACAAACAAATCCATATTTTGCATTCCCTTCTCGTCTGTTTTTTAAATGGAAAACACTGAATACCAATTTGCGCTTAATCCGTATATCTCCTGAGATATTTTTTTTAATTTTAATAGGAAACACGCGGTAATGATAGGTACACGTAAAAGAAATGGTAAATAAGAGAAAATACTCGCCGAGTAAAAATACGGAATAATAGAAAATATTCCATGGGTGAAAACAGGAAGAGGACAGAAAATGCTCGATTGGTAGAAACATTTCGAAAAATTTCACGCGACTGCAGAGGGAAAATAAATTGAAACGAGCGTCGAGATTTCCGATACTCCCGATCGTCCGTTCAACGAGAAACTGCGATATCTGGGTCTTTATTATCTTGCAAATAAGACGAAGCCCCTATTCGAAACTCGAATTATCGTTCGCGATGTTATCCGGCCATTTATCCAAGAGGCACGTGCCAATTTCGTAGTATTAGGCGTAAGAAATTACCATGACAATGAACCAGCGACGCGATACGCGAGCCACGAGATTTCCATTCACCTCTCCCAGCGATAGGCGAATAATTCTATTTGGATCCCGGTTTGCGTTCCAAACTTTTACGGTATTCCACCTGCCAGGCGATGCCTCGCCTTTTTGGCCAAGTTTGATTCGTCCACGGAGTTCCAGCGAGTTCCAGCGCTATTTCACCGACTGAATTCCGACGAGAGAACTATTCGACTGCACGAAAAATATTTCCCACGCGCCGATCGACTTGGTTTTTTTTTTTTTCGTTCCGTTACTTTGGCAAATAAATCAAGAGATCACCATCGCGCGATTCACGAGCCTCGATTCTCGTTTCACTTTCGCCGGAAAAAGTTCCTCGACGAGGACGGGAACGATGTTCGTTTTTGCACGCGCTTTCCCGAAATTGAAAATGAAAATTATCGAGAGGAAATTCCAGCCGTTGTTATTAACGTTCAATTATCGCGATCTATAGGATTAAGGGAAGAAGCTTTTAATGAAATAAGACCGGTGTCGCTTTGTAAACTGTGCAGCGATATTGTTTCTTTCAAATTGAAAATTAATAGTGTTAGGAGCAATTGCGGATACGGTTATCAATGTCGGGTTATCACGATGGGGTGTACGAAGATCGGAAGCTTTTAATAAAATTAAAAAGGCAACGATTGAAAAACCTGCTGTGAAATAGAGAATTAAAATTATCCAGAACGAATCCTAGATACTCTTTGTTAACTTAAAATTTTCGCGTTGCATCTTATTAAAGATAAAAAGGGACAAAGATTTTAAAGTCGAAAAGGCTTGCGGCAAATTAGAAATTAAAATTATTAATTCTTAATCCCGAATTCAGGGCGATACCTCAAACAAAACTCACAACCTCAAACCGGTCTGGTACTCTCCGGCTAACGACGTCTAATTTTTCATTCAAAGAACAAAACGTAGCCGCAATTCCGCAAGAAACCCGAGGAAAAGAGCAGACGAGGAACCGTCTCGCGAAGCGAACATCGTTCACGACGAAATTCCGACAGCATCACGAATGAAAAAGCAACGTTTCCTTTCTCAAAGAAAACCTACTCCCCGGGATCTCGAAGAAAGGAAACACCGGCGAGATCCCACGAAACAATTTAACTCTCGAATCGTCGAAACGAAGGGCTCAACTCTCGAGCTCGCGACACGCTTTCGCTTTCGCGAGTTTCGGATAGAAAATCGGTGCGAACCCGAGTAACAACCCTACCCGCGTTTCGCGCCCTTACTGTAAAATGATCGACGAAACACTGTCGGTCGTTTATCGGATTCGAAGCGATTCGCGTGCGAAGGAATCACGTCGGCGGGCGTAGCCCGTGCTTGAAGCTCACGACTAAGCACCCCGTCGTGCATTCTCCTCTCTCTATACTCTCCTATACTCTCTTATATTCTCCTATACTCTCCTACGTTCTCCTTTTTTCCTCTCTCTCGCCCTCTCGCGCTCGTTCTCCCTTTCTCCGGCTTTCTCCGCCTTGCGACCCTCGGCTCCCACCCCCCGGTCCGTTCACTGTCGGGGTTGCAAGGGAACTTTAACCACGCTCGACGCTTCCGCGCACTTTAGGCCGCAAACTACGGATTTGTTTTATTGGATTGCCCTGATTTACGGAGCAGCAGCTTTATGGAGATAAAACTTAGCACGGCGAGGTTCGCGCGCGGTCTCTTCCGCCAGGCGGCAGCTTCCGCTTCCATCTGTGCCTCCGGTTAAACAGACTCGGTATTATCTGGCCCTTTATGGCGATCGTTATTCATAAACTTCCGGAACGTGCGTACGCGGCGGCGTGGCCGCGGAAGGGACCGACCGGGAGCCTCGAGGGTCTCGCCTCGAGGAATCGTCTAACCGTACTTAATCCTGGATTAATCGGTTAATCAGTCGGAGAGGAAGTCTCTCGTAACTTCTCGAGACCGATCGAACGAGTGGAAAGTGACGAGGCTCGACCGAAGAGATTTTTCGTTACTCCGTCGGTCGGGTAATAAAGAGCGGATTTCTCCAGCTGCTTCCTTTGTCGCGGAAAGACGGGGTCCGCTCGAAGCTGAGAAGAGGAGAGTGGAAAAGGAAGACGAGGGCGGGCTCGCATTGTCGCAAATCGCGTTTCGCCTCCTTTGGCGTGCATTTTCGGCCCCGGGATGCAAAGAAACTGGATTTCACGGCCGCAAAGTGCTCGGTGTTCCTTTATTGACTCGGCGTGCTCGCCGTGCCGGCGAGTTACGTCAGAAAAAGCCCGAGCTAGACACAGAGAGCTCAAAGGAGCGTTTTGCGTGAAATCATCCTCACCGGTGTCCTTTGTCATTTTGCATTTTCGCCCGCTTTATACGGCGGCCGCCTCGCAGGAGTAAAAGAGAACCGCTATATTTAGATCTCCTACAACTTTTTACCTTTTACCGCGACACTTATTGCACGGACGCGTCATTATTTTAACGTTCCCTTGACACTGAAACTACCCGAGTGCCACGAATTTAGAAACCCCTCCCCGGATACGACTTAAACGATAAAGAAGGGTAAAGAGAGCCCTCTTAAAAACGAGAAATCTTATTTCTCGACCTTTCTTCTCCGACTGAATAAACCGAGTAGCTACTTTACGTTCGAACCCTCGCTCGATTTCGACCCTTATCAATCTAACTGTTTAGCGCCACTATCGACCGGCAAACTCCAATTTATTCTCGGCATATGATTCTTCTGCAGCGTTTACATATCGCGCGTTGAACGCGATAATAACGAGTAAATAAAGAAAAATCCGTGAAACCGTAAGCTTAACGTTCGTTCGAAAAATTCATTCAAATTGGAAAGACCAAGTACTGGATATTACTTCTCAAATACGCGAGGAGTATCGTAGCACGAGATTCGGGAAATACGAGGTCCAACGAGAAGGCCTGATCCCTGTATATCCCGGCGCTATACCGAAGAATCGTTTCGGCGTCCGCGAAATCCGCACGAGCAGTGTCCGATTCAGCGGGATCACGACGAGCTCGTTCTCCGCCCCGAATGATCAAATTGTCCCGCTTCAACCCCTTCGCGACAAAGGGGCGAGTCGTGAGGGTGGTGGGGGCCGGGAGACGCTTTGCATTTACAGAGGCACTCGACGTAAATCAACATGCTCCGCATTAAGTGTCCACGTTGATTACGTGGCCGTGTCCGTACGAAAGGAAGTATCCAATCTGCGAGGAGCTGCGTCGGTGCTCGCGAATGGAGGCAGCCAGGCCCCGCTCGTTAACCAGCAATTAGTATATGCGCGGGTGTGCTTTTAAATTTCGCGACTTCGCCCACGGCCGCGTATACGTGTCTCCTTCGGTCGGCCCTTCTTCTCAATGGAGTATCCCGAGGATCTTTTCAACGGCGGACCGTAATTGAAGGTCCGCGAAAGCGAACCGACTCTCTCCGCGATTTCCTGCTAGACAGTGCTGAGTTTTCGGGACGTTCTTCGAGGATCGTGCTGTCGCGGGGATTCCTTTCAGGAAGTTCCAGCGAAATCCACTCGCGATGGGCACTGCCATTCGAAACTGGGCCACCGGCCGTGACTCAAAGAACTCGCGACTCGGTAAAGATCAACGAAGAATAATCGTGTCTGTTGACGGAGAAAGAAGAAACGAACGCGTCGCGATCTCGGTGCGAATCGCGAGCAGTAGCAGTAGCAGCAGCAGCAGCAGCATCACCACCACCACCACCACCCCCAGTGACCCGTCCGTCCGCGAAGAAGCTCCGGAAGGCTGGTCCTGACCGTGTGCAAAAGGTCGAGGAGGGAAAGCTCGATCGCTTCCGCGACGAAAGGAAGGAACGGTACCCCCTATGAAGAAGAAGAGAAATCGTCGGGGCTCTGCGCCCTCTTCCTGTGCCCCCGCATCCTGTCCCACCTCCTCCTCTTCCCGCGTTCCTCGCTCACTGGCCTTTTCCTCCCTCTCCGAGCTCTTCGTCGCCTACTTCGCCGCACTATGTCACACTGTCCACCCCCGTGCACATTTGTCGCGCGATCTCGCGAACCACCGCGCCTCGATCGAACCGAGAACCCGCTCTGCTTCCACGAACCACAGCGGGGTCGAATCGACTCTCAACTTTCAGTCCACTGGTCGTGGCTGCCACCTCATGGTCGTCGTTCTTTTATCTTCTCTCTGGCTCTCGTCTCGTCCTGTCCCCTGTCTTCTCCTCTTCTTCTCTTTCTCTCTCTCGGTCTTGCTCGTCCGTCCAACGATCCCGATGATGGTCCACTCCGGATTGTCCTCCGTCGATCGTGGCGTCTCTCTCTCTCTCTCTCTCTCTGAGCGTCAGCCTCGGGCTGCCATTCGAGCTTCCATCGGCGAGGTTCGCACGGCACGGTGGAATTATGACGTGTACCGCGGGAAATTTTCGTCCTGGCCGCGGCGCCGACGGATGCCGGGCTACTGCAGTCGGTGGAGCTTTTGGGCGAGCTTATTTTCGAGCGACGCCAGCGCCACAGTGGCATCTGGTGGCATCGACCGCCGCCGCCGACGCCGCCAACCGACGCTCACGCCGACATCGTCGTCCACACCGCCGCCGTCCAGGGCGTCCCCTGCCTAGGCTTCCACTCACCTTCTACGCCTTCCTGCTACTTCTTTCGCGACCTTGCGCTCTCATTGTCCTACCCTTCGTCTCCTCTCTCTCTCTCTCTCCCTCTCTCTCTTTCCATTTCCTCTCGCGTCTTCGCGTCCGCGTTTATCCTATATGCCCTCTTCCGTTATCGCGTCTGCCCCTGTCACCGTCGTCAAACCAGAGATTCTCGCGTCGGTTATTCGTTCGTCGCTACCCAATCGTGCGCGACGATATCGATGTTCGATCGGGAAACTCGCGTCGATAGAGGGAAAGAACGAGCGGAGACGGTTTCGACTACCGTGCACTCCGTCGAGGTTTTCTCGTGTTAAAAAAAGAAGAAGGGCGGCCAGAGAGAAATCGTCGAAGGTCTGATTGGATCGATCGAACGAACGGTATATTCGACGGGAGAAGGAGCCGTAATAAGATTCCGGCTGAGCTTAAGGAGACGTATTTTTCGCGAATGCCGGTCGGAAATACACGGTGAAACTGGCTTGGCGAGTTTCGCGATTTCGCGAAACCGTCCATTCCCAGGATGATTTAACGCCGCGGTTCCAGTCGCGACCATTCCGCGTGATTCATTCTTCCCCGCGCCGCTGTCCGCCTCGGTAACGAACGCTCGTTCCTTCTCCTGGCAAGTTAGAAGGTCGACGGGTTCGTGGAATTTCGGTTGTTACCGTTTATAAGCGAATACCAACAGCGGACCCAAGTCTGCACGGCGACCACGGGTTCTCCCCGCGTTGGAAATTAGCCAGAGGATTTTAATAGTCGCCTGACATTTAAGGTCGAATTACAATACGCTTATCGATAGTCGGCCATTGATGCTTGTTAATTTACATAATACCGTTTTGCCTGGATTGGATAGGAGCGTCCAGGCGAAATTACAGGATCGAGTAGCGCCGGGGGTGTGTTTGCGCGGTCAGAGGGTGGAGTTAAGTCGCGAGAGAAATTAGCGAACGCGTTCGCCGCGATACGCGAGCGAATGATTGAAAAACGAGAAGGTAGCCTCGGCGAGCGATTTCGCGGAGAAAAGGGGAATACGGCGAGAGGTGGAGATATCAACGGGGATATTAGGATTGGTGGAATTTAATCAAACTAGAATTTAATCGAGAAACCCCGCGGCAGGGGGCAAAGAGGAAGAAAGCGGGCGAGATCTGTTGAAAATACGGTTCGGTAATGAGACAAGTTTTTATCCCGGGATTAAGACGAGCCGCGAGGAATTGCGAGGAGGGTAGTTCTCCGAGATCGCGTATGCACCCTCCAGGGATCCCCTAATGACCCAATGCTGATGCAGCCGTGGGGCCTCGGGATAGAAACCAATAAGAACCGGTCTATCCGGAGTTTGGAACAGTTGTAAATCGCTGTAACGAGGTTAGCCTGTACACCGATGTTCCAGACGAGCCTGAGAAATTCCAGTTTGTCCGGCTCCGTTAATCGATCCTTCGAGAGGAGCGCAGGATGAAGCGCATCGGAAGCGCATCAGAAGCGTTTCGTTTGCAGAATTCAACTCTCCGGAGAGTAGTCTTCGTATCAATCGCATTTGCATTCGCGGTCGAGACATCCTACGATGCGACATCGTTTAATCCGAGAACCGTTTTCCGATATTTCGAAAGTTCGTTACTCGTCGGAGAGAAGGAGAAATAAAAATCTTTTTTCACAAGCACCGGGTAGTTGAAAATTCGGCGCTTGGAAGACTTCTCGTGTCTCTCGACGAGGCGTTTCGTATCCGCGAAGGAAAGATTTCTACCGTGCTGGCCTTTTGATAAGTTTATTCGGTTAAAACGTGGAAGACACGGTCTGAACGGGCTTTATTTTTAACGCGGATTAAAGTTACCTATCTAAAGAAGCAGGTCAACTCTAATGAAAAGACACGCGAGAGCGTGGCAAATTGTCGCGTAAACGACACGGTGTCGCGAAAGAATCAATTAAATTGTCCATTAGAGCGACAGCCACGAGCCATTAAAGATTCAGCTGACTCGAAAACAGGAGGGAAGCTCGCGGCTGAATCGCGGAAAGAAACAGGATATTAATCGTTCCCGTTCGCCGCCGCTAATTACTTTGCGCAAGTTCAAGCGGATCTCATCGCGATGTAATAGAAATTTCTGCGGACGATTTTCCCCGATTTTCCCGGTGTTCCCAGCTGCAGAATTATTCCGTGCGGTTAAACGTGGCCGGCTCGGCGTAACACGCGAATCGTATCGAGCCAGCAAATGCGTTTCAATGTCCATTTCCGTCTGCCGATGAACAGTTCGTTGGTTATCGCGGCTGCTTATTCTAGCTACTGTCACTCACCGCCGGTTAAATAGTGCAAACGCCATTAACAGAGATGACACCATCTCCAGGTTGCTGCGATTATCGCGATGCGTTCCCGTTGCTCGCGCGTTCCGCGATATTCCCGTGGAACCGGACGAAACTGGGACGAGGCTGTCGCGGGGGGTTTTTACCAAACGCCACCACCCTTCGTCGCCGGCATAATTTATGGCAACGAATTTTTGATGTCACGAAAGCGAAACGGAACTTCCGTCGCCCCGCACCCGCGAACCAAGTGCTTTGCCCTAATTATCGGGCTTATATTTTCCGTCCAGACAAGAAGATTGGATTTCTCCCGACGTTCCGTTGGAATTAAAATGTTCGAGTCGGGGTAGGGTAAAAAGAAGAATTAACACGACGTTCCTGCCCGAAAGACGCGCGATTGTCCTCTCTGGGGCTGGCCTAGAAAAATTTGTTGCACGCCAAGCGATTAGCCACGCTGTCCCGTTTAATTTAGGAAAAAAAACAAAGGAAAAAAGAGGCGAAGCTGATATCTCCACCGGTCTCGAAGGAAATGGCTCGTTACACCCCGTTTGGCTCTATTTTGACGGAGTAATATACGTGTCGGGATATACATGCCCGGAGTTAATCTCGCGGTACAAAACCGGTGGGAAAAAATTCGCATAAATATTTGCCTTATCTGGCCTAGTTTTCAGGCTTGCAACCGTGTTTCCAAGATTTTCCAATCGCTTTGCCATTTTTCAAATTAGCCAACCGAAACGTAGAAGTAGACGTTTACTTCGAATATGAAAATCGAGGCATCGACGAAGGACTTCGACACGGAAGTTTCGAAAAATTCTAAAAGTTCGCCACTTTCCACAACTTTCCACCTCGCTAGATTTTCCAATCTCGTTACGTGAATCGAACTATTACGTATAGGGCTCCATAGAATTCGACTCGTCGTAAGAATCGAGAACGTATCTAAAAAAGGGATCGGTGAATCCTTTCGTCGTGCGTTTTTTCCGGAAAGTCGCGGGAGTTTCTGAGACAGGATTGTCACGGCTTGAAATTGGAACGAGTTTGTACGGAGTTTCGCGGTGATAATTCCTTGTTCTAAGAAGAGGCTGCTACTCGTCGTTCGTTAGCACTCGAATATCAAGTGCCTAAGCGTTTAGCCTCTAACAACAGGCCATACAGAGGGATCGATGAGAACAAGTCCACAGGACGTTGCACTTTGAACAATGTCGTAACGAACCTTTCCCCGTTCAACCGCTTCGCGTGGTCGTATTGAAAGCGAAGTGGGCTCCAAGCTCACTCGAACCAGCCAGGTTTGTTTCTTTATTGACGCACGGGCTACACGACCGGATACTCCGAGCCTCTCTCGTGATTCCGAATATCGTTACAGCGACACACTTTCCGCCCCCATTTTTTCTCCGAAGCGAGCACGAAACCGCGGATCGATCCCTCCGTTTCTTCCCTTATTGCTTTTCTCCCGCGCCGCGAATCCATTCGCGCGACTCCTGATTGTTGTTTATTTCTTATCACCGGCGCGAACCGTCGGAAATGAAATTCTTCGAGCGGCTTCGAGGGAATACTAAAACACATCCTCGTAACTTCGAATTTTCCACCCTCCCGATTGATATATGGCCTCTGGAGCGTTTCGGGTATAGCGTTCTCCCAGCATCGCTCATTCGGCCGATTGTCTGATTCGAGGCACGAGGAAGAAATACAGTCCCGAAATTCTCCGCTAATTCGGTTCATGGGACGACGAGAATCCTCGAAACGAAGAGTAATCGAGGAGTGTCTCGGGAGAAAATCAACGATTCCAAAGATTTGTTTGCGATAATTACCAACGCGAAGAATGACCGAGTGAATTTCCTCTTCTACAGTCGAGAAACAAGGTTCTACCCGCGATGGTCTAACGAGGAAACGAACGATCAATGGACGAGATCCAGTCTCACGGTTCCCTTCCTTCTATCTCGGCAAACAAAGCGTACCTTCGAATAAACTGGGCTAATGAGATGTACCTTCGCCCCAGCCGGTTTATTCTACCCTTAAGCGTTCGAGTATAATATTTAGAGAGCGCGCGATCGCCCTGTCTTCGCCGTTATCGCGTGTTCCGTCCGTTTGCGAGTCGGTGTCGTGTTTGCTCACGTGCTCGAGGATGCTGCCGAAGAATCCGACGGGTTAACTAGACTGCGAAATAACTCACCCCCTCGGGGCCATTGTTTCGAGGGAACGCGCGAATGCGAGTTGCCCTCGTTCGATTGCCTCGCGAACTGGATGCGATAAGCAAACAGCCTGTTTGTCGCGTCTCGCCGACGACTCCTACGCTCGTTTCTCTTCTCGAGAGGATTCTCGAGTGAAACGAGGATTATTAGGGAGCAGACTCGCTCGCTGGACGTTCCGCTCGCGTGTTTGGGCCACTTTATCGCGCGTACCGCGCGAGAGTAATCGCTTGGACCGCGTTTAGGGCTTGTTATCGCCGATCGATGGGACTGCGAGCTGTTCCAACTGACTTCGCACGTTCGACTAGTACAGAGACACGTAGTAACGAGGTCGTAAAGACGAACGAGCGCCGGCTCGCGGCTTTCGGAAGGGGAAAAGAAAACAGGCGGATATTTGGCCAGAGAAGTTAACCGAAGAAGTCGATTATTTACTCGAACCTAAAGCAAACCGCTTGTTAACCGCGGGATAACTCGTAGTCAATGCGTCGATGTAGAATACGGTTAAATCGCTGTGAGAAGCGTAACGCGAGCTACGAGCTGGTTTCAGTAGCGCGCGAGACGCATGGTCAGCCGAGAGGGTTTCGTAAGTAGAACGTGTTTACACTGACCAGCCGCGAGGGCTTCGAGTGCCGGTAATTCGCCGGCGCTGTTGAATATCATTTGGAACGGTGCTCGAATTAAATAATTCCGCGGGAAATATCGCTTCGTTAATCGCGTTCAACGCGGGAACTCGATAAATTTTTTCGATTCCCGTGATTAAAAGTAACTTACGAGGCGCGCGATTGTTTCTCCTGGCGTTCGCCGGGAAGAATAAGGTTTAGTTTCATAATTTTCCAAGCGTGATTCAAAGGCGTGGTTAATAATACGTAACAGCAACGCGGGATCGTTAAGGTGTGCCTGCGTAAAGGCCAAAGAAAAGGGTTGTAATTTGCGTGGCGTATCGGACGTGTAGCGGAAGCCGGTCTATTGACTAGGAAAAAGGAGAGGGAAGAAAGGGCACAAAAGCCACGAACGCGACCGTATCCCGGTTTCGTATTAAACTCGTGAAACGAGTGTTCACGACGCTAACAACGGTGTTACGATTTTTTTATCCCCTTTTCACCGGTAAGCGCGGAAGAGGCGACGAATCGTCTCTATTAGCTCTGCCAACGGGATTGGCTTGCACTCCTTGTTCCCGTGTCGCGAATCAAAGTCGACTCGTCGTTCGTTTCACCCCTTTCCGATTCCGCTTCTTTTTTTTTTTCAGTCGCCGGAGGAAATGCGACCGTTGATACCCGATGGAGGCCGACAGCAGGGACAGAATTCATTACGGGATAATTTCAGCAAGAGTTCGGCTGTTCCACGGCCGATCTTATCCGGCCAAACTTCCAGCGGCTATATTCCGTTTAATTATTTCGCGATACGAGGTAGAACTCTGTGCCTGGACGAGAGTCCAACAACTTTTAACTAGCTTTTAAACTCTTAAGCCGGCGAGCCTCGGTGAAATTCATGCGCGTGATCCTGGCTGTCTTCGAGCACGTTCAGTCGGGAACAGAGCTTAAGGGACAGCGAAACATCCGGCGATCGCTATTAGGAATTATACGGAATAGTTTTGCGCGGCACTTGGCAAATGTTTGTACGCCGTGCTGCCTTGGAATTAGACCAAAATTCGATCGAGCTATCCGTATATATACACGAGGCTTTTACAAGTTTTTCCAGTATATCCTATCTGTGAATTTTGATTTCCAGACAACGACAAGCGTCAAGAGAGTTTCACTAGTGTGCTTCACATGGAAATTGCAGCATACTCGATAGAGACTATCGAATACCTCGAGTCGCAGTCGAGTGAATCGTATCTCGCAGACGGATTTCGGACGCGGAAATCGACGACGGAGGAAGCACCTGGAGATTCCAGCGGCTACAAAAGGCCCCGCAATTAGAAACCAACACGGATCGCTCGAAATCAGTCGCACCGATAAAATTCGACGGCCCGGAGGCGCCGAGTGCCGGACAGCTGCTTAGAACGCAATAATATAATACTGACCGAAATTCCACGCGCGACTCGCGACGAATCACGTACGGGGAAGTCAACAAGGCTTGTAGGCAAGGATGTCAGGAATTTTGGTAATAATCCAGCGATGAATTTCGAGTATTCGCCGGTGGCTGTTCCCCGTTTCTCTCCAGATGTGACGAATGGCTGCCACGATCGCGATCGATGGCGAAACGGCGTCGCGACGCGACTTACACCGTCGCCAATTCGCCGGGCAAACGTCTTTTTGACTTCGCATGGCCGACGATTTCCACGTTTTTCCCGCTTGAACCCCGCGGCAACGCGGCTGAAAAGGAGATCGCGAGCAGCGAGATGAATCGCCATTCGTGAAACGTACTTTGCCGCTGGTCGCGTACGGAAGTTACGGGTGACAGAGAAAAGATTGGCCTTAGCAATTTAACCGGTGTCGTTGCAGAGAGGCCCGGTTTGTTCTTAGAGCGACGGTTCCTCGAGAAAATTGGCCCGCAGCCAATGAACCGAAATGTGGGCCAAATGTCTTTCTCGCATCCGTGCACGTTGTTCCACGGATTCGCCGATAATCCCTGGCCCGTCCCCGCCGAACATCCGATGCAAATGACGCCGGTATATCTTCCACGTTAATTGTACATTCCGCTACGATCGATTCCGTGTCGTTTTTCCTCTTTCCTTCGTCGCGTGGCAACTCCTCTCGCAAGGGTTTCCGGTCCCTCGAAACCCTTATGCAACAACTAGCGCGGTCCGCCATAACGATAGGTCGATTACGAGAATTTCAGACGTTTCATTCGATACATCGAATTATTTATCCGTACACGATTCGCGTCTCGAACGGATAAATCGATTTCTAAGGAAACTTTTGCTACTTTACGGTTTAAAGTCGGAAATTCTGCTCTCGAGTTCTGGACGAAAGAAAGCTCTCGAGAAGTTTTCGACAAACAACCGGCAGTTTATCGTTTTGAGAAACAGCAGAGACCGAGCTGCAAATAGGACATCTCCCTGTAATACCTCCAACGTCCATTGAATTTATTGATAATCCCGCGGACAACTGACAGTGTGTCAGATGCAAATGACGTTGCCGGGTCTTCGACGCAGCTGGCCTTCCATTCGCTCGCGTCTGATAACTTCCCTCTGCTCGTTCCGTTCTTTCTGACATCTGCAAACTTTTCGAATTCCAACTCTGCTCCGTTCCGTTACGTCGCAAACTTTCCATCAGGCGTCCGTTATAATCCGTCCCGAAGATTACCCTTTACCGGTGATATTCAGCTCGAATGAAACAACCGGTCGATCGTGTATCTTCGCGAATCTTCCGGGGAGAACGCGGTTTTAAACTTATTAGGAAATGTAAGCGACGCATACGAGATTATCCAACGTTTGCATAGAACGAAACTCGTGGATCATTCCGGGCGAGATGAATTCTCGCGGTGGATCCGCGCTACGCGAGGCTGCCATGTAACTGATTTCACGGAAAATCTGCATACATTACGCGATGCGTCAAATGCAAATGACGCCGATAAATCTACAACGCTAAGCACGGTTCGGCTGCAATTAGAGGAACGCCAGGGTAAAATCGCGCGCGCTGCGAGCGGTAACGAGAACGACGATTAAAAAGGCACGGTGTACCTCAACTTCGACGCGCACTCCGGATTTCCCCCTAACAATTTAAATTGTCACGGCCGCTCGCAAGCATCCGAGCTTGCGGGAGCCGTGCGTTTAAATTAATCTAATATATTCCTCTCCGTTCGCACCCACTGTTTTCTCTATATTATTCCCACCGTTTTCGAAGCTGTCGCGCGCGAATGCTCGGCGAAAAGGGGGAACTCCCGGTGGAAAAATGTTAACAGGTTCCGCTTGGAACTCGAAAGTTGAGAAACATTTCGTTACCGCGCTTGCGGGCAAGCTCGAGAGCGCTTTATCCTCCGAATTCTAATTTTTTAATTCTATTTATACTTGATACGAGGTAAGCGTATACTGGAAATGTAATTTCCCTTTACCAAGAAGTTCCTTCTTATTAATTTTAACGCCTTCTCTCTAAATTTTAATTTCCTTTCTCGCTTTTTCACCTTGCTAAAAGCTACACCCTTATAAATATACAGTTACACTCGTGGATGTGTGTATAATTTCTACATAAAGAGACCGATTAAATCGTGCTTGCGATTAAAACCGGAAATTATACCTGATTACTTAGGAGAACGATTAACAAATTGCAGATCGTCGATGAGAAACTTACGTCGATTTCTTCGAGAGTTCTCCGAACTCTTCGCGATCTACTTCGACGATCGAGTCGGAGGAGCTAAAAATTCGTGATAAATCGTCTCGGTGGAAACTCCGACGACGGGTCTCCATTAATTGCTGCCGGAATGAGCCGGAGTGAACGCGATTTCCCATAAAAACGTGATCGATATCGCGTAGAATCGCGGCCATGGCGACTGGTTTATTTTGCCGCGTCTGATTTCGCACGCGAGGGTTCCGACTTTTTGTTTCGTTATTGATTCACGTTCACGGAGGGAGGATCGTTCGACGAAACGGAGAACCGGGATAATTCACGCCGAAAACAAGCCGCGCCGCGACGATGGATAGTTTCATTAATCATAAGCGAGAACGACGCGGCACTCCCTCGGGATCCTAATTCGGCCATTATAATTGCCACGGGCCGTCGCGAGTACCGTGTTTTATCCACGATTTCCAAAACCGTCCGATCGCCAGACGATTCCGCTCGACGTTGCGAATAAATCACGCGTTCTTGCGAGGCGCAACGGTAGTTTATTGATTCTGTTGCCGTCGGATAGAGACGTATTTATGATTCGAAGCGTGAAATACCGCGTCCGAAATTTATCGTGCAATTAAGCCGGGGCTGAATCGCTGCGAGTCAAAAAAATGACGCGCGCCGGAGGATTTAGCGAAAATTCGCGTGGATTATTACTGGGCGAGACATCTTGACCCGTTTATACTTTCTTTCGCAGCGGCAAAAAAAAAAAGTACTCGCAATCTCCTTGCCGAGGAGTAAAATTTCGCCGCGACCCGGCGGAAAAATCAGCCTCGCGTAATAAGTAAAACTGGACCGTGAGATTTCGCGAATTTGAAATAAACCGTCGACAACCCGGTAAAGACTCGTCGCCCTGTGATTCGGTAATCCGAAAAACGGTCGGTGAGAAATAAACGAGTCGAAAATTGCAACCAGTCTGACACGATCGCGCGTTTATTTGCGGCGTCGTTTATTTCGTGGAAACATCGAGTACGCTCTCTTTCCATTCTTTCCGTTCCTCGTACTTCGAAACGGAATAGCTGGAAGTCGACGGAGAAACGAGGGTGCACAGGTGCTTATTTTTCCGGGAGAATAATATTTGTCGTACAGCCTCGTTGCATTCTCGCGACGCCGAATGCGCCGTCGGTTCGGTGAGAAAAGGGGTTGGCGGGCGCCTAGCCTATGGCAGCCTACGGAAATATCAATTCCCAGGTCGGTTTCAGGACTACACGCCAATTTCTTTGGCACGTAAGCCAACCGTTCTAATTTACTCACTGCAGCCCCGACTAGCCTTGCCAGTCGGTTATTATACGCCGTGGAAAGAAACGAAAGGGGTGGAAACCGAATGCGGCGAAATCATTGACAACTCGTACCTCTTATGGTAATTTCACCGACGTTTCCGCAATTTTCGTATTTTCCTCCGCGAGCTTCTTTCGATTTTGCGAGAAATAATCATTCATGAAATTCCACTATGGCAGGCGTTTGCGTCACGGGTCGCATGGATAGCCCTATTATTTATTTCTCCAGGGACACGTATCGGGGACGCGAAAGTAGAGGGAAAAGAGTCCTTCGAGGAGTTAGCTTTAGATTCTTTCGAATATAACGAAATTTGGAATAATAGAAATTACCTACACACACGGACAGATTTGTAATAACTGTCACTGACTGATATTAAAATTACCACTGTCTAATGATTAATTAATGTAATAAAATCGACTTTATATATCGATCTAGACATGATCATTGCGATTAATAGTCGAGAAGTACTTAGCAATTTACACGTATTTACGATTCTAGCTTCGATGGTCGTGCTATAATCAACAGCAAGGTCGATCGCACGTCGAGCCACGTCGTGTGGACACGCCGAAGAATAACACGTAACTGAGACAGGAAAACATCTGCGAAAATTAACTACTAGAGTCAGGATGTTTACGTTGGGTCTCACGAATCACGTTTTAAACCGTGACACCCGTGTTTCCATCCGGTTTCCTTGTCGCGACTTCTCGCGCGATATCGTAGACAAAGGTGGATGAGAGATGTCGGTATTTTCGATAACGAGGAGAGAACGTGGACAGAAATCGCGCAGATTAATCACGGACAACTTGGTCTCCCTCTTTTCCTGGAGAAAAGCAAAGACGCGACGGAAAGAAACGTAATCATAATAAAGCTATCCTCGTAGTTTCATTCATAACCGGTGTCCCGACTGGAACCGCGCGAACAAACAAATTATCGCGGTCGAGTTCTTTCTCTTCCTCCTGCCACCGGAAGAAACGAATGAAAGGAGAGATTGAAGACGTCTGCAAACACGTAAGATTAGGGAGGGAAGGATGTTCTTCTCTTGCGGGAACAATTTCTCACGATATTCCCCGTTGGTTTCCTCGGCTTCCTGCAGGAATGGTAATGAAACCCTGGCGGAGTAGCCTGGATCGACGATGTGCATAAATATTTCGTGCAATCCGCCGATCGAACATTGGAATATCGATTACGATATCGGGATTCTTCAACGCGGCTTCTGTACTTAAAATTTGCCAAACCGATATGCAGGAAACGATCCGAGGTAATTTAGAAGTACCGCTAAGCAACTGCCGCTAAACGAAAATGAAAATCGAAGCGGAGAGACGCGCCAAACAGCGATAAAACTCTCGATAATCGATTTCACCTGACGAGTGTAAGTAAAAGAGGTGAGTAATTGGTAAAAGGTCGATCGAATCCGAGGCACGCGGCCAATTAAACCGATCCGTGCTCGGGCCAGGTTAATTGGCTGAAAAAGGAAAAAGCAACCGCCGGTATCCCGTCGACGCGACGTAATTTTCATTATTATTCCGAGGACGGTGATTATCCCCACCGTGCATCGAGGGTGCGAACCGAAGAGGAAAAGCAACCTCGAATCGAATTCGACGCGCAGTCGAATCGATGTCGCCGATGCGGCGTTAGCGATAAAACCAGCCCGGACGAACGGAACGCAGGCTAACTTCCGGTGCGGAAACTTCACTCGAGCCGGTTCCTCGAGAATCCCACTTCTGTTTCCTATCCCCGGAGATCGAGATCGACCTGCTTCTCGCTCCGTTATACCCGGTACACAATAGAAGATCCATCGATCTGTCGTCGCGATTCTCGTTTACACGCGCGCGTAAGGGCGAGAATCGTCGGCGGATGAAAGAAACCGGCGTTTGGCCGCGGGCGACGGATCACGAGGTAGCTCGGGTGAAAAAGGAGAAGGCAGAAACACTGGTAAACCGAGGCGACAATAGGAACGGTAGCGGTCGGTGAGCCCCGTTAACGGGATCAGGAAATCTGATTTTCCGATTCCCATTCAGGCCACTTTTTCCCACCGTTGAATAGGACTAGTCGCGACAGAGACAGCGGGATACACGAGGCGCGCTGGCGTCGCGAGGACAGAGAAACGGAAGATGGTGAACGAGGGAGGAACGGGGGTGAAGAGCGAGAGAATCCTCGGCCTTCCTTGCCCTGGCTCTATATACGGATTCGAGTCCTCGTTGCTGAAAATATCGCGCCGTGGACGTGAGCAGCGTTAGGAGGAAAAAGCCTCGGTATTGGTGGCAACAGGAGTATTGATTTTCTGGTACGATACGGCAACAACGAGGTGGAGCCATCGCAGCTCCAGTGGTAGCACCGCCATATTTGTTTCCCCCAGGAAGACCAGGGAGAGACTGCGGAAAGTGGATTTTCCAGGGGCTTCTTCCAGTCGCTGATTCATCGCCGATTCACGTGAGTACAACCAGTTCACGGCTACACGCTCGAGTTCCAGCTTTCCACCCTGTTTCCACCGGCCAAGCCACCCCGACGCGGCTTATCGGCACGCGACGCTGCGGCGAACCGTCCTCGCCGATCGCTGCGTCCGTCTCTGCGATCAAGCTCGTGTAAACAACGCGCCACGGCTGTTTGACAGGTGGTTGTCTTCGTTCAGTGTGATCGTTAGATCTTGCGATTTGCCAAGTGTCGTGATCCCTTAACCGCCGTGTTGTTGGCGCGAAATTTTTAACCAAGACGCGCCGCCAGTCACGGATTCGTACACCGACGCGACACGTTGGCGATGCCTCGCGTCGTGTCTCGTTTCTTTCCCGTGGCCGATCTTGTGAAATTCGATGACCGGGAGTTGATAACGCTGTGAAAACGTCGGTTTATTTCACCGCGACACGGCACGCTCGGAATACAAGCGGGTGATTCAGTGCAAAACCAGGCTGATGATCGTTAACCGATCGATCCCACTCGGTTATTCTTGGATGTAGCACGTGGTGACAAATGCCGTGCATTCGCGACGCCTGTTTCTGATTACGGCCGAGGGGTTGAGCTCTCGAAACGCAGGAAATCCAGCGTAGGTTAAACGCAGTGGTTAAACGCGTGTGTGATGTGCGATTTTGGGGGAAAAAAACGTGGCCGAGTTTCGATATAACGCCGTTTTCTTGCGTCCGATTTGATGATTAACGTCGCGCCAGGGGTATCGAGTGACACGGAAACTCGATTAGATTGATTAGACCGATTAGATCACACGCGATGAGAATCGAAGTAGTACAAGTGCATCGTGTTTGTTTTGTAACACGAATTTCACACGCGTTCCTCCACGCTCCTCGTTTATTCCAGCCGCGCTTTGGAATTCCCTTCGATTGCGCCGCGTTTATCATTTTCACCGGGTAGCGCGAAAATGACGCGGCGAAATCGCGAGCGATAGCATCTGGCAGTGCATTAACCTGATTATTTTTACATCGTAACGCGTGAATTCTAAGAATAAACCTACTCCGCACGGCTATGTTTCTCCGTGAATTTTAAACGAGCCTGCTGCATACATGCATTTCGCGTATCGAATAATCGATTGTTCGCGGCGCGAATATTCCTCGTGAAATATCCCCCCGTCGAGAGATCCATCGGCGGCTATTTAAAGCCATCGCGGACGAATCTCGAAACCCTATAAATACCCGGACACGTATCTTAAATAATGTAAGTTACTTTCCCGGGGCTTTTTATTCATCACCCTACGCGAGGCGATTCAAGAAAACGCCGCGCTTCGAATCCGCCGCGTTCCATTTACACACGCCCCGATCCATTCAAGCGTTTCGGTCGCCAAACGCATTCCGCTGTGACCGCGAAAATTACGCGTCCCTTCTACCAGAAACGATTCGGGGTAATCGATACGTGATCCGACGTTTTCCGCGGGAACACCGCAACGAGGATTGACGGATTCGGAGAGTCGAATGGAAGGAAAGGAGATCGTCGGCGGGTGGGAAAGGTCGAGGATCGAAATTTCTCGGCTGCAGCCCCGGAGCGTTCCGCTTGAAACCGGGCTCGCGCAAAGTGAACGTACTCGCGTGGCTCGCAAAAAACTGCCAGGCGTGGTGAAAAAGCCGAGCAGTCGAGTGCTTTCCTTTGCTTATGAGCCCGACAAATCGGCAGGGCTCTGCCACCGAAATATTTATGCCACCACCGGCGAAGAGGGTGCGGAAGTGTCGCGTTCGCTTAACAAGCGCCGCGACGCGGCGAAGAGGACGCAGGAAACGAAGCGGCGAACAAAGGCGAAAAAGGGAGAAGAGAGGTCGGCTAGAAACGGAGAGGAGGAAGCGTAGAAGACGCGGGAAGAGTAAAATTAACGAGTGGCTGCCATCCGGGTGATGCATCGAAAATCTCGTGGATTAGATAACGGAGCAAAGTTTCGAAAGACCCGCAGGATTCTGAGAATTTCGTCCGTGGAAGCGAAAGATTATGGAAAAATCTAAGATATCTCAAGGTTTATAAGAAAATAGATCATCGCTTATCTAATACGAGTAAACCACCGAAGATATTTTAGAAAATAAAAAGAAAGACATACGGAGAATTAAAAGAAACTAATTTTCTTGCTATAACGGAGAAAAATCAGAAATCAAAGATTAATTAATTGAAAAAGACTTGTTCGACGAGTAAAATTGGAGGAAAAGGAAGGAAAATTCGCGGAAGGTTTCACGGTAGAACTGGCAGTAAGGGAAAAAAGACAGGTGAGCGGCGCGTGTGGTGTAGATCTCGAGGAACAAGCGTAAAACAGCAGGCGCCACACCGTCTGCGGCTAACGCTCGATAAACTACATTACGTGCTAACGCGTCGTGCCTTCTACTTCTTCCACAGCCGTTTTCCCTTCTTTTCTTTTTTTCTACCCGCCCTGATCTCCTCTCCTTTTCCCGTCGCCTGCGCCTGGAACTGTGTCAGCCGTCGACGAAGGTCCTATCGCGCGAGGGAGAAACTGTGTCGCAACCTCCATGGCGGCATCGACTTGGCGGGAATTAAAAAAACTGGAGCGTACATGTTATGGAAAACACGGGCCGATAATTAAGTGATTCCGGTGAACCACGCGTTATCGCGATTTCGGCGTTTATTCCGCGAAGAAAAAGAAAAGAGAGAGAAAAAGAAAGACCGCGTTTGCGCGTCGATCCTTTGGCGCGTGTTCTCATTGTAAAACACCGCTGCGAAGTGCCCTGAAGATTCTTTTTTTTTTTTCTTCTTCCGCTGGCTCGTCGAAGACGAAGTACCGGCGAGAGACCTCGCGTAATTGCGGCAATCGCGAGTTTTCGTGCTCGCACGCACACGGGTTTAATTCGCGACGGGTATCGGGAAAGAAAAATCCGGTTGAACGGGGCGAGAGGAGAAATTGGAGTCGAGGGTGGTTAAATCGGGAGGATTCCGACGCGGTGGTGGTCGTAAAATTCGTTATGGAGCTCGTTGAAAGGGGGACACGAGAAGATGGCGGTAAGAAAATTGAAGGGAAGAGCTTTCTATATCGCGACGCAATTAATTACGAGTTAGTGCCGTGAACTTTATGCTTTTTGTCTTCTCTACTTCTGTTGCTTGCCCCTCAAACTGTGTCACCTGTCCTGAAAGCCCTATGGCGAGGAAAACTGTGTCACAGCTGCGCCGGTGGTTCGCGTCGCACACCGATAGTCTCGAAGGAAAAACTGACCTGATCCGTGTCGCGCCTCGTGCAAAGAAACTCTTTTTGCTAATTACTCCTCTAACCCCTTTCTTCTCGTCCTTCGGATTCGTTGATATTTCTCTCGATACCGAGCTTAAGTCTGCCAATTTTTTCTTATTTATCCCAGATATCGATGCATCGAATAGTCATTGGAAAAGAGAGTTTCGTGGAACGTCGATTGAAATTTTGGAATCTTTCTAACGCGGAGGTGAAAGATTTAAAATTCCAGTTTTACGATTCGTGTGCAAAGGAACGTCACGAAAAAATAGCTAAAAGGAAAGTATGAGAAATGATTTTCCAGGAAGAGTTCGATGCCGGGTATTGCAACAGATACGTCTGGCGTAAAATTTTACGACTCTGCGAGATGGTGGAGATAGGACTTCCATCTCGATTTCATTCTTCCCGGAGAGAACCTTTTTAGGACCTGTACGCAGTAGCGTAAAACACGGGATGAATATTCAGCGTGTACGAAATTTCAGATTCAAAGAACGATTATGCATCTGTTTTGCATCTGCTTTCGCGTCTGCGATCCTGGATACTCCGCGGGATCGCACAACAGCGTGGAAGTTTGATCGAA
This sequence comes from Euglossa dilemma, assembly GCA_002201625.1. Lineage (NCBI taxonomy): Eukaryota > Metazoa > Arthropoda > Insecta > Hymenoptera > Apidae > Euglossa > Euglossa dilemma. The sequence continues at coordinate 1,337,246 of NIJG01000002.1, forward strand.
GTAAATAATTCATCGGCGAAAATAAAACCCGTTCCAGATTTCTTAAAACTGGCCGAGAGCCACTCTCGAAATCTCATTAAAGAAAGTTCATCGCGTCTGAATCTTCGACCCAGTTTCAACCGGCACGCATTCGAATAAAGTTTGTCGGGTGACGCGTTGCATTTGCGTGCGATGGTCGAGCATCGATCTTCCTTCTCGCAGGAACGTGTCGAGAAACGAATAAAGCGGCAGGTGCTTCTCGAATACGAATGCTCTCGTTATCGAGCTCGCGAACGTGCACGTCGGCAGGATGAAACGAAACGTTGAATTTGCAAGCGAATAAACGAAAGTAAAGAACGGAGAGGATCGACGAGATCTAGGAATCCTATTGGACGCTTCTCGCTCGTCGGAGTTGAGCGTAGATCGAGCGGAACGTGGGAAAATCGTTGGAATTCGAAATTTTTCCACCGCGAAACAGACGATTTGACGTTTGACTGTCGAATCCCGCCATCTCTGGACGATTATCCTGCAACAGAGATCCTCCTGATGGCAAGACGGTTCATCAATGACGTCAAATGCGGCACTACACAGCGTCGTTGCAGTTCGATCAGGCGCATGTGCGGATCATCGATCGGTGCGCGTTGCCGCTGTACGCTTCGGGCCGCGCAGCTCACACGAGGCGCAAAGCGACCGAAAGCAGACCAGCCTCGTCCTGCTGTAAAAAGAACACCGTGACACGAACTCGCGAGAAACTCTGACGTGGATATCCCAGAGATCGGGATGCGGAAGCCAGCCTGACCCTGAGCCTCGCCGGGATCCTACGAAATTCGCCGCTGGAGTTCGCAACGGCCGATCTATCCCGCGATTCCGAGGGACCAATTCGGTGAAACGATAAATAAAATTCAACGCGAGAGAAAGAGAGGGAAAGAGAAAGAGAGAGAGGTTGGAGGATAGCGGCTGGTCGATCCGGTGACAGCTGGAACGCGATAAATGTACGATGAAGGAGGATCGTTGAGTAAACGTCCGCTCGTTTCCATGGAACAGATCGCTGGTGGTACGTACAGTCTACGAAAGCTATAAACCCGTGTATCGATAAAGCGTGGATGCCTTGGAGCGTGTGCACAGCTCGTAGCTTCGATTTCGTTTAACACCAGAGGGAGAGAGAGAGAGGATTGGAAGAGGAAGGAAGAGTGCGTCGAAAGATGCTGCGACAATGATGCAGAGAAGCGAGCCGCGGCGCGTAATCGCGACGAGCAGGCAGACGTAGGATGTGAGCTCTGGAAATAGCTGATCGTTCCATCGACATCAGGATTCTCTTGGTGATCGAACTGAATCCGACGAACTCGAGGGCACGATGCCGAAGCAAGTGCCAGTGGAGAACCTGGTGATCCCGCCGCAGGATGGTCGGATCTGCGGGACCATTTGCATCTGCCAGATGACCGCGGTCCTATCCTCGGTCGCCCTGGTCTATCTCACCGTGGCCATCTACATGCCGAGCACCAGGGCCTTTCAATCCGGTATCAGCGAGGTGCCAGTGATGTGCACGACGATACGCGCGGTGAACGCTGACAACTGCGAATGGGGCAGCTGCGGGGAATGGTGCCTCTCGAAGACGTCCGGCCCTTGCGTGCAGATTCACGTGAACCTCCGGAAGAACGGCTCGACGATACTGCTGGCCAACTGTACCAACACCACGAACAAGACTTGTTACGGTATCGATCAGGAGAACGCGAAGAAATCGAAATGCATCGCGGACGAGTGTCGAAATCTCACCGGTACGTTCAACTGTTCGTCCGGCGTGTGTATCAACATAACCGACGCGTTCGAGTGCATATTCCACGACACCGATCCGCCGTTGAAGTGTTCCGGTAGACGCGGCAAGATAACCTGCATAGACATAGACGGTCTGTTCAACTGCAACCGCGGCACTTGCGAGCGTATCAGAACCCCGTACAACTGCGACCGTAGGTGCGTCGACATCCCGACCAGGAACAAGAACATGATCCTATTGAGCGGTGACAAGGTTTATCTGAGTCAATGCGAGAGAGCTATAGACGTTCAGTCGAATCGAGAGATCTGGCACGAGGACCGAGGCGACGTCATGATGGCGTCCTGTTACGGGATATTCAACTCGACCCTCGGCGTCGAGGCTGTCGATTGCATCAACGGCTCGGTGTTAGAGAAAGACCTTCTCACCGACCTCACCAACTTCACCTATCTGTCCTATCTCAACATATTCGCGACGAAGCCGTTAGATGAGACCAGAATGGTCGCGCCGCCAGAGCAGGACCTGATCATAGCTAACGAGAGCCGTTTGCTGATCAATCTGGAGGGCTGCGTCAACACCCTCCGCGAGGAATGCAAGGAGTTTCTTCACGAGTACGGGAAAGACGGATCGGATCATAACGCACGCGCTAGATTCCCGTGTTACTACGCCGAGAGTAACACCGGGGTGGTGGTGTCCCGATTCAACCTGGAGACCACCTATAAGGAGTTCCTGATCGCGTTGCTGTTGCCCAGTATCTTGTTCGTCGTCAGTTGCCTGACGCTGATCTTTTGTCAGAGGACCGTGGTGGTCGGCGACGATGCCAAGATGAGATTCAAGAGCACGGTTGGCGCACTCGTGTCGATAGAGAAGAGCGCTTCGGGTAACCTAGGGGATGCTGGCGGAGGAAACTCTGCTATGGCGCTCTGAGATCCGTCACGTAAGAATCGTTAAGCAGCAACGAGACGGCGGTTACACGATAGCGGTTGTACGATAACGAAACGGTTTCACGACGGTTTTCCGATCGGATCACGTATCGAATACTCTTAAGAATCCGCCGAGAAGAACAGAGAGAATCGGAGTTATTCAAAATTGGAACGTTCCTCGCCGGATTCGAGTCACCGAGTTTAGCTCGCCGCTTTCGTGTCTCGTGATTCTAAATTCCGCTTATCGGCGCGGTGAAAAATCGAACGTAACACGCTGCAGGTTATTAGAGACGACTCCTCTTAACTCTACCTCGTAGCTTCGCTGTCTAATGCACATACGTAGTCGAGGAAAGAATCGATGAAGCTAGAACTCTAAACGAACGCTTGTCTAGAAATTCCGATAACGCAGCGGCGAGGTTACCAACGCCGAGAGAAAACTCTGCACGATGTTTTAGAGAACGTGCCCCTCTTCGCTTGGCCGGTATTTTCATGCGACATTTTCTTCTTTGTTCACAGGCATTCCCCTCCTGGAGGAGAGTCCGGCTCGTCAGTCGATATTCTCCCTGCGCGGGCATTATTAAGGTGTGGGGAGGGGGGGAACGCGTGGTTAAAATTCTCATCTTGCAAAAAAACAAAAACTACAAAACAAAACATACAAATACTTCTGCAAAAAGCGCAAACTATCTTTGAAAATCGAGCAAAAAGAAAGGAAAGAGCGAGAGAGCAAGCGGTCAGGAACAAGTACCGAAGAGAAAGAAGCAACAAGATTTTTCCTACTTGCACTGCCTGCACAGAAAAAGCAAAAAAACGAGAAAACGAAAAAGAAAAAAGACAAGTACACTTTCGAGAGCACACGTGCTTTTTTTCCAAATATCCGCGTCGCTGCCAACACACACACCCACGCGCGCGCGCGCGCGGATGAATCGCTTCGAGGGGTTCGTATGACCGGATAACGCGACACTGCTCTCGCCTGTTTCTCTCCTGCTTGAACGAGGAGATTGGATCCTGAATTTGGACTCGACCAATCATATATTTCGGATACGACGGCTAAACGTTAACTAGGAACAAAAAAGAGAAAAAAAAGAAAAAAAAAAGGAAAAGAAAAGAAACGAAACCAAGGAAAGCAAAAGGAACAACAGACAATTCGGCGTCTTTTACACGTGACACGACATTCGTCGGTAGCTTTTAAGTGTCCCCCTTCTGATTGATTCGCCGTGACAGTAGATAAGAACCACTTATTACATATAGCTCTGCGTATCGAGGCTAAGCAACTCTTATTGTAATCACACCGACACTACCAACCACTTTGATACCCGAAGGACGTGCCTTGCTGGTAAATGATCGATCCGAGACGATCCCTGCACAGCTGGCAACAAGCCTACAGAGAGATCTTTGATAGACTCGCCGCTTAGTGCATCTTTTGAAAGTATTTCCACCATACGCTTGCCATATAAAGTTAATTAAGTTTAATCGAGCAACAACAAGTTGAACGATCGAAGCTCATCGTCGGCCTATAGCGAGGAACACGAATACCGATGACCCGTGCGACCGTTTCGTTCGAAAGTTGCTGAGAAAAAACGAAAGGAAAACGAAGGAAAACGACGAGGTTCCGCATCGCGGAATATCGAGATAGGTTCGACTGGCGGTCTCGTGTCTCCCGTGGAGGAGAAAGTTTCGTAATTTGAACGAATAGGGTCCTAGGGACCCACCGAACGGAGCAATCATTGATTCCGACGAGTCAACGGTGATCATGGGCGCCCAGGAAGAGGACACCAAGTCCAGCACCATGGGCGGGGTGCTACCGGTGGTAGAAGTCGCGTCTCTGGTCGAGAAAGCGAAGTTCTACACGTCACTCTGCCTGGGCACCACCGCCATTCTTGCTGTCTTCGCCTTCCTTTTTCTAATCCCTTTCGTCGTGGAACCCGCCATCTCCACCATCCTGGCCGATTTCTCGCCTCACGCCGTGGCCTGCGTCGTCACCGATCACGTTTACGCCGAGGGACTCAAGAACTGTTCCTGGGCAAGCTGTAGAGAAGGTAAGCGATCTCGGATCACATTTTTTCGTCAATCATTTTCTCTTCGTGAATAATTTTCCCGAGTAATCGAAGGAATTTCCGCGAAATAATCTAGCGGAATAACCCTAGGTTCGTTACGCACCGAGCGGCGCGTTCCGAATTCCTAGATTCTAGATGGTTATCGACGAATTTTCTGGGTCGCAGGTTGTACCAGCGCCGCGCTCCGTTGCCATCAGATCAGAGTGAATTACACGAGGCTGACGTTCGAAGAATTCGTGGCGAAACCACTGGGCTCCATTCCCTGGGACGTCTCGGACACGAAATTCTTCGTGAACACGGAAGGCTGCGGCTATCCGCCGAGGGTGAACTGCTCGGATTTTGCCAAGAAATACGGATATTCGAACATGGGGAAGATATTTCGCTGCTATTACAGCAGAACACATCCAGAGACTGTCGTTGCAAGGTATAATTATGCTGTCACGTTCGTGACAACTACGCGGGCGGAAACACGGAACGTGTCATGTCCGCGAGACATCGAGGTTAATGCGGAGTATGGCGTGTCGCGGTAATTTTCAATAGGCTCCCGATGCCATTGTGTGCAGAAAATTGCGCTCCGTTTCAACTTTCCAACATTGACACGTTATCGCGATCAACTTTGCTCGTTCGACGTTGTATTCGCTTCGTAGCTGGAAAACGTTTAGAGAGTTCGCGTTACGCGTTTCTGCGACCCGCTCTCTTTTCGATGAAACACGATTTTTATCTCGAATGTTTCCAGGTACTCTTGGGATGAAAACCTGAGGCACCTAGTGCTAGCCTTGGTAGTGCCTATATTTCTTTTCGGAATGTCCCTCGTTGTATTGTGTTACTGGTACTGTCCACCGATGGGCAAGACTTGCGGAGGACCAGGGCGTAACTTGATTGACAAGTACGCGAGAAAGGAAGAGTAAGTAACGTGTATGTATGCAGTGCCCAGTGCGGCTAGAAGAACCCATACTTTATCGACCCTTTAGAATTGCATCGAGGAATTATCGTCTGTCGATAAAAGGAAACGTTATTTCGCCTGCCGTTTGCTCGGTTGTAAAGTAAATGCAAAGCGTAACGAAGATAAATGAAAACGGCGACGGGAAAGGTATTTGCGCCTCTGGAAGATAATTCCTCGAGGCAACGCTTCCGCAATGCAGCTTGCCAAAGAGGTCCTGCTGTACTCTCTATCGCAAGTTTTCTGTTGCATTCGTACAGCATCCTGGGAGAGGACGAGTTCGAGGAGGACGAGGAAGAATACTGACTGCTACCAAGGGCTCACCCCCCAGCGCGGGAGTGACGCCGAAGGAATTACTGAAAATCCCCAGCGTACTTTACGTTCTAAATTTAAGCGATCGTTCGAAAGCAATAGCAGCGTTAGGGAAATCCCGGCAACGAAGACAAATGCAATTCGTTTGTAAATCAGGGCTACTACCGACTATCTTTCAAACTTCCACTACTTCCAAAATCGATCTTCGTCTATCGCAATAAATCGCACTTGCGCTTAGCTCGATTGCTTTCATTAAACGAAATTGGTAACCACGCTGAACACTGCTCTTCTTCAATCTCGCCTATTGGACCAAGCTCGACGCTCGGTCCAAAACGAATTCTCTCCGTCTCGAACTCGCGATAAATCAAAAAAACTCTTTTACCTTCCGCTACCCCCGAACGCGAGAACGGAAAACTCCTTTTCTCCCGTGATAAGAAGACGAATAAAAAAAAAAAAACAAAGTGCAATACAAGCCGAAATTAGGCTAAGACCGACACCGTTCGACCATCTTGGATCGTACATCGAAAGTGCATTTTCCAAAGCGTTTGTCCATACGAATTAATTCGAGATGACTGCGATATTTTTACACCGTGTGCTACCAGAGAAACGGGAACGATTACAATTCTCGTGCAAAACCATTTTTCGAAAGCGTGGCCGCGACAGTTTTGCTATACCGATCGCGGTACCGTGCTTCTCGCGAGATTTTTTATACGCGGACAGAATAATCTCTGACGGCGGGTTCGTTGATCTGTACGAGAGTGAAAAGAGTAACGTCGGTCGATCGATCGCGATCGATCCGAACGGAGAGAGCTCAGTCTCGATCATCTACCAGTATTTCGAACGAGGTTCAGAGATGCGATGTAACAAGGTGCGCCTTCCTACAACGTGATAACTTTAAACGTAAGGAACAAATATTCAAGTGGCACGTTTTAACGCAGCATTCGTTCGTTATAGAATAAGTGATGTGCTTGTGTACGTATTTGTAACTCGTGTTTAAGCAGACTCGGGTAAGATGACGCTCGGCGACGGTGAATCAGTAAGCGCGAGGAGGTTATAGGGTCTTTCGAGGTTTCAGTCTCGGCCGAAGCGGAATATTTTTCGAATCGATATCGACACGGTCGACGTCACTTTTAATAGTGCTTCGTAACAATCGGACGAAGCGTGGCGTGGTTTCTAGAGTGTTCGCTGCGCGAAATATCATTTTACCCAGATCTGCGTTTATCTGAGCTCGCGATCGACGAGGAGCCGGGCAACATCGTGTGGAAAGCTGGTACGTTGAAGAGCAACGTCCACTCGTCGAGCGTTTCAGCAGAGAAAAAAATCAAAATCCTGTGCAGGCTCGTGTCACGCGATTGTGCGTGCCAGCACGTCCGTTTCTGCGTTTCAAATTGGAGCGTTTGGGATCGATAACGAAATTCGTGTCAGCGACGAGGAACGATAGCGAGTTGGAAGAGACGAGGAGAATAGAAAATCGAGGAAATATTTTTGATTCGAGGAACATAGCAAGACGCGAGCTTTCGCGTAAGATGGCAAGGAAACGAAAGGAGATAAGGGAATAGGGTATTTTTGCAAGTAGCAAAGAGTAACGGAGGATCGCAATTTTTGGCGAGAGATTTGAAGCGACGCGAACGAAACGCAGGAAATGCAGGTGCAGTGACGCGATGGCCTGCAGGATCTGTCTTCGCACCAAAGGATAAAAAAAATTCGTAGGTTAAGTTTAGCTCGTAAGTTAAGTCTGTGAATACGATCGATCATCGTATCGGGATCGGTCCAATGATTGTTACAAATTTTTTACGCGGACGCGAGTCGCGTCGTGGTTCTAGTTAGAACGAACGAACATATTTGCATAAAGCGCCAGGTGCACGCATGCACGCGTCGTGCGGTAGTGGTACATAGCTGTAGAGATCGGTTTTTCGGTTCAGTTTTTCGAAAGGGACGAGCGATCTGCGTTCCATAAGCTGCGAAACAACGTGACCCAGCGAGCAAATAACTTAGCGAATTTATTAGCAATAATTTTCCATTTTAACGTAGAAAGGGGTCTCGGGATAAAAATTCGTTCGGTGTACGGTGATTTCATACGATATGAACTCGACTTTCAGAGCCGGACTACAGTTAACGGACACTCGACGCACACGTTGCACCACGGAAATTACGTAAATGCCATATAAGTTTAATTACTCGAAAAAGCGTACAAAATAATGATCTCCTTTTAACGAAACGATACACGGTAATATCGTTAATCCAGCGAAATGCCCGATAATTAATATAATATACGATCTCTCGACGTTTCTAAAGTCCAGTCCATATTCTACGAAACGACCTGTACGAGTTACAAAAAATCGGTAAACAGCCATCGAAGGTATTTAACGTAAAATTCGGTATTATTAGGCTAAAGACCAACGTCGATACGTTCATTAGGATTATCGATATCTTATTTCTAGAGTACTTATCAACGAGTTCGGTAGCTTTAATCGTCACGACGATATCGTACGCCACTAAATCGTTAAGTCTCGTTAGCTTTACGCGGATCGAATGCCAGCGAGTTGAGGTTGTTTCGAAGCGTACGGAAGCCGCGTCGCGAGCCTGTACATCTAGAATGGTTGTGAATCCTTTACTCGGCCTTATTCTGGGCATCCAGCGAGTTGGCGCGATTCGCCTCGGGTCAGATGCGAATTCCAAACGGAGCCTGCGTTTCGGCACACATTCCCCGCTCGAAGCTTACCAATCGATTTCCGTTTCGCGCGAGTCGCCGGTCCACCGATCGATCCATCGATCTATCGATCGTTGAATGCGCGCGCGCGATCGCGTCTTTCGAATTGAACGTCGTCGAACGATATCAAAAATGGATTAATCTTCTCTCTCGCGCCTTTTTCGCGTGGCGCGAAATTTTTGCTCAAAGACGCTCGGACTCGCGGGGCCGAACGACCGACGCCGACCGACGCCGAGGAAAGGGAACAGGGGGACAAGGAATTGGGAAACTCGGATTAGCTTTTCGAACGGGCCTCGAGACACTGATTAGCAAGCTAGCGTGATTCAGGCTATAATTTGTCGACGATCGAGCGTTGAATTCCGACCGTCGAGCCACTCAACGATCGTCGTCTCTCTTGGATCGATAAACGAGGGAGGATTTCACACGATCTCTTGCTCCAAGCGATCGCTTTTCCGGACCACGAGACACTTCCGATCGTCGGGGCCGTACATGCAATTAGACGTCATTGTGCTTGGTCAACGTACACGCGCGAGTAACGAGGATCCTTTCAGATCTTTTGAAGCACAACCCCGTGGGCCGCCCGCATGGCTCGCAAGCTCACGGGAGAAGGGCTCATTCGACTTCAAGCACTTCCATATCTCTCATATCAAATCGGTCTAGTGCCAATTCGTTAGTCGGTTAGAATCTCGCGTGTGATCATCGAGTTTAACGTATTTAGAATCCACATCGGTCGCGGGAGAAGACGTCGATACGATTAGGTAGGCTAATACGAAATTCTAGGGAAACGGGATGAAACGTGATAAAAGTGATAATCGTGGACGAGTAGGTTTATGATGGGCTACGAAAACGTTGATGAGCGGTTCGAATTAATCGATGAATCACGGACACGTCGCGGGCAATGGCGGAGTCATGCGGAAACGATGCGGAATCCGCACGGACGGTTACGGATTAGAAAGCGGCGATTAAACTGTAAAGTCTCTATTTCTATCGATACTTATGTATAATACGCTCTATCGCATGTTAATTGATTATTCTAACGTACCTGCACTTACTACAGTTAAGCTGTTACATCCGTTCCCTTCCTGTTTTTTATCCTACTCCTTTTTTTCCTTCCCTTTCTCCACGAATCTCTACTAGCCGATAGACGCTCCTCGTTATTCCTCCCTCTCTTCTCTTTACGCTGGTCCTCTCTTTCAATCTTACTTCTTAATATCTTTCCGACCGACGATCTAACAGGTAACGAAGAACGGGCAAAAAGAGAAAAAAAAAAGAATGACGAAGAACGCTGTTCGAGAAAGCTTCCCGGTAGCTTTTCTCGAGAATTTTAGATCTCATCGAAGGAAACATTATTGTTCACCGCTTCGTGCGTACCATTATGAATCTTCAAATACATTGTACATAATATATTATATATAACGTACTCGTTCTGCGATACTAACGGACTATTGTAAATAAAAAGATTGTACGATTTCGTTTGAAATATACAGGAACACGTTTTCTGTTAAATCCAGTTTGCCTCTTCTCTTATTTCCACCCCGTATGAATTTTCATCGCCAACGAAATATCCGATCGCGTGGATTTTTTTCCAACGATTTTCACCACGAAATGTTTCCACAAAAAGGAAATACTTGGTTTTTCCTATGGACCGATGGATCTCGCGTTTATCTTTCGAACTTGGCTATCCGTGTAACGTTCACCATTCGCCCGAAAAGCTTTCAAGCCCAGATAGGTATTCCGATTCTCCCCGAGCTTTCGAAAACGTCACGTCGCGATAACGAAATGTCGAACGGTCAAGTTCACGTTCCACGCAGGGATTTAACAGAATTTTTCGCTCGTTACCTCTGTATTACGCCGCTGTTTTCTCTCATCCTTCTCTGCCGTCCGTTTGTTCGACATTGCGGCTTAATCGAGGCAAGGAAGTTCACAAACACGTAACGTATTAACCCCATGCGCGGTGATTTAACTTTGGTTTAGATAGCGCGTGCCATAATCAGCAGAGTCGGTCGCACGTCCAGCGGTTTCGTGCGAACGCGACGAACAATATCACGCAACTGAGGCAAGAAACGTTCTCGAAAATTAACCGGAAGGCTGCTTTCGTCCTGTCTACTCGTGTTTCGTTAGGCCCACGCGAGATCCTATGCTTGAGGAACGTTCGATCGCGACAGAGTTTACGTTAGCACGATGCCTTGCTTCTGGAAGCTTCGACAAATATTTATGCGAACATTTAGCCGTTCGGACCCTGGTGAAATTATAATGCGAGCTGGACGGAGAGTTTTCGAATTATTCCGTGCTGGAATTATGTTAGACAGCCGGAAACTTGCTAACGAGAGTAAACCGCGGTACATGCAACGATGGAGTATGTACCTCGCTGACGAATGGCGCTATGAATATTGAAATCGAGCACGTTATTCTCAACTTGGACCGTAACGAATGCCACCAGCATAAAATGATCGTCTGCATACGACAGATTAAGAACATTTCTAAGTGGATACATTTTTACAATGCTGGTACAAATTAATAATGTACACGTTTGCAACGAATACCGAGTGAGCTCTAAAGTAAAACCTTTAAAAATAGATTTCCCTAACTCGATACCCCAGATCATCCTATAACAGGATTGACGAACATAATCGAATAACTCGCGATACTTCGATGTGCAGCAATGAAAGGCACCGACAAAACAGCGAGGGGATAAAAGAATCCGAGGTGACAAGATTATGTCTGTATGTCACGGGTAATTCAGACGAAGTCGGTATGATCAGATCCAAGAAGAAAGTATGTATGCGATTAAGCGGAGCTACTGACAGGTTGTCGACCACAGTCTTCTGACTTCATACAACCTACCGACACTATTTGACGTGTAATATAACGCAAAATAAAAGAAAAGGGAAAAGAAGGAACAAAACCTTCACAAAATCTCAGTCGCACAGATCTCTGAATCACTACTGCGCTCCGCTGAGTATCCTAATTTCTTTCTCACACCAAATAAAATCTTACGTACACGTAAATCACCACTATCACCTCCATCAGTCCTCGACAAAGACCTTGGACAGTTCGGAAAACACGACAGACCCGAGTATCCAAGAAGCAACAGCGTGCGAACCTAGCAGAGCGACTCGAACCAACCCAAGAAACGACCGGGAACCTTCTGGGCCAGCAGTGGCGACATTCGGCGAGTGGGAGTCCTCGGGAAAGAAGCAGAGGTCAGCATTGACCCGTCTAATTAATCAGCTTTGCGCGAGAAGTCGTATTCGGTAGGAAAAGAGAGTTTGGAGGGTAGCTCGGAACATCGGAGCGCCTCGGGCGGCTCTGTTGGCTGGCTTGGACGCGGAGGAACCCGCCGGCAAGCCCCCATAAACGCGAGACCTCGCTTCAGGGCGCAAGCTCGGTATGGGGGAGCTTGCGAGCCATACACTCGACGGGCAGCCTTGTTTTCAAACAGTCGTCCGGATTGCGTGGGTGCCTCGCGGTCGTTCGACGCTGCACGGCCTGTCGGGGGAGTTCTCGTTCTCCTCGCCGATGTCAACGCACCACGGGAAGCAATGACATCGAGAAAGATGGATGGAAATGAGCACCCGGCCAACTCGCGTCGTTATTGACCGGTTCTTATCCACACGATCTCGAAGGCGCCGACGAGCTTCTGGATCGCGACGCTCCCGTTCTTATCGATAGACACCGACGAGGATCGTGCGGTTCTGCAGGGACTTTCGGGGACTTTCCGGGGACTACAAGTGAATCCGTGTGAATTTCAGTGACACTCGTGCACGTCCGCGATCGTTTGTCCGATCCAGGGAGATTTCAGGTAGAGTTTACGTACGATACGAGCCACGTTGTGCACGGTGTACGACGATGGGAACCCACGTTTGTTTATTTTCCAAGTAATTTTCGAATTTGGACGGAGCGGTTCTCGGGCGGAGAAGGATCGGTAAGGTATGAAACCGAGTGATATTTAGTAGGCTGTATTATATCGAAGGTGACATTTAGTGCAAGTCCCGGTAGACTCGAAGGTAAAAGACGTCGATCGTATCGCGTTTAATAGTAAGTGTTTCGCGTAAAGGCTGCCTCGAGGACATTGTAGACAAAAGTTTGAAAGATACAAGGTTTATACCGTGCAAGTCGTTTGTTTTTATCGCGTATCTCTTGCGATTTCGGAAGCTATATCCTCGGCTTATAATACTTCGTTATCGATCATTACGATTACAATCCGTATCGCTGAACTTCGGAGAACGTAATTTTTATTCAGTTCGCAATCGATCTTGGAATTTCCCTACCGTTTATTTTGTTCTTAAATCAAACGATTGATTTTCGACCGATTTTATTAATGTTAATCGTTATTCGATTTCTATTTGCGCGTGACAAAAGTTCGAATATCTCTGTATCAATTATGATCGGATCTTTATTTGCGAGAAGCTTGTCTATCAAATCTCGGGATAGAGGGTAAGTCTGGATCGCCGATAACACGCTACAGTAGCCACGATAAATACACCGTGATATTCATATGCCAACATCGATTCGCCCACTCTTCGAATTCCCTTTGAAGTCGGCTTAAGCGTCTTCGGACCGTCTTTGCGCGAGAACTTGCAAGGAACCCAACAAAGGGCCGGTTTACTCGAGCTTGAAAGTTTCCCCGAATCGATATGTATTATTCTCGAATGGCCGTTAAGCGATCGTCCCTTACGCGGTAATGGGATTACGAGTATCTAATTGCACGTCATCCAGTGGGGTGCACCTGTTTACACCAGCGCTGCGCCTAATGAAGTTAAAACCCGGTAATTGCCTCGACTGCATTAAGCTTGATACGCGAACGGCGCGGGGGAAAAAAGACAGCGACGGGAAACGAGGCTAGACAGGTGACCAGAAAGGGAAACTGAAACCGATCCAAGACAGAGGTTAATGAGACGCGTCTGTGTGCTCGAAATCAAATTTTCGATCAACCATTTCGTTTCGTCGAAGACGAGAATATTCCTCGTAGCGTTCGCCCACGTTCTCTAATCCTTTCGTCCCTTTTATTCCGCGAAAATGAATCGATAATTTCCACGACTTGAGGGATATTACAGGGATTCGCGAGAACGATGAGTCGAAAATCGATGGCTCGAAAGGCTACCAGTCCATCGCGATATGATTCCTTAACGAGGGTCCGCGTGTAAAGGCTAAATGTCTGGAAGAGGGCTTCCGACCAAGTCAAATCGATGGAAACTTTCCGACCGTTCGAAACTCCCTGAACTTTCCCTTTTCAACGCTCCATTTTCACGCGGCGAGGCGCGTTTTCATTTCGCCGAGATCTCGGACAGAGCGACGACTCGTCGGGACGCGATGGAACCGATCGCGTGTCGGTTCTCGGACCTTATGTAAAATCAGCCATCTTACATAACCGGAAAATCAATGCTCCGCGTGACCTTTCATACTCCGGCTGGTATCACTCAATCAAGGGCGAGCTGTCCTTTTTTCTTTTCGCTTCGCCGAAGGTACCCTGAACGCAGGATCGATCGGTTTGTCTAGGGTCTCGTACTTGGAGGATGGTAAACAGTTTCTAGTGCATATGCTCGATTCGGTACGGCCGGGTCGAAGTCTCGCACAGCACGCCGGAAACGCTGGAATCGATGAAACGCGACCCGTATTCTCCGGAAGAATGGTCGTGGTCGAGCGTCGAGACACCTGTTGTCAGGCGGTCTCTATCCTGGAAAATTCAACGGCCGAGGCAACTTTCTTCGAGAATAATTCATGACCGCAGCGATCGTAAATCGAATTACATCCTTAAACGATACTCCTTCACCTTCTCTTCGCGCTTTCGCGCGGAAATGACGAACGATCCGCATGAATAACTTACCTTCTTCCTTTCATTCGAGATGATAATCGACACTGACGAACTCAACCTTTCAGTAAACCGCGATAAATCTTCTCGCAACGCGAAAATTAAGGGACCAATCGAGAAATCGTCGCAAGCTTGCCTTTTCTTCTCGGACGTTTGCATAGAGAATTTTATTCCATGTAATTCAGCATCCATGACATAATATCCGGTTCGGGTTACGTTAACTACGATTCTCTTTTATACCGTATTTCATCTCTGCCGGCAAAAGCTCGAAATGGAAGCGTTTACGAATTTTTGTTCCACCTTTTTGCCACTTCCCCGCGATAAATGCCAGGATTTGCCCGACCTTCGGGCCGCAGTTCTACGCGTATATTCGAAACAAAAATGTTCGAGCTTTCATTTTTACGCTGAACCGAGCTTCTCTTCGGGATTTAACATTTCCTCCCAGCCTCTGTGTCGCGAAATTCAAATGCGTACGATGAGGCACATCGATAGTGCTCGCGCTCGGCTCGACTGTTTCGCAATTTATCAAGGGATCCGTATAAATCAAAGTCATCCTAATCGATCGCGTTTCCTTTCCAGAAAACCGGAGTAAACAGCCATCGTTCTTCGGAGCACCGCGAACACGCTGCTCGCCTCGGTGAACCCCGGCGAAATATGCGCCGATGACAAATAGAGTGGCGCTTTATCGGGAAACGATCGGTGAAACGGGCGAGGAATCGTCGGGGCTCGAGGTGGATCCGTGCTTGATGAGAAGAGGCTCGAGTTAATCCGAGGAATTACCGTTGGGTCACCGGTTTCACGGGGGAAAAAGAACGGACAGGCTCGCGATGGGTCGGAAACACAAGCGCCGGCTGATACCGGAACAGGATCGCAGGATATGCGGCATCATCTGCTTCTGTCAGTTCACCATTGTCATCAGCTGTGTGGCGTTCGTTTATCTGAGCGTGGCAATCTATATGCCGTCCTACAGGTAAACGGCAACAAGCTGCATCGATTAATTGACCAAGGCCGATAGTAATTAAGTTACGACTCGTCCGGCCTTAATTTCCTCGGAGATCTATAACTCGCGCGACCTTAACCGTCTCTGTTCGATCCCTTTTGTCTCTCGCCAACAATGAAAGGTCGCCTTTGTTTTCTCATAAAGCTTTTTTTTACCTCCCTGCGAGTCACGGTTATCGGGGCTAGGCTATTGCAATTTGCGTGCGGTAATTGGTAACCGATAACACGATAACGACGGTAACGACAGATCGTATTCCGATTCATCTGCAACTTTTAACCAATGTTCGCATCGTCTTCGAGACCGTGTAGGTTAAAGTTCAGGTTTCGCGACGCGAGCGTCTTCTCGGAAGCTTCCGACTGCTATGAATTATGGATCACGTGGGTGTACTGGTATACCGGTACAAGTTGTTCGTATTTGTTTTTCCCTTTTTTCTTCCTCTTTTTTCATGTCGAGTCGTACATTAGAGATATCTGCCGATCACTCGAGGCTGTACGAACGGCACGATATTAACGGCATATCGACGAATTCAACGGTGTGGACGCGAGCAATACCGCGTGTCATCGTGCTAAATTCAAACCACTCTCGGCGAAATATTAACGAAGGCGACGCAATTAATTTCCAGAGCCTTTCACGCCGGGATCGATCCCGATCCAGTCATGTGCCAAACCGTTAATACCACCTTAACTAATAATTGCGGCTGGGCGAGCTGCGGGGAGTGGTGCTTGACGAGGACCACCGGATTTTGTCCCCAGATCCACGCGACCGTGAGGAGAAATGGGACAGACATCGTTTTCGAGAATTGCACGAAATTTGGCAGCATATCCTGCCCACAGGTACGTCATTCATTTGTCAACGATCGATATATCGAACGCATATTACATTCCTAACATTTACTATTATCTTCTTGTTACCAATTTCCAATTTGCAATTTTTCTTCCTTTCATTTCCTATTTTTACATTTTTGCATCGTCTCTACAAATTTTATAAAACGTGTCCCTCGCGAAAATTTATTTCAATCTCTCGGCGTAAAGAGATCGCATCTCTAACCGTGTCCGACAAGAAACCGATGATAGATTTAAACTGAACGGAATAGCGAGCAAGTAGAATAAGAGAGTCGATGGTCGGGCACGTTTTACGAGCGGTTCACACGCTCCTGCGGCTCCAGACGCGATACGTTGGAAATTAGTTCGCGGAAAAAATGGTCGGATAAAAAGTTGACACGCATCTAAACGGCCATCCGACGATTCCACGTCGGCTAGTTAATTTCTCAAAGTCACTCCCATTTATTTCCATCCGTAACGTACACCGATGTGTGTACCTTATAACGCCTCTAAAACCACTTTGCATAATAAATTTTACAAGATCGAGCGGATACCGTTGAAAAATTCACGAACACCGGCTTGCATCCGCGATAAGCCTAATTCCCGTGAAATTGAGTTGCTGAAACACGCTCGTGGCCCTCTCGGGACTTGAAACGGCACGTAACGTAAATCTTCCCGGCGCGTGCATCGTCAAACGTTTCCTGAATTTTTCACGTCGATATCGGTTTTCCCGTCGCACCCCGTCGATGCACCCCGCGTGTAATATCACCCCGTACATCTCTCTCAGATGTAACGCGGTCTGGACGGACAAATGGCACTCCGACCATCGGCAAACAGACGGCCATGTGTGCGGTTCCTATCCCTGGGGAGATGCGGCGCTGAATAAATTGATTCGTATAACTTAAAAGCCACCATTCCCGCGGGATCGTGCGGAAAAATAAGTTTCACGGATCAGCGAGAAGTTGTTAAGCGATAAGCGCGATGGACTCCGCAAGCGGACAACAATTTTCCATTATCCGTGGTCGCCTCGAATCGATGGTACCTCGTTTCAACGTCCGTTCATTGAAAACGATACACCCGATCCTATCGCCGGACGTTTCTCAACGTCAGACGCTCTCTCTCTCTCTCTCTCTCTCTCTCTCTCTCTCTCTCTCTCTCTCTCTGTCTTTTCTCTCTTTCCCTCTCCCGCTCGACGATCCCTTCGTTATTTCGCTTCGGGCAATTACGAAATCGCAATTACGTTATCTCTCGTATCGACCATCCCCTCCGACCTCCATCTTCCCGTCGAGCCTACAATACACCGGAAGTGATCAAATTGCACGCGATAAAAGCCCTAAACGGCGACCATTGGCGGCCTCACGCGAAGATCGCCATTACCCCGGCGCGTTTGTTCGACTTTCAGAATTCTATTTCACCGCTCCCCCATTCAACGTCGGCCCTGTCAACTCCAAAGTCGATTTCTCGCCATTTCTCACTCATCGCCACTTGGCGCTCATTGTTCGATCGGTCGCGATCGCTATCGCGCGCCTTGTCGCGTTGATTGGTCCTCGATGACCGTTCGAAAACTTCATTTCCCGAGGTTCTAGCGTTTCCGGCCCGCTCGCGGATCGATCCGATGCGTTCAAAGGCGAGCAGCCGCGTTTTTAATTAACCCTACTACTACCAGCAGTTCGATGAACGTTGCTTTAACCGGATTAACCGGGAAAAATCCTGTTACATCGGCTAAAGGAACCCGTGGCCCGAGGAGCAGAGTGCTTTAACGCGACTTCTAACGCTATTTCGCGCGTGTGAACTTTTGTTAACACGGTCGAGAGCGAGTGCGGCCGGTAAAGAAGTTAGATCGACGGAAGATCATCCCGCGACGGGGTGAGAAAACGGTGTAGATGGAGTGCAGAAACGAGGAGTCGTGTGACCGACAGTTTATGCTAATTCTTTTTTCACTATAGTCATCGCTCTCTTCGCAAAGAAATGCAAGTGCTATCGAGATACTCGGCTTTTTCCTTTTCTATTTTTCTTTTCGAGAAAAATGACGCCGGATGCTTTTCACCTACGAAGCTTCGTTCAACGGAAAGGATTCCATGACGAGGAGAATCGACGACGATCGACCGATTCCTCTTATCTTCGTCTCGTCTCGAGACACTTCTTGCAGGACACGCGCAATGCTTAGCTCGGCTTTCGCGAACGCGTCGAAGACACAGTGTCCATTGTCTCGATAGAGGTCCTCCAACGAAACCGAGTCATCGTGGGCGAGACGACGTTGTAACTCATCGCGATATAAGTTACATCGCGATAAGCGAGTTATGCTAATGTTACGAACATGGTCCGCCAGACCGGTTGCTTTGATGCGCTAACCTCGTTACCAACTACGTAACGCTTCCGATCGGGTTCGTCGTCTTGAATTACTTTCTAATGGCGTGTTCCACCCGGCTGCCACACCTTTTATCGATCATCTTAGCCTCACGCATCGTGATCTCGAACAGTGCACTTTTCGTATTTACGAGGACGCGGTAACCGTAAATAGAACTGAGCCACCCGTTATCTCGAGATGTAAAACGCCGATGGAGATTCCGTTCCGAGCCCGTGATATCGGAAAAAAGGGATATCGGGGCGTATTTCCGTGGAAATGTAACTTCTGCGTAACACGAGATTCGCCTCGTTCATCGGCGACTAGCGTGACAGAGGGTAATGAAGCTAATCTAGAACTAGACGTCAATCATGTTGAATTTCTATCTGCTAGAAACGCACGACGGACAACGGAATACAAATGGCCCTCGAGGGAGCTTCGTTGAAAATAGGAGAAGCGCGTTGCGTGACTTTTATGCCTTTCGAATAAGCTAACGACTGTCCCTTCCGAAATTCCGTGTCACCGGTAAAGTAACTAGCCAACGAGTTTTTAGAATTAACGAGTCAATTTCCGCGCGACCCATCCCTCGCGCTATTTTCTCCGAATTAAACCAATTATCCGGATGAATGCATGCCTGTTCTTTTAGGTGAACACAGCGTCGCTAAAGAGATACAATTGCAACAACGGCAGCGAGTGTAGCGTGCTTTCCGGGGTGTTCCATTGCGCCCTTGGCCACTGTGTGAACATCAGCGAGCTGATGCTGTGCCCTCACAAGGCGGACGGCATGGTCGTGGACAGCGAGAAGGACAACATGAAGCTGAATGGTCACTTCAGCTGTCAGAACTCGAGATGCACGAAAATCAAGACCCCGATCACTTGCGACCGTTACTGCCCGAAGATCGCGACGTCTGACGTGAACGTGTTCCTCATGGAGGACGACAACGTCATCGTGGCGAAATGCGAACGCGGCCTGGCTTTGAACAAAGCGAATGGAAATCTGCCTGGCACCAGACTAACCACGCCTGTGCAAGTTTGGGACAGCCGGAATGGAAGCATCATTGCCAGCTGCTTGGTGGTGACTCAGGAGATGAACGACGTGAGGTAACTGTCCGATAACGATTATCTCCGAATCGCTAGTTAATTGGAAGCCTCGAGAGATTTGATTTTAGACAGATGGAAATCTTTTCCACCGAATATGAAAGGAGGTACAACGACGAGTGCTCGATCTAAAGATCTTTTGAATATTTCCGCGATCGGACGCGATGAAAACGAGCTACCCTCGAAAGAAATTATTCGTGTAATAGAAGCGTTGGAATAACTGCCACGGTGAAATAAATTTCAACCGGTCTCCTTCATCGTGATCTCATTACGCTTGCCTCGGCGCAGCGAGTAAACGATAAATGGCTTGCTGCATCGCGGACACAATTGCCAGCCTAACGAAGTTCATTCCGGGAAAGCTTTTGCATACCGGCGGCATTTTACAAATTTTCTCCTCGCCCCTGTAACTTCGATACATTCGAGAAACTTGGAAGGAAATTTGCGATGGGAAATTCGATTCAACCACGCTGGAGGAACAGGCCGAACGAGCGAGTAGCCTCGAGTGGTATTACCGGTGGAACAAACTGTTGCACAGCCTCGTGCCACTCGTTTAGTCGATACTCGTTAATGACGTCATTCCATCGCGACGGCTAAGATCGCGAATGCAAATCCGGCGGGGGAGGGTCGTATAACGCTTTCGAGTAAACTCGAGAATTGTCTGGCGACGCGATCAAGACGTCAGAGAGCAAACAGTCGGGCGTGCCCATTAGCTCTGGAAATTAAACCCAAGCCTTTCGACTTATGCTCCATTATACCCTTTCTAATAACCGTTTCAAATTCAACGATCCTCCATTAATCGGTTTATCGAATTCCGATTAAATTCAACCCGATCGTTCCAGTTTCGAAGGAAAGTCGTGCTCTTTCTAGAATCTTTCGCGTCATCGATCGAAATAAATTCGGCGTGTCCACCCAGGCAGATTCAGCTGGGTTCGACGCACTTGGTCACGTCGATGCGAGGGTTTCCCCTGGTCTAAATGGGCCGAGTCCCTTCGTTCACGAGCACTTTGTTCCCGTGTATCTCTCCCTTTCAGGGATTCGCGGGTTTTCGAAAAGACGAGCCCCGAGGTAAGAGGAGAAGCCACACAATGGACCTACCAAAGCTGTCTACCAAGAGATTCCTCGTCGATCGTGCAAACTCGTGCGATAGAGCGGCAATCTGCCTGTCTCTCGATATTCGACTCGGTCGCTCTTAAAACCGGTACGAAAGCCTCCCATAGAAATTCTTTGAGCGTGAAATAACCGAGCGCGTTTGCTACTCCGAATTCTGGTGTAATTCATATTCGTGGTCTCTTGCTCGCAGACAATTGCGTCCTATTCGCGCACCAATTTGCACCAATAGCTTCCGTCTTCGGTTCCGAAATCGCGAACGATCTCGCGCGAAATTTACCGAAATTCGCGATCGTATTCGAAGATTCTTCGATCGGACTCGATCGTTCCGATCTTTTCGCTGATCTTTCGCGACTTCGGTCTCGCAGTTTCGTCATAGGTTATCGCGGAAACACGTGATATTTCCATACATTCGCCGTCTTGGGGCGTACAAGACGCCGATAAGGGTATTTCCATGGCAACCATTGATCCCTGCGGCCCTGCCCGCCGATTCACCTCTATCTTCGGGTTTTTCCCACTCGTGTGTTTTCCCCGCGTTTCTTTTATTTCGATACTTCATTCGCCCCGCTCTTTTATGTCTGCGAAACTCCCACGCGCGAGAGTGGAACGGCGGATGACTATGAACGACGGGCAACAACGGGGAAAAGTTCTTACACGAGGCAAAAACCGCTGTTCCGAAAGCTGTGTATTCAAGCATTCGCGGCCGATGGAAGTGAGATTCCTTTCGGAATGTGTTTGCGAAGGAACGTTTTATCGCGAAAGATAGGGGAATACCGCTGCTCTTTGTCAACAACTTGTTTTCAGGTTGGGACGCGACACGAGCGAAAAATATCGTATTAAAAGCAAACTGAATTCGAAAGCACAAAGCGTCGTTGGAAAAAAGGGAGAGCGTGCGTAGAAAATGCACTCGAAAACGCGGGAGCGACGCTCTTTCGTTGCAAAGCTCTGTGATCGCGTCGGTAATTACGAAAGTGATTCGAGATAATCGATTTTATCTCGCACTTTCTATCGTTTATACCGTGATGAAATAATTATGAACGGTAATTAACCGGTTAACTTTCATTCACCATGGTAAAAATGGTACCTTTTCAACCGGATTCGTTCCGTTTTCAATTGCATTTCTTTCTCGATAGTATACTCGCGTATCGATTAGGTTACGACTCGAGATTCGTCGAAATATTTCAAAGACATTCTCGTGCACGTAATCGCGTTGTGGTTTCTACTTTGCAGCACGCAAGACTGCGTGAACGGCACCTTGTTAAAGGACATCCAGGTGCCTCAGCCTAGCATCAACTTCACGAGCTTTCTGAGCATATACGAGAAGAGCTTGCAGTACCCGTTGGATCCAACGAACGACTACGTGCCGGCGCAACGATCGCTCACGATCTACAATAGTTCTCGCCTCTATATCAACTTCGAGGGTTGCGTCAACACCCTGAAAGGAGAATGTAAAGATTTCCTCGCCACTCATGGCCGGGACGGCGACAATCAGACGGCGCAGAGCAGATACCCGTGTTACTACAAGGTACGACATTTCCTGAAATGTATTATTTTCTTCGCGAAACACCCTGGCTCCCTTAACCTTCCTTCGTGAAAGTTTATTTTCGTTTAGAAGACGAATGTTTCTTTTAAACCGCTTCTTTCAACACGTATTACTTCGTGAATTGTCACCACCTACATCACATCGCTCGTTTGCCTTTAAATCCATATGATTTTTAAATTCACAGTCAAAAGAGACGAATTTCCCTAACACCGAAAGCTCTATTCAAAAAAACAGAAAGTAAATCGGCTAAAAAGTTTAAGAAGGTTGAAACGAAGGTTATAACTGAGTTCGCGACACAGCTACACGGTGGCAAGCAATTTCATTAGAAAAACAATTGCTACGTTTACGACTTCGTCTAATCAAGCTTTCAATCCAATCGCACAGGCTATTCGCGCTCCGGTATATTTTAATTCGACGGAAGTTCGATCGACCCGATATCGGGGGTGAAGTTTTAGGCACGGGAGGAAAATTACGCAACAGCGAACAAGAATTACGGAGAATTTTCTTGCAATTAAACTTTTCGAGTGCACGCTAACAATGGGAACGGACCAGACCGCGTCTCTGAACGATTCCAATGGACGTGCACCGGAGAAGGTGTTGCGTAATGGCTGCTTCGTTCTGCGCGGTACAGGGCTTTAATGAGTGATTCGAGTGGGATTCCGGTCTTATTCAACCACGTGTATTTTTATTTCCTCGGACGGAAGTACGTCGCGACGCGAGTGTTGTTCGGTTTTCCTTAATTAGATCTTCGACGAAATTATTTCGCAACGTGGAGTGTTGCTGGTAGACCAAGTAGTCTCTCGTCTTTCACTTTCGCCAGTTAAAGTACAGAGTCGAACGAGCCTCGTCGCGTTTTCTTATTTATTTTATTTATTTCATTCATTTTTCTTCTCTTGGACTTCCGTCGCGTTGTACGATTTCGGATAGGCCTGGAATTATACCGTAAAACGACTGGTTGGTTCACGCATGCACACTGGCAGAATTTTCAATGGGAAACCGTGAAAGTGGACCGCAAACGTATATTTTATTCATCGCCCTCTGTCTCGCATACGATCCTGTCATCGGAACGTTACCCGCTGTTACCAGTCGTGCGTCGATTCTTGATGTATCCCGATGCATTTTCGAGCGAGTAACGTGGAATAAATTGAAAACAATGCTCGAAATCCGCACGATGAATCTCTGGCTGACGTAACTCGTGATTAATAGAGACAAGGCTCGAAACGCGAAATGCGAATTCGAAATCTATATTAATCGCACTTTTATCGAGGAATA
This sequence comes from Euglossa dilemma, assembly GCA_002201625.1. NCBI lineage: Eukaryota > Metazoa > Arthropoda > Insecta > Hymenoptera > Apidae > Euglossa > Euglossa dilemma. The sequence goes on from NIJG01000002.1 coordinate 1,360,929, forward strand.
AAATCGCGTGTCAATTAACGACGGTATCTCTTCGACCGAGTCCTTTTTACATCGGAAATTTCGATATTAGAAAAACGCGGGTTGTGATAGCAGATTTGATTGAAAGAAGCCAAAGAAACGCGGGATGAAATGCGATAGGATAAAATCGAGGAAATTAAATATAATGGAAACTACGAAAGTGGATCATGGGTAAACTGTCGGTATTTAATTAAATATTTCAAAGCCATTCGAAAACGAGGATTCCACGAGACCGATAAAAGGGAATATGTTCGGCTAAATTAGACCGTGCTTCGTGAACAATACGCTTCTTTGAGAGGAAGCGAGCGAAATGGGAGAAGCAGCAGGATAAGCGTAAAGAAAGCGCAGCGTGCAACGCAGAGAAAATTCCACGAGACGGCAATTTCATTTTTCATCGAGCATTCGTGCCAGTGGTAACCTAACTCTTAAATATCTCGAGCACCGAGCTCTTCTCTTTACCCTTGGCCCTGCATCCTCGCAACGGCTTTCGCGACTCGAGCTTTTCACGTGTTGCCGGTAAAGAGATATGGAAAATAGATCAAAGCAGTTGCAAGCGACCGTATCGTTGCGTTGTGCCGGGATATGTAGGAGAAATTTGTAAACGTCGCGCATGGTAATCGTGAATTATACGTTTGATGTTTCCCTCTAGCCGTGACACATAATTAGAGAGCAAATACCGTGTGGATCGATTCACTGTTAACACTGCATCGAGCTTCTACTTTCGCATTTACCAGCGTGTCATTAGTACTATCTGAGCAATAAAAAATAACGCGCACGTTTATCATGTCATCTCGTTTAATCACTGCTAGGTTAAATACGCGAAGTATCTATTTATTTTGCAAAGGAACGAGTTCCAGATCGAAGGTTTAGTAACCAAATTTTACCAGGAAATTCCTCCGGTACGAATAAGAAAGAAGTTGTAAAGAAGGGTGGACAATTAATTTTTGAACTTCTGATACATTGCATTTCCTAGATTTCTAAACTATCCCTGTTTCGGTATCGTTACATTCCGTAACCTTCTACGTCTAACAAAAGCTCCATCGATCCATATCCATATCCGAAAAAGAGAAAGAAAAGACGGAAACACTCGTACGAGTGAGAATACATCGAACTGCGAATGATCGAAATACCACGCCATCCAGTTCGGTAACCCCGGCATACCTCGATCTAAAAACTCTATCTCGGCGAACACGGCTAGAAACCTTGGATGGGCATCAAACGTGCCATTTCCACGATTCGAAGCATCCGCAGGAATCCAGATAGGAACGGACCGTGTGCGCGTTATTTCATGGTCATTCGCAGCTATGTACCAGTTATCGTCGATTACTCGTCATACTTCCGCCATTTCCCACGCGGCTTCTAACGCCATTTGTTCCAGAACAACTCGTTCCTAGTCGTGGCACGTTTCGACCTGAACAAGACGCGGACCGAATTGCTGATCGCGATCATCGTGCCCTTGGGCCTGTTCGTGATCAGTCTGACGACGCTGGTTATCATAACGCGGTCGGTGCAGGTGGGCGATGACGCGAAAATGCGTTGCCGTTACTGCGTCGACAAGCAAGAGGTCGAGGGCGAGGACGAAGGACTGGTCGAGGCCACACCCTCCTCGTCGCAAGGTCAGATGAACGAGAACGAGATCAAAAGCATGGCACTTTAGCAGTTTAAGCCATCCGGGACGAGCAGCGTGCTCCGTTACGAGAGGGTGCCATTGATCGACACCGACGAAGCCGAGGACTCCTTTTAAGCCGAGCAGCGATTCAAATTCCAGCGAATCCGATCGATCGCTCTTTCCTCCGCCGAAAGTCAACCGTGAAATCAACCTCGAAGCGACCGACAGGATCGCGGGAATGTTCGCTGAACTCGATCGCGTTGATCGATCGACCAACCGTTCGCGGCGACGGAAACTGATCGTTCGATTAGAAACGAATTTTGCTCTTCGCGGAACGATGAAAAGTGTATCTTGCCTACGTGAAATCGACCGACAGAACCGAGGAGGACGTAAACCGTACTTTAATCGTGCAAACGCTTCAGCTGTATCGCACTGTTTGCAAAGCCGACCGAACGCTTTCCGCAAACGACCACCGAGACTCGATTAACCGCTATACCTTCGCAACGAGATAGTAGACGAATAAGTAAGCGATCGAGGACGTCGTGTAAGTTCATGTGACTTCGGTGTTGGATCGGGAGCGGCCATCGAGATAGGGGGCGCGCGTGATTTATAACATTTGGCAAATGAAGAAGACTGATTTTTCCCGGCGAGCACGATCAGTTCTTGTCCGTCTTTCCGAAGAAACTAATCGGCGTTTGTTCAGTTGTATCGAAAGTACCCGCGATTTCTAATATGCTCTTCTCATCGTGCGCGAGATCTCGTTTCTGCAAGAGCGCACAATAAATGTGTTCCAATCGACTATTTTGTTATTTCTTTGGATATCACTCGGTCCTCGTAGAAGCCACGGTACGTTCGATAAAACGGAGGAAACCGAATGTGCTTGAAATTGTTTGGAAATTCTTGAAAATCCTTGTGGCACAAACGTTCCCGAATTAGTCTAAATTTCCATTCGTGTATTGAAAGGATATGTTTACGATTAGGACGGATCTCGGATCGTCTTCCCGATGGAAAGAGAAGTGATGGAATGGCGAGACAGTTTTCGAAAGTCACCCACAACAGGGGCCAAAGTATTCAAATAGAAATTTAATCGATCGTTCGTATACGTCCTGTGGACGTTTTACATTATTATCACCGATGCCTTCAATCTGCGACTGCTTCGACTGATCGAACCGATGAAACGACGTTCAATCTGTGCACCGAGCTAACTCTTCGAGGAATCACGATCGCGGATCGATTCTCTGAACGTTTCGATTCGAGAAAGTACCTCGTTCTTTGCCTTCAACGAGAAAAATCCTTTTCGAGTTAACGATAAGACGATCGACTCGCTTTCGAGGATCGACCTGGGATTCAAGGTCGCGATCGAAGGAACAAAGTTCGAATTGATCGTTTAATATGTTCAAACTATCGTATTCGAGATATTAGAGGTATTAAAAAAAAAAAAAAATAAAGAATTGACCACACACGCGATATGTATTTTCTGACCACGTAAATGTATCTCGTAGAGGGAAGAAAATAGAGTGGAAGTAGGGTGAAAAAGAGCACCAACTCGCGCAACAATAAGATATTATTAATCGTATTGGATAGCTGTAAAAGATTCGTGTTTCTCCGTGCGCGATAAGTTAAAAGGCACGAGCGAACATACGCCGCAATGCTTTCGATGTAAATGGTAGATTAGCGTGGAAATTTATTCTGTAGAAGTTATCCGTTAGGTTTCCAATTTTCGAGCGTACACTGAAACCGATTTAGCCTCGGTTGATCTCGAGTTTCGACTGTCAACGAACGTACACTTACATTTCACACTTGTGGTGTTGTAAAGCAAAACGTAGATTATAAACGAGTAGACGTTAAATATCGATCACCATCGTTAGCTGTATTTCATCTCGAACGCTACGACTGCCTATACGAGGAGTTATGGTGCCATTTGTTTGCGAATAACGTGATTATTACACGATAAACTAGATGAAATCATCACTTCGGATATCAGGGAATACTCTAAATCGGGGCTTGAAATTTTTCAGCTTCGAAATTGATACGATATTAATTAATGACGAAATGAATCGAAATATTTATGAAATTTTTAGTTACTTCTTCTGGAAGAGTATGACTTGAACTTTGATAAAATTAAGGAATGTATTTTACGTACGATAATATCGTAAATGAATGGTGCCATTTTTTCGCTAGCCTGGAAGTTTCTGTTCATAAAATAAATGTAAATATAACGTGTAAATTGATTAATGGTAAGGGTGGTAGTTGCTGTGTGAATAAATGTGTCATTCAAAAGTTGCTGCTTGAAGTTGTTCGTTGTTGCGTTGTAATATAACGAAAAATAATCGATCTCTTGTAATATATCGATACGGTAACTACATAACAGGAATTTAGAAATTTACTTCGAACTTCACGCAGACTCGTTCATTATTTTTCTATTTTTTAAGCAATATCTCACCTACCGGCGATAAAAAGAAATTTTCTCCGCGATAAATTAAGATCTTATCCGAGGGATAATTTTTTATTCCATTTCCACGTTTCATAAATGTATAATAGAATATAAGCTAGTACATGACATTTAGAGGAAAAAGTGGTATTGTTTTTTCATTGTATGTAAAGTACGAACAACCAATAGGGTTATTTTTCAGATTCGTCACGTTCTATGTGCCTTCTTCCGTTTACGCTATAATCGATAAATTATTATAATCACTCGTGTCTTCGAATAGCGTAACTCTTTCGCTATAGATACCTTCGAGAATCAAAAGTATTCCTGTAAGAAATTATCTCCATTAACTACACAGGGAACAATAAAACAAACAACTCGAGTCGACTGTAAATTTACGTAATTGTTAAACGAAATTTCGGATGAAAACGGGCCAAAAGAGAATTTTTTAATGCATCTGATTGTTCAGCGAAAGGGTTAAGTAAATTACGTCTGAAATGTAACAAATCGAACTATACTTATACGAACAAACAATATAAATATATATATTTATGTTATATCCGTTTATCGTCTGAGTATATTTGTAATAATATATATATGTAATGAAGTAACGCAACCTACATGTGTCGTTTATAATAAAATAATTGTTTATCAAATTTTCGAATTTTTACCTCATCCTCCGACATTTTTGTTCTCTGTTTAATTTCGGAATACCTCTTTCGTGTTTCAACATTGAAGAATAGAAAAAATCAGTGAGACTAGGTAAGATAACGCAACGTTTAGGTACACCTTGTTGCATATTCGATAAATTACGAAAGCCACTGCGTATTTTAAATTGCTCTTTCGTTATTTCACGTGCAGGGGACGATTATTAAAGGAACGATTTGTTATGCATTGCATCGGGAGAAAACAGGGGTGCATGCAGAACGTACACGCGATCGAAATGCATTTATGCGATGCAAACAAACACCGAGGGACGCAATGGAGCAATTACTTTCCACGCTAAATGGTAATCATTCCGAGTTGCAAATGTGTAGAACGCTTGTCGATTTCGTAACAACTTTTTAGGAAAAAAAGAATCGTCTGTTTACAGGTCTGACCGACGTTGTTACCTAAATTCCTTGTGGCACTTCTGCCCATGTAGAAACACTGGATTGCAATGATCAAAATATGGTTTGATCGATAAATATAATTTTCGATACACCTGTGTATCGTGTTCAGTTGAATTTCGATTTCATGTAAAATTTCCTTTACCTCGTGTTAACACGATCCTATTTTGTCTGCTGAATTTATGCAAAGCAGTGTGAATTTACATTTCCGAAAATATCAGTTTCTGTAATTACGATCTCGATTGCTAATAATAATAAACTTCCAGAGTTTGAACGGTTTCATGGAATATATTTGAAGCCTTTAAATAAATTTCTCAAACAAGGTCCTTTGTTAAAAATTACGCTATTTCATAAGTAAAGATTTAATATGTTTTATAAACATTTAAAATACAAGGTATCGACATTGGGATTTAATTGGTTTTAAAAGTATCGAAATTAATGGTTATCTCGAATAAATTCGAGTACGACTTCTGCCGGAATTTATTAGGAAATACTAATGAATCGTCGGTACTAAATTACGTACGGTAGCTGGAATGGAAGCATGCATATAAATAAGTATTATTCTGCTCCTTTTAACTCGCGTATTCGTATCACGCACGCGTTCTCGTCGCGCGATTATAAATGAAACATTTATTGGGTTCTACGGAAATATTTGCCATTCCTTCCCGCCGTATCGCGAGCTATCTTTCAATTATACAAAGCCATTGTTTGTCACGTCTAAAATTACCTTCCGAGACTTTTACGCGAACAGGATCGGTTTTATGGAGGCTCTTAAAAAGTAACGTAGGTATCGGGAACAAAAATACAAGAATGTTGCCGTGAATTGCGTGTCTTACCGTACTTCTCGTCGAGGACACGTCTCTGAGAAGCTACGGAATAAGAAACAAGACGATTGTATTTACGATATGTACTGCTCTGATAAACGAGCACTATTTCGATAAAATTTCTTCGAAGAAATGCAGTATTAATATCAGTCTTATGAAAATCCCCGACGATATGGAAGCTAAAAATTAGTTTTATGATACCGCAAAAGTGTTCTCAAATTATACTATCCAGCAAGTTTCAACTTTTCATTAGGTGATGCTCGTAGAATTTACTTTCCTGAACACGAATCCATAATCGAAATTATTCTGTTATTCTCAGGTTTTAAAAAGGCACGATTTCTAGCTAAAATGAAGGTTTGCGTAAAAAGTTTCGGTTGAACTATATCAATTTCACGAAATTTTATAACAAAATTGCATTTTTATTTTAGTAGGCTCTTATATGTTAGCTCCATTGCACTCAGAACTTGAATTATGCGTAGCTACGGCACTATCGAGACTAGAGAAACGAGGAATAGCTATGTGTGTGGGTAAAACTCTATATACACGTTGCCGATGAATATTTTCTCGATCTAATCGAATTGAAAACTGTTTCGAGAATTCTGTTTCGTGGTTTCCTTTTCGGAAATGTCCACAGAATAAATCGCGAATTATCAATATTTCTAAACTCGAGATACTTTCACCAAACTTGTAAGACAACAAAGTCAAGAAATCGTTTAATATTCCTACTTTTTATGTACAAAGCAATCTGGATTCGTTTTCAGAAAAATAAACTTTACAAGAATTATCCAGTGGTACGAATAAATAATAATGCTTAATTAGAATAATAGGTGAAAATAGAAAAGTATATATAATCATCTTCCTATCTAAATGAGAGCTAATATTAATTGACTCGCTAATTATCGAAATAAAACGTTCGAAATCAATTATTTCAGTTAATTAGCTCGCTATTAGCGGCCACTTCGCTCTCTATTTATTCCCTGTTTTCTGTTACCCTCTTTTACTAACAGAGTGTTAATAATTCGTAAAATTCGATGGTTAAGTCCAAAGCGAATTGCCATTATACTACAGCGATGGGAAAGTACACAAAATCGAGTCCCATTGACGATGATCGTGGAATATAGGTCGAGATCGAGTACGTCCTCGTTCGCCAGTGTCGAATCAACGCGCCGACAGGTCGAACGATTTTTGTTCACTCGTTTTCCCTTGTTCCCTAATCGTAAATACTCACTGGTTGCATCTTTTTGATCGTTGACACAGCAACGGTGGTTTCGTGACCTAAAAAGGAAGGGCATTCGTAGGCTAGATAAAAGTTCGAACCATGCACGAAGGGTTGAAAGCACATCAGATCGATACGCTAATGTAATCAAAGACCTTGGATGGATCTACACACGTAGCTACGCCCTAACGATTGTTCGAAAGAGAAATTGCTCCATTCCGCATCGATCCGGCGATTAAAAAGAAAAAAAAATGGAAAAAAAAATTATTTTTCCTCCATTCGAAACGCAGGCCATTGTTTGATCGTCGAGAAATATCTGTGTGCGCAGTCCTCGCGGAATGATGGTTGCAGAACCGACGAAATACTTCGAATTGGAATCTAACCGATGACAATTACTAACTTCGCGAGATGTAATTCGCAAATCCGCGTGACGTAGCAACGATGAAATTTGAACACGGCGAAACGAGCTGGAATTAATCGCGATAAATTCGAGATTAATCAGTCATGGCGTCGAGATATTATCGACTAACGTGTAATTTAATGCAGTATTTATTACGACGCGAACTGACGCTCTAAGAATACCTTAGGTTTACCGAGAATTTCCTTTTCCTTTAAATTTCTTCTCGAGCTTTGTCAGCCGTGTAAGTTTGAAAATAATAATACCGTTAAACAAATTCATTTACGTCGTACTTGAATTATCGAAAAAATGATCGTACTTTTATTAAGCACTTTTCAGCTCTTTTACTGGTCGATAATGGTACCATTAAGTTAGGAAAGCTGCTCCCACTCTAAAGATAGTTTACGTGCCAGAGGGAATAGCGTCCATTCTTTCTGCTCCTTCTCGTCCACAACTCTTTTTATCTATCACAGCGAAGGATTTTATATTTCGTCGAGATACGAAGCAAGTTTCTCAGGTTATTTTTAATATCGCTATTCTCTTACGCCCACCGTTCCTTATGGCAGTTCTACAAAGTAAAATACCGTGGATTCGTTAACGAACGAGGAATCTCCCTTTCACGAATCCGATATCTACAGAGTGGATATTAATTCGTCGTCTGCCGCTTTAAATACTTGACTTTCGATTGAAAAGATTCTGAAAAACCATCCGAAGCTTCGAATCGGTTATACAACTGGACATTCTCCTGTTTGCCTCATTCTTAATGGATACGACAGGCGAAAAAAAACGTATCGTAGCACTAAAAAGAAAAGGCAGATTCGATTAAAATGGAGGAGCTTTATCGGGAAAACATTTTCTCGTTATCCTCTTAAATCGCGAAGGAAGAGGGAAAAAAGTATCCATTATCTTATACACTGTGGGTACAGCATGAAACGTTATTTAAAGTTATCCAATCTCTCGAAGAATACATATTAAATTTCGTAAGGAAGGAAACCATTTTTTTTCAAAAATAGCCGATAAATAAAATATGTAATTTATTCTACGGGAAGGAAATTAATTCGGGTAATATGTATTCGAGTAATATGTATTCCGCCTACCTTTACGGATAGGTTGAAAAGAATTACGAAAGACTAATTCTATTATTAATAGGCCACGGTTGAATGCACCTTCTAACGCAAATGGAAATCACGCAATTATGGCTATTGATCGATAACAGGAATAGAAGAATCGTTCGACGAGTTCATTCAACTGGCACGAATATATCCCCTAAACATGAAACCCTCGTATTTCCGACAAAACTTCCCTATTTATTGCGTTTGCTATATTTAATCGCGTATTGATTTACTCCACTCAGCTTCTGCCATTCCGCTGAAAGGAGTTTAAATGCTCGCTACTGATTCGTTATCCTGTTCATTGAAATTGCGAATCCACCGTACGATATCGTACGATGAAACGAATCTTTAAATTATAGTTAATTCACGTGAAACGCAATCAGCCGAGTGATTTTCTTTAATAGCTCGTGATTGATTGATTTCGCGATACCTTGGAAGCCTCGGAATGCATCGGGATGCTTTCGAAGGATCTGAACGAGAATATTTATGGGGAATACTCGACGTGTAATGACATACAGATGTAACGTGAATGATGACTAATTGGATATCTCGCGACATATGTTTTATATTCATTATTTCGCGAGGTGTATCTGAAATGAATTAACCTACTTTTGAAAGGACGTTCAGTGATGCTGATGATCGATAATAAAATACATGTTATCCCATTTAAGCGCGTAAATCGATAATGACCATGTGTCGTTGATGGTATTTGCAGACGATATAAATGATCTTGCGAAGATAACGAGTAAAAAGTTTGCAGAAATATTCGATTTAATATCCATTTCTAATCTTTCGTACATATCACGGAGTAATTGATCAGATTGCAACGTATATATTTGCACCAAAGCGCAAATTTTATGCGAACGCTGTTTACGAAATCGCAATATACTTGAGTAAAGTAATTTAATGTGTAGATAATCGACGATTAGAGGAAGTAAAGTAACGAGCGCGAATAAAAAAAAATAAATATCTATTGCGCAACGACACAGGAAAATACATAACTTCAAACGAGGTATAGAAAAAACTACATTTCATGGGAAATTGCGTTCCATGTCCTGAAATACCGATCGCGCAATAAATCAGAGGTTTCGTTATGCCCTCTATGAATTATTGCGACGAGAGGAAGAATTATATTCAGGATAAATACGAATAAATTTTTTAGCTTCTATATTATAATTAATATTATAGAATTATATTAGTCATACAGAAATAAGTACTAATTAAAATTGACTCTCTTTGTACAGTTAAAAATGGTTAAAAAGAGAAGATATTACAAAAAAATAAAATTAAAAAGAATATTACATTTTAAATTGTTCAACTTACGAATAACCTCGTTTATTCTCGAATATTCTTTTTCCCTGGCAGTTAAGCTGGATATCGTCTTGTATTCTGTTTGTCCTTGACAATAATAACGAACATGTCGAACTGTTGAAATATTACATCTGCTTTCGCACACTCACACCATTTTATTTCGCACATGTCACGTGAAAGTCCAAGAAAAATTGAGAGAGCTATTAGAAAACTACCTTACCCACGATATGGTAACCAAATATCGGAATCATCGATTCAAATCTAGAATCTACAATCGATAATACGTAACTACACGGTATCTTTATGTTTTGCACATCCGTCACTTGATTTCGCACATGTCACATAAAAATTGAATAAAACTTAGAAAAACTATTAAAATAACTATTAATAACTATTAAACTAGTTGGCACTGGAAATCTAGAATCTGTCGAAAATATTGTCGAAACTATGTAGCATCATTTTGTATTTACATTAATTAGCTTCCACATACATTTTCTTCCACACATGGTATATTACCATCGAATAAATATTGGCAGTTGGATATCTTGTAATAAAGTATGAAAAAGTATTATCACTTTTTTAAACATGTGCTGTAACCCATTCGTGTACATTATGGCATGTTGCGAGCGTAACCTATAATTACAATGTAACGAAATAATAACCGATCTTGTACATTGTCGTCTTTGAACATATATTTCGTCGATTACCGCAATTAAAACGTCCATCACTGATAACACTACTTCGCGAAACGTTTTTTGCAGACATGGAAAGTTTCATTTTCACGCGCGAAAATATTTCAGCACGTGTTACCGCCACGTTCGATTCGGCATCGACTTGAAGTTGGCTGCGGTTCGGTAAGCTTCGTCTTATTGCCGCGGGAAGACACTACATCTTTAAAAAAATCCGCGTGTTAAAGAATTAATGTAGAATAGCAATATAATGTAAACACATCTTATGTTTATTGAGAAGAAAAAAATCTGTTACGAAAATAACAAACTAAACAGTGCTTAATCTTCGCTACGAATACTTTATAAAATCTGTTTTAATTTATAAATTCTTTATAAATTAATGTCACATAGAAATTTTTAATGATTAAGTGGAAATCATATAAATAAAAAGCTTTTGAGGACTAAATATATTTAAAGAATTCTATAAATGCACGATTAGAAACATACAGAAGCATTGTTAGATATATAAGTCATATAAATTCGTAAAATTTGTTAAAAAAGCAAATGTTAGCTAATTTAAAATTGCAATATGGGTATGGGGTATAGGATCCTTTTAGATAATATTATTTTTAGCAACTGTTCGTTTTTTTTAACTTTCGATAATTGTTTTAAATATTTATTTATCAAAAAATATTGATACGAGGAAGCAAGTAGTTATTATATATAATGAAATAGTTGTACATATGTAAATTACTGTATATATAGTGACTTCAAATTATAAGAAACATATATTTGCAAGAAATTGTATAATGAGTATTATAAAAGTTTCGTGAATCATTGGAATATTGATTGCGTTCGTGACTTTTTTTGGTTCGAGAGTTTTTGTTCGTTCGACCTCGGTAAGGTTACCCCCGTCTTACCAAAGACTCGTTTATGCCAACGGAC
>NIJG01000002.1:1373695-1452883 GCA_002201625.1 Euglossa dilemma
TTATTCACTTTTAACAATCTTTTAATTATTTTATTTAATATTCACATTTAACAATCTTTTATATTTATTTATTTATTACTCACTTTAAAAAATTTTTTTAAATTTAATTATTTCTTATCCTCTATTAACAATTTTTTAATTAATTTACTTTATTTACTTATGTTTAACACAATAATTTATTTCATTTATTTATGTTTAATCCTTAATTATTCTTTTAATTATTTCATTCTATCTTTACTTGTAATTAATTAGTTAATACATGTATAAATAGATTACGTCCTATTTTTTTAATTTCACTCGTGTTAGTGGACACTAAATATTTTTCTAACTGTTATATTAAGTTATTAACATACATTTACTAAATCGCATACGTTCGAACGATTCTGCGCGCGATTTTTTTTACTCGATACCGGTCGTAGTATGTACGGTCGTGTACGCGATATCGCGAGTGCATTGTGAAAGTGTTGGAAAAAAGGAAGAAGTTAGAAGAAATGTTGACATCGCTGGATTAACAACGCGCCAAGAGGAGAACCGAGTGACGCTGATGTCAGGACGAAGGTGACAATCAATCCAGAGCTGCTTTGATACGAAGAAGAGGTCAACGATCGGTAAGTCGCATGTTTACGATTCCTCTGGTTACCCATCGTGTCGTAGGACGTATGGTCCGAAACGGCACGGGTGACTAGTTGTATTTTATTATTTTCGTAGCGAGCATAGTGACCACGAGCGCTAATGTACTAGTGTACAATAGCACTCGTGCAATATATATTTCTGTGACATATATATTGAATCAGGCTTTGACGTTTTTATATCTTGGCTAAAAAATTTCTAATTTCTATTCTAGATAGAAATTTAGAAATTTTAATTGTCCATATCGTTCGTCGTAGTAGTTATTTCAGGAGATTTATATGCGATACCAGTAAAAGAAAGACTTCTCGGCGTAGCTTGATTGTTTTGAAGTTGTTAGAGGTGTAGCTTTGATTCTGGAATTATTCGTATTTTTCTATCGTTTATAATCTTTTTGTTGTTGCACACTTCTCTCTTGACATAAAGGTTAGTCGATTGAAAAGTAAACCCCATCTCCTTAGGTATCGCTACCCCGATTTTTAGTTAGGACTTTCAGCAAGAAGACACAAGCATATTTTATATTGTTTTTAATACTACTTTTGTCACTATGCTCGCTACATTGTATATGTACATGTATATTACAGGAATTTTTTATTTTCGTACATTTGCGCAGTATTACTGTGCATACTATGCCCATTATGTCTGTGGGATTTATGAAATCCCTGAAATTCGATATATCGCGATCGGGAATTAAAACTTTATCGCGTTTTGACATAACATTTAAAAAACCAGAGTCACTTGAAACATAGTGCCCTATGTGGTTGATCTATGTTTCTTTCTTTTACTATTTTTTATAACTTTATACTGTTGTTGCGACTTCTATAGCGCCATAAGCGGCAGCTCGTGTCCCATTTACAAAGCGCCATAAGCGGCTGCTCGAGTCCCATTTACAAAGCGCCATAAGCGGCTGCTCGAGTCCCATTTACAAAGCGCCATAAGCGGCTGCTCGAGTCCCATTTATAAAAATTTATTTCCTTTCTTATTGCATAATAATCCTGTGCAACAACCAATTCACTCTCCCTATTTTAATTTATTTTGTATTTTATATTATATTCTCCATTGCTTTTTATCATACATCTTGGAATTCATTATGTAATTTATTTTCTTGATTTATATTTTGAACTATATTTCGTGTTATATAATATTTTGTATGGTATTTTTCTTTTGTTTTCAGGTACGGGTCTCGATTGCGTAGCCACCTCCTCGTGGTGAGACCTGGTAATTGGCATCGTTTGTCAAAGATGTATTTCCACGTTTCTTTCAATAAATTTTCTATTTCTTAATTTTTTAATTCTTCGCTAATTTCATCTTTGACAAACGATGCCAAGCTAAGAGCTACGCAGTACTCGCAATTCAGTCTAGCCTCTAAAACATTATCTTTAGATATCTTTGAGGCTAGACTGAAATCGCGAGTACGACATTAAAACATCGGATGGTATTTTTGGATATCGTGGGACATAGTGGGATACGTTCTGTTTCTGTTATTAATAACATTCTCTGTTCCAAGTTTCAATTATTTCTTCTGTACTTTTCTGTATGCCTTTTTCTAATTCATATTGAAATTCATTCTGCAATTTAGTTTTCAATTTCTTTTCAATGATTTCTTCTCTGCTTTGCATCATATTTAGTAATATAATTTCAGTTCTACATTTGCGCGTATTCAAACCTGACTTTGTGCGCGGTTTCTTCGACCTAATCAACGACTGCGCATGCGCCAACTCTCGCGCATGTGCCGACTCTCACGCGAGTGCTCATGCGCAACATGGCGTCCATATTCCCGCGTAATTTCCACGAGTGCATCGTGCAATGGTTTTGTGAATAATAGAAATGAATTTTTCAAGAAATTTTACAAGAAAGTGAACAAGAAATGATACTTCAGAGGTAGAACGTTTCGCAGACACAATGTGCCGTTATTTCTAACCTGCGCTCTTCCAGTAAAGTCTACGAAAAGTGAGTCATATATTTTACAATTTTCACAATATTCTCTAATTACGTCTTAATCAGATTAATTAGAAATTGCTGTACATACATCATCTTAAAATCACAGATCAAATTTATTATTTAATACTTATATGATAATCGTATTAAAAGTATAATATTCTTTACGCGAAGCTGTCAATGCTTATCAATATATAGAATTCTATACCTCGTTTGCAATTATGAATTATTCTTTTCAATTCGCTACACTTTCAATTCTAACGTCGTAGTTTTACCGTATTCTATATCGATAATGTTAAAAATCACACTAAAATCAGAAGTTCTAGGGCCCTCGTGAAATGTGAAGGATTTGTTTTGGGTAATATGTCTATTCTATACCTTCAGTGCGTTTGTGTCTAACCTATAATCTACTTACCATCGGTGCATATATTAATTGGAATGTAAAATTTGTAGAGAAAATAGTTCTCTTCCTTTGTACAAATATTTTCAAAATTATTGAATGTATTGTGGTTATGTTATATTATAGTTATATCGCTTATTCATTCTTTCTTCGTTAGTATTTATCTGTTGTTAATCTATTAACAAAAATGAGGTTCAGAAACGTATATACTTTCATCATAGAAAGGTTTGATTTGAACTGTGAGTAATGCATTCGGCTCATACTATTCTGTATGCATAACCTTAAGAACTCTATGTATATAATAAAATATTTAAAAGATGTAGTAAATCATGTGTTTTGTTTCTTCTATAGATCATTTATAATTTAATACTCTTAAGATATCTAACCTATTTGAACCACGTTTCAACCAATCAACGATTAAATGTACCATATATGCACAAAGAAGAAAACTACTTTATCTATGGAAGAAAAATCTCACTTACCTTGAGTTGCTCTTGTCGTTTGTAAGCGTGCAGCATTAGTTGTTTCCTTTCTTCCTCCGACATGAGAGGCTCACGAGCAGGTCTTCCTCCTCCTCTTTTCTGCAGCTTCACGATAATCTTGGTCTTTTCGTTCATGCCCAAATAATCTTTCAATTTCTTCCCCGGCAACATTTCCTTTCCTGAGAACCAAAGTTGCGCCAGTTGCACGTCGATAACCTACGGTGTCACATACTTGTAATTTAACTACGAATATCTTGAAAATTCCTTAATTACAAGCTACGCAAGAATTGAAATTGAAAAAAACAATAGTTACCTCGAGAGATGCCTGAGTGCCACTCAGATCCTCGTTGTTTTCGAATTCCAGTCGAATGATATCGTGAGGCGGAAGTCCCATGGGATACACAATGGTTACGGCCCCCCTCAGTATGTCCAGCGCCTGTTGCACAGTTTTCTGCGTCACCAGTTTTTCCTCTTGTATCAATTTCTACGCGGAGCAAAACGTCCAGAGAGAATAGCACAGGCGTATTAGTTGGACGCACACAAGGAGGCCGTGGAAGGTCTATCCCGGCGTCGATAAAAACGAGAAACGAGGAACACACACATGGTGGAAATTACCTTTGAAACCATAGCTCGTGCCTCCCCGATCGTTCTGTTCAAGACCTCCTGCATCTTCGCGTTAGGCTGTCTGCCGTTTCTGCGGCCTGAAACATGGAAACCGCTCGTGGTAACATTCCGGCCTGGGCTGGCGAGCAATTAATGCAACGATTACAGGCCCATTCGAAGCAACAAAAATCTCGGTTGAGCCAATTTCTCGCCAGCATTGCGCACTCCGTTCCCGATAACCGTGCATTTGCATGTGCCCTAAGCGCGGCCGTTTAGACCAGCATAAAACAAACTACATCGTTAGTCCCTTCCCTAGGCCGAAAGCGTCATCGTTCCTATACAGGGTGTCCTGGAATGGATATACCCGATCAGCAGTTGTTTTCACGCAACTCTACGCGTGAAAACAAGTCAAAAAACAGGAATAGACTCTTCCCGCCTTCTAAGAAATCGGTGTAGAAATACGAGCAGTTGACAGTTCGTTGACAGCAACACTGAACCCTCTTACTAGGACGTTCTACACGTGCGCGTGAACTCGGTCAAATTTTTTTGTCTCGATTTTCCCCTAAAAACGAGGTCGCACATGATACAACGTTATTTCATGATTTCGACTAACTTTTGCACGCAGGATAATATCCTTTCGGGACACCCCGTACACGAGATCGAACTCTCTTTTTCTCTCTCTCGTTCTTCCTCTCGCTCCATCTCGCGCTTCTTAATATGGTTTCACGTACCGATAACGTCCTTGTTAAAGGTCCATCCGCCCGTCGGTACGCACTTCTCGCCCCACTCGTCCTTGAGCTTGAGCTCCTCTACCTGCTCGTCGGTGAGGCCCATCATGTTATGGGGCAGCATGGTGCCGTGCTTGGCCAGCTCCTCGATTTCTATTTTTCGAAAAGCACAGACCGGTGCCCGGTTAAGCGTAACTCCGCGTAATTATTATCCCGGCGCGACGTGTGACTAATATCACACGGCGCGCAGGATGGATGGGTTCATAAACTCGGCCCTCGACTTCTTATTACGCGCTGTTATTACGAGCCGCGGGTGAGGCCTTCCCCGGGAGATAATCGTTAATGGATTTCTCGCGTTAGCGTTCCGACTGTATATAGCGAATCGAGGACGAACGCGGGGACACGAAGGGCGGTTTGGTTCGGGAACGGCGGGAAAAATTCGCCGGATCCGATTCGTGCTCGCGCGAATACGCGGACGCGTATGATAATTCATCGCCTCGGAACGCGTGTAATTACACCTTCGCGGGGATCGCGGCTTTTCACCTTGGCTATGCGCGTTAATTGATCGTAAATCGGCATCCATTTTTTTTATTTTTCGTTCAGGCCGACTTGCAAGGTCGATCGATTGTTCGGCTGAAATTATTGCTCGCCGTTTATCGCGGAATTAAAGATTCCGCGTACTCCAGGGAGTATCGTGTTTCGGTACTCGTAATTTAGTTCGCACTTTGACGGATTTTTATTCGCCTCGGTCGGACGGGAAACGAGCGTCTGGACACGTTAAGAGGGAGTAGTTGGAGATTAGGGTACGAAAGAAGAGCGGTTGGCCACCCACGTTTCGGTGGACGTGACTGGATGTATTCTGGGAATGTCTGCGTGGCTTGGACTGAAAGAAACTGTGAAATAGAGGAGGAGGGAAAGCGCGGGTGCGAGATGAGTCTAGCAACTGCATATTTGTTCCGAGTGAAATTAGAGAAAACGCAACGCAGAGAGATTTTTCGCTGTTTCTATATAATTTACGATACCGCGAATCGAAATCGAGATCTATTTCGCATCGTCACTTTCGTTTATATACGTGTACGCGAGAATTATACGTTGTTGCCGTTTGATGAAAACCGTAGTTAATTTGAGGGTGAAATTTCTATAATATCCGGAAGGAAAAAGTGGCGTTTCATACGAGCGTCTGGATGGCAGCAGAGGATCAGTCCGGATCAAGACGTAAACTTGTGCTCGGTGGAGAAAAATGAGTAAACAAGCGGCAACATGCAGGCAACATTAAAACCGCGTGATTGGATTAATGGCACAATCGGGAAATAAATGAAGGGATACGTAACTGGTTATCGTGAATGAAATCATTGGCATTCGCGAGGCCCGCGGTAATGCCCGATAAAATCGTACACGTTCGGTTCGCATGGGGCCGTTACGTACACGTGAAAATAAAAAGGCCGAGAAAACGGTAATAACGCGTTGCACGCCGTTACCTCGGGACAATCTCATGCCACTTAACTCACGATCCGGCGGCCAACTGTCCCTAAATAAAGTGCAACTTTCCACGGAGAAGCCGGACCTTTTCTTTGGCCACGCTGTTAGATGTCATCTTTCACGTAGCCGATCCCACCCGTTCGAGATACGAGGGGCGAACGATCATTACCATAACATATTCTCGAGATCTTCAGCCGGCCGTTGTAAATAATAGTAATGCCGTATATAATGTCTTCAACCCGAGCCTCCACGTGTGTGTCGTACAGAAACTGGCTCTCCTCGCCCTTCTTCACGTGCATCCGGACCATTTTCTCGGAAAGCTTGGAACAAAGCGTACAAGAACCAGCTTCAGCTTCTATTACCATGTATTGCTTTATTTCAAACGAGCACTAACGCCAGACGAACATCACCGTCTTTAACGATAGTCCGCGAGTTATCGTCGTGTTTCGATTTGGTAACGTACCAACCGAACGGCAAGGATTCCATTTAACCCTTAACTACTGGCCAGACTGTACGTGATACATTTCTGCGCGTGGTTCGTACCTTTTCTTCTCGACCCGGCTTTTCCACCTCTTATCTACGCACGTCGCTGCAATTTACCGATTTTTACCGCAGCTACGCGACGTGGCGACTTTATATCAGGCCGCGCAGCTTTCAATTCAACCTCGCACAAATTACCCCTCGTTTCTCTAATGCAACAGCAATACGAATTCAATCTCCGATCTAATAAACTCGGTATCCGCGTCAGCGCCGGTAGTCGAGGGTTAACGTGCTCGCGTAAAGGGGTTGGATGACGTCGGAATGTTATAGACACTGTGGTACATCGTCGATAGAAAAACCAAAGAACGTCACGACGATAACTAGTCGCGAAATATATTTTCCACCCTTTGGAATACGGTCTAAATATAACGTGTGTAAGGTTACCTTTCGATGCGTCCGTTGGATCTCGACGACTCCCTGCTTCGAATTAATCGACCGAACTGTTGTACAGTTTGACAAAGCGGGACACTCGGAAAATTCCTAACGCGAATTACGGAGGGAAACAAACGCGTCAGCACGGTAGGAAAATGGAAGAGTATGCAACACGTGCGGCGCGACAGACGCGATCGACGGTTCCGTTCGGAGCGAAAATAGCCGGTTATGTCGAGCGGACTGAACGGAGAAACGGGAAAACCGCGAACGCGCGGAGAAAACGGCGACGCATTGTTCCTGGTAACGCGAAGTATCGATTAAACAGCTCGAAACGCGATAAACCGCTTTTAACTGCACCGTTCGTTGCACGGCGGCGAATGGTAAACACTGGCGGCTAAGCAGCCGCCGATGCCTCGGAAAGCGCTTCAAAGGTGTAATTAAATTAGCTCGAACGCTAGGTGTACAAAATAAAACGATCTCTTTTAATGAGTATATAATCGTGTTTCATTATTGTATAATATGCATATTTACATTCTAGTGAAACACGGATTACAAGAATAAAGACGGTCATATATCGTTACAAATAACGGAGAAACATTCAGACGCGCGAGCTCTCTTCATTTCGTTCTCTCTCACTCTCTCTCTCTCTCATTCTCATTCGCGTGCTCCCTACTGGCGTTTTTTGGACACAAAAATATCATCGATATATTTCTTTCCTCTCCATATAATTACTCTATGTCAATAATATAATAATAATAATAATAATAACTTTAATAATAATAATAATTAATAATAATAATAATAGTAATAATAATAATAGTAATAATAATAGTAATAATAATAATAATTAAATATTCTCGAAGTAACGTTCGTAGAATAAAAATCTATACACTTATATACGTATCCGTAACTTCATCTAAATTGTAAGTGACTAGTATTATGTTAAAATACACTTATAATTCGATTCGATGAGGTGTATTATTTCTCCAGGTCGTTTCCCGATTCGGTCTATCATTTTTTTCCCTCTTCTTCGTTTTTCTCTAAGGTCGTAAGGGGGTCTCGCGGGGAAGGGTTGTGGGGTCCGAACGAAGGTGGTCCCTATGCGTTTAATTACGGTGCATGCACGAACGCATCTCGAATAACGACGATCCGTTCTAAATGCTCGACTGGCCGAGAACAATCGAAACAGTTCCCCGAACCACCGGCTCGATTGACATTTACAATTTCAGACAGACAATTAACAATAGACTCTATGACAATTTCAACGCTTTAACATCGATATACGAGTGACAATGACGATTGCTTAATTAACACGGGTTATATCGTTGTGCCCGCCTGGTCACGGGCACGAGAACTTACACGTTTACTCAAAATCCTTTCGCATTGCTCGATTAAATCGGGGGTGGGGGTTGGGGAGAGGGGGAGGTTAATCGTGTGAGATTGGGGAGTGTCGAGGGACGCAATCACGGCGACATAGAACGGAAAAATTTTGGAAACGCGCGCACGGAAACATCGAACGCAAGCGGAGCGCGCGTCGGGACAATTGGTGTTCGCGTGACAACGTTTGTATATAAATAGAATACACGTATATAGATCATATAATGCGTACCACTACGATAATTTACACGGTCCTCTGGTCGTCTAAATCGTGACATTTACAAAAGAATCGCTCTAAAAGTGGGCCACACCTCGAGATACTCGACGGGGATGGCCGTGATATGATACAATAGAAAAATTGGCATTTGGTCCGAAAGAAACATACAAAATAGGGGCTCCTTATGTGCTAAACGGTGAAGTTATAATATTGTGCGCGACTTATTCCTCCTGCCGATCGCTCGTGTATCATTTGGTGAGATTAAAACATCGTGCAACGCGGGAATTACACATACTGCGACTGCGTTTGTAGCGAGACTACGGTCGAAAAATATTTCACGTCCATTCATTTATTACATGCTTCTCGCGTATATACTTTAATCGATACGATTATTGAAATCATCTATCTAACCATCGAAAAAGGCATCGGTTATCCGCTACGTTAGCTTTTGCTTCTTCTTACACCGACGAGACATCGCAAAAAATCGTATTCTATTATATATCTGTTATCGCCGAGGATAAAAGCATCGTTCGTGGAACTTCGTGTAACGATATAACATCGGACTATGGATATCTGCAAAAATAATGCGCCGTTATCCTACGTATACGGAGGGGAAAACACGTACTAGCCCATTTTTTAGTTTTTCTTCGATTCGGTCTCCTGCCATATATATATTTTTTTTTGTTCTTTTTTCTTTTTCTTTGTTTTAAACGACTTTCACGATCACTGGACGGCAAGATCCTTGGACAATAAAACGTCACACAGAGAGAATTTTCGTCTAGAATTACGATAACAATAAATTTCTTCGTCTTCGTCCTCTAACAACACGGTTAATAATAATAATAATTCGACGTCTAACGCTATACATTTCAGGCATCAACAAAAATTGCTTCACATCGATTAAAGCTCGTGCATGGTATCGTTAACTTCTCGTATTATGTATTTTTTTTCTTTTTTCTTTCTCTTATCTCCCTTATAAATATCATCTTAATCAACTCGAGAAGCGTACATTGGGGTTCATCTTCGATAGCGAGTTGAATTTCTCATAGATCCATTACTTCCATCAAGATCTTCTATGCTCTTGGTCATGGTACTATAGAAGTGGGCGCGACATCGACCTTCCTTTACTCCTCGTCAATGGTAGGCTGAACCTGTAGCACATCCTTTAGGATCCTGTGTTCGTGATGTTGATCATCCTGATCCTGGAGAGTCACATAAAGACCGTGCAACGGGGATCGTTGCACGGTTGCTTCCTCTCAGACTTTGCTCTCAGGACCATCCGTCGTGTGCTTGAAGGAGCTGCGAATTTTACTGAGATGAAGGGCAGCGAGATGGCCGTAGCTTTTGTTATACCATTCTGGAGTGCGTCCTCTACCAGGGCAAGAATAAAACACGATATTACACAGAGCCATAAACGCGAGAGAAAACGGGATAGGACGTATATTTTTAATTCGGCGAACCGCGCCAGGCATATACGTACTTTGTATCCACTCTGGAAAGGTGCATGATCCGTGATTTACCACTACCGCAAGGTTCGATAAGATAGCGCGAGGCTAAAACAATACCACGTGTCCCGCCAAGCATAACAGGAGCATCCGGATGTTCCACGGACGTTTCTACGATGACGCAGGCCCCTTTGGGGAGATCGTTACGCCAGGATCTGCACAATGCAACGTTACATAATTTACAACTCAACCGTCCCCTTTTATTGCTCTTATAAATCATTCTTCCTATTTGTCACGTTCGCCTCTTCCATGCAATTCAATATCGCGCGCTTCTATCGGCTGTGCACGCTATTCAGATAAATTCAAAACACACCTTAGCACACAATAATCCCTGGCAGGAAGAGGACTCATGTTCCCGGTGGCGTATTGAAAGACCTCCACGTTGTTGTCCAGTTTGGCGACCAGCCTGTACTTTAGAAGCTGAGGATCCCACACATGCCTTTCTCTCAGAACACGATGAAGAAGCTCGTTCGGCGGAGCTTCCACCTCGGTCGACACTCGCCATAGTCGAAGCGGATGTCCATCTCCGACTTTCTTGTAAGCCATCTCCACCGTGCTATCCGCCGGATTGTTCACGGTCACCCAGCCTCGGCTCCTGCGAAAAAAAAACGCGGATAACGTTACGATTATTATCCGTGACTCTTGGAAAATATAATTTTTAAAACAACATTGGAAAATTTAGACGTACTTTTCACGCGCTTCCTTCAACAAGGCCGTGGTGCAGGCGTAGAGATATCCTCGCCAATCCTGCTTCAATTCGGATCCCAGCTCCTCCAATGCGACCGGCACGCTTTCTTCCATGTAATTGAAATGACACTGCGTCAGCATATCCGAGGAGACCTGACGTAACGAGGAACAGAGAAACGAGAATACGATTAACTCGTATTTCCCTTGCGATCCCTTGCGAGAACGTGTCCGAATATACACACGTACACGCGCGTATCATACGTGTATATATCTCTCGGATTCGAGCGCGATCACAATCGCCGTTTCGAGACGACGACGGATGACGCTCCTCTCGAACGACCTGGACGTTCGGCATCGAGCCACTCACCATGAATAATTCACGATGCATCTTGACCAGATACAGAAGACAGTCGTGAGCGGCTTTGTTTTCCGACAGTTCCCTCTGATCGGGAATGCCCACGGTCTTTCTCCTACGTGGCGATACGCTGCTCGACCTGTTGGTCACGTTCGTGTTACTGTGGTTGAAGTGGAACAGGCTCGGTGCCAGGCACACGGCCAGGTTCGAGGCTGTCATTTGGTTGTAGGGAGCGTTGCTCGCTACGTGGTTCAAGAAATCGAGCAGAGTCTCCAACGCCTCCCGGTGCTCGTCTGGCAGAAGCAGCAGCACGCATTGCACCGCGTCCGGTCGCAGCTCAACAGGTACATCTGTAACAATTACGAGCACCTGTAATTATCCACGGACCACCTTTCAATTCGCTCTCTCGATAAGTCATCGATTCCGTCCTGTTTTCAGTTCAAACCGCGTACGAATATCAAGAGTATCGGCGACTCTATGTTGCTTTTGTTGCGCTCAAAGATAGAATGTATAAATACTCACGTTGAAAGATGGCGATGAACGTCTCGGATAGCTTGTTGGTTAACAGAGCTTCCGGCAACTCCCTGAAGTACTGTTTCACGAGATCAGCCACGTCGAAAGCCTGCTGGCCGTCGAAATTGATATTGT
Source organism: Euglossa dilemma (assembly GCA_002201625.1). Classification (NCBI taxonomy): domain Eukaryota; kingdom Metazoa; phylum Arthropoda; class Insecta; order Hymenoptera; family Apidae; genus Euglossa; species Euglossa dilemma. The sequence continues at coordinate 1,385,654 of NIJG01000002.1, forward strand.
CGCCCAGCGTTTCGGTCATCATTTTCAATTTCTGTATCCTCGATTTCACTCCGCTCTTCCTGAAGATTCCCACTTGGTCGAGGGCGTTCGCCCTCAGCCATCTCAGCGCGATTTGAATACACTTTGGTAAGGCCTGGCCGGTTCTCTGCAGCGACAACAGCAACGGTACCCCGAACACCGTTTTGTCCTTGTAATCGGGGGTCTTTATCTTCCTGATGAACTTTGGCAACTCCCAGTTCCAACCCGTGCGATGAGTAGGACAGTATCGTTCCATGCAGGCGGTCAGCTTCAGCAGAGCCAGCTTCCTCAGTACCAGGAGCTGTCCGCAGGACATGGAGGCCATGGCTCGTGGACAGAGCGGATCCAGCGGTTCAGGGTAGAGGGATCCTCTCTGGAAACTGTGCCACCTAACAACGGTACCCTTGTGCCTCGGCGAATCCTCTTCCTGATCGGAATCACGGCTGGCCACCGTGGAACTGCTCTCTTGACTTCCAGCGAGCTCGGAACTCCTGGACCTGGACTTCTCTCTGTAAACGGTCACTTCTTTGGACAAAGTTTTCCCTTCCCTGTAGGAATCGTCCCGATGCCTGAAGCTCTTGTGCATCTTGTCCTCCCTCTTCAACGCGGTCACCTTGTCCTCCTTGTACCTATCCTGGCTCTGGCCGGACAGCTTATCCCTGTACCTCTGCGACTCCTTGCCGAGATTCAGGCTTCCGCCGCGACTGTTTATGGGAGTTTTGGTCGGTGAATCCTTGGGACTTTGGGGATGGGCAGTCACGTACTCCAACACTTTAGCATGATTACTGTTCGCGTCTCTGAAATACCTGTGTCGCCAACTGGTAGGCTGACACTCGGAGTCGCTGAGCGCGCCTTGATCCTCTCGGCCGCGATGCAAGAACCTCCTCGCGCGATTCATCTTCGTGCGAGTCGGCGTAGGCGTCGGGCCACCTCCCTGCGAGCCGTCCGAGCAATAACTCGACGAATCGTCGCCGAATGGACTAGGCGCGTTGGTCAATGGCGAGGGTGGAAGGTGATAAGGAGAGGCTGGTAAGGTGACAGGCGATCCTGGGACGTGAAGGGGCGAGCCGGGTAGAAGATCGTTGAAGGACACGGGCGCCGGACCAGTCGGTGACACGTCCACGCAGTTCAGCTCCTTCATCTTCTGCTGCATCGACATCACGTCGAGAATTTGGGGGCCGCTGATGACGATGCCGTCGCGGTTCTGGTGCTTTCGTCGTCGGGACTTGAGCGACTCGACCCGCCTGAGGATAGCTTTGGCTCCATCCCTCAGCCTCTCGGAGCCGGTTCTTCGAAATCTCGGCCCGATCTCATCGGGAAGCGTTCCAGGTGGTAAGCTGCTGTATCTGAGAGTGTCCAGCATCGTGTCCTCGGCCTCCTCGGCCTCCAGCCGATCCTCCAGCGAGTCCTCCTCGGATTGCACGTTCTGCCCGGCGATCGCTTGTAGCCTCTCGACGTTGGCTGGCGTCACGTCGCACACGCGGGACCAGCGTCTCGTTTTCTTCTCGAACGTCCAATTCTCGCTGAGGGCGCACTGTGTATCTTCGTCCGAATCATCGCCGCCGCCACCCTGCAACGGTCAACGGAGAGCGTTCAACGCAAGGCTCGTGAGCGAGCGAATTTCAACGGTGCCCTTAATTAAAAGGAAAGTTACGAAACGCGACCTTAATCGCGCATCTCATTTGCATAAGTAACAGCCGTGCCCGGTCATAAGTAACAATTCTCCCCTTCCGTCTCGCCACTGCACTACCCGACGCGCGTTTCATCGTCGATGAACCAACTGACCGAACCGCTGACGGACAGACCACGGCTGTGTTAACCAACCGAACGATTAAAACCGGTGTCGTCTGCTGCGTCTAGACCGATAAATTTCGGATTACGCTACTCGGGTTAATCCGCGGCTGCTTCGAACTTGATCATTTTTCCACTCTGGTCACGGGCCGCGAGACTCCTCGAAGATTACAACGAGCTAATGACGTGATTCAGAGGAGACGTGACTCATGATACACCGCGGCAGCCGACCGTTCGAGACCGCGGAGAAACGTTTCGTGCGAGATTAACGACTCGTAGCGAATGTTTAGCGGCCACCAGTGGCACCGGTTGATAATCAATTTGCGTTTGATGTAGCGACAAATTAAGGACCACCGTCGAGGACGCTATCGTGTGTTGTAATTAATTGTAGAAAGCGTTTCGAGCCCCGCTGCTTTTACCTATGGTCTCTCGCGATCGGCCGCGACACCGCACGTAAGCTGCCGAAGATGGATGATTCTTCCGGCATAAGCCGAAGGAAAAAGCCCGGCTTCGATGTTACCCTCGTTTCTATCGCGAAAATTCTCCGAACAACCGCACGTCCATTTCGCATACTTTCCACGCGACGTGGAACGTTCTTTCGACCCACCCGAATTCTCCAATCTCCCTAATTAACGCGAACGATCCGGCTAACGGACTTATATAACACCTCCATCCAACTCTCCAAATAAGACTTTGATCGCCGTGCTTCCCATGCTCGTACGAATTATATCATCATTTTTCGCGATAATCCTCGTAAACGGTAAATCGTAACAGAAGAAACGGGAAGAATGGAGTAAAAGAGAAAGGGCATTACGCAATGCCTGGTGCTCGCAAATTTCCACAATTCTCGTGCAATTTCGCCCAAACACGGTTACCCCGGATATATCCACTCGCGCCGGGATCCTAATTCCCTAACGACTTTCGATCGGGTTATCGAACCTGGCAAACTACCCCTAACTCCTATCAATCCTGACACCGAAGCTACGGAACTAATCGAGTTATCGTAATTCCGTATCGTAGCTTCACCATCCACACGGTTTACGTAATATCGACTGTAGAAGATTATCGTCGACCAAAAAAGCAGGCCTCCGTTTCAAAAGGGATACCTCGACTCGTTCATTAGACTCTCTCGTGTCTTTTATTTTCCCGACAATCCGAATCCCAGTTACACGGCTTATTATCGAGCAGCCGAGACGCGAGATTGGACGTCTGGAAGAACGAGGCCGGATCGGGGCCACGGATGACTAAACCGAAACTCTCTGCTCCTTCCTTCCGACCGTAGGCAAAGCCAGTCCGTTTTCTAACAATAAAGCCGACGCTCTGTCGCTCGTTACGAAACTTGACGCCTTTGTTGTTTCCACGTAGGGCACCGGCAGGGCTGCGAGAGCCAGTCGGGAGAGTGTGTGACCTTACGTGATCCTCGCCACATGACAATGGACCGGGTTTCACCTCGCGTCGCTTCGCACGGTTTCCATCGGTGGCATCGTGGCGAACGGCTAACTCCTCTTCGCGCCGCTCGCCGTCCAGGAAGCGAGCATCACGACCTAACCATCTCGTCCCGCCGTTTCTTTTTTTCCCTCCTTTTTCCATTCCGTTTCGCCGCGATGCACCAGGACACATAATGCAGGCTGTCCCGCTACGTCGACCGCACGCCGACGAATTCGAGACTGGGACCGGGGTATCTAGGTGTCTAATGGGTGTCGCGTACCGTTCTAGCTTTCGCGGAATCTACGTGAACTCGCTGGTGGATCTTGATCGGTTGTTGGACGGACGTCATGGTTAACAGTCGACTGGTATCGTGTCTTGCGACAGGAAACGAGGATTCGTAGCGAATCGCGTGAGTCGCGGGTTGAAAATTAAGATAAGGATTTTTACCGAATAGTTAACCGATGGAAACCGGGAATTTTTCTAGGCACGACTCTAGTCCGTGAACGAAACAGGAGAAATTGATAGGCTGAGCTCTAAGAAAGGATTTCACTGTGCAACGAATGTTTTAACGCCGGTACAGCGTCATAAATCGGAAATCAAAGCTGAAACGAGGCTCAGATGTGCCGAATGAGACGCATTTCATTTACGGTACTCGCGGCGAACGAAATCACTCGGTGCGGGCCTTATCGCGTCTTAAAAGGCTCGAACCCTAACGACTGTGGTGTACGGGCGAATAGAGCGAGCAAATTTATGGATATTTACGCTAGTAGCCGAACGTTATACAATCTATCGTTTCTCTCTTCTTTCCTTCGTTTTTTTCTTCCAGTCGTAACGTTATTACGGTGATAAATTTTAATAGTAAACGTAGCGCTGAGCAACGGGATCGTTAAACGAAATTACCAGAGCATTCGGGGAAAGGGAACGCGTGAAATGACATGCAAAGTGGCCACGCGGCCTTCGCAACGCGGAGAACGCGCTCTGCTTCTGTGTCTTCTTTTTTTTTTCTCTCTCGTCCATCTACTTCCATTCTTTTCTTTTTTTCCCCTTTTCTTCCTTTTCCTTTTTATACTTCGTCGATGAACGTCAGAGAAGCGAGAAGACGGGGCCGTCCGATTACGCGAGGAAATAATCAACGCGCCGGGATGTGGGCCACGGTTAAAAATACGCGGCATTGCAGAAATGGGATATCCGTCAGGAATAAACCGAGTGTCGACCGGAATAGTCTTTTCGGATCTTCGATGTGTCCCCAGACGTCCAACCGGGCCTGGTCGATCACTCGCTCGAACGGAAGCTATAATTCGCTGTCGCTGCGCCCGAAGGAAAATCGGACAGACGCCGAACGTTTGTTAGAACTTCCTCGCGAACCAGAACCTTGACACTCGCGGGAACGTGGACCAATATTTATAACTTTTCTTTGATCGAGAAAGGAGAAAAAGAGAAAGAGAAATTGCGCTGATCTAAACAATCGTACCCTTTTTATACGAGCGTACGATGGGGGGTGTATATATAGGCTGCTTGAGAAAGGGTCCGAGAGTTTAAGGGTTTACGGTACTCGACGCGAGGAATATAAAAGAGGGAGGAAAGATATACAGAATAACCCTTGTGGAAAAAAGAATCAATTAGCATACACCGTGAGTCGTACGAATAATCTGAAGCACGCCGTCCATAAAAATAATACCGAGGAGAATATAAGATACTAAAATAATTTTCTTTTAACGGAGTACGTATCTTGCTATGTCAATATTTAAAAGAATACTCGTGCAAGAGTTATTCGACTCATCCTGTGTATATATTTCCCTATTTTTGCTTAATCAGTTTTGCAAGTTGGACGAGAAAATTTGCAAAATGTATCTGAGTCTATGTAATTTTGAAATCATCGAAATAAGATATACACCTAAATATCGAACAGATGAATAATAACAATTAAAGGGTTATGTCGTTTTCGTAACGATTTCACCTAATTTGGCAGTTAGGTGATTGCATAGAGTCTGGAATCTTTATATTTCAACACCCCGTACATGTTCGCCGGACGAAATTATCGAGAAGCACGTTGACGAGCAGTAATTCCTGCAAGACGGTGAAGAACGTGTCTCGGGTACACCCCGTTGTCCCGACTGGTCAGAACGAAGGGAACCTTATCCTCAAGGACAGGCGTGCAAGGCGAGCCGGAGGAGGCGGGGAGGCCGCGTTTCGCGTACGATTATCGGCGATCCGCCACTTATACTTCTCGTACATATCTGCATTTCCGTTCCGGCGTGTTACCACGCGACGTGACGATTCTCGTACGTGAGTTATTTCCGCGCTGCTCGCGCGGCCCAACGAGCCGTGTCGCCCCACGTTGCTACGACGTCACTTCCGTCTAGGCAGGTTGAACAAACCCTGGTGTTTTATGCGTGACAATGGCTCGGCAATGGACTCGTAAAACGAACAGTGTTTCGTGCGAGTTTTATGGGCTTCTACTATTTATTCTGCGCGAATGTTAGTTTATCCTTCTTTTTTAACTGCCTGTTACGTGCGCCTAGCGCGTAGAGAGAACGAGCCTCCTCTCTGCCTCTTCGTCCCTCCTCGCACGTTATTATTTTTAGACCAGTCGATCCAAGTTTCCGGATTCGATTCACGCATCGAGATCGTTCGCGTCGAATTATTTGCTTTCGCCGTTAAAACGCCAGGCCGATTAGACTTGACCCTTAATCGATAACACCTGATCGTTAGATTGGGAAACTCGAGGATTGCAATCTGTTTCAGTGGAAAATAATTATTTCCTAGCAGCCTGTATCCTCGAGGATAATGTATATAAGGCTCACAGAGCACTTGCAGTTTCCAACTCGAAGAAGTACCCAGGCTAACTTCCATCCGGTGCCCGAACTCTCGAAACTGGGAACTTTGCCGCGAGATGCAAAGACAAACGAACTCGGGCCAGTCTCCAGACGATCGTTCAACATTCTCATCCGGTTTTGGCTACGTCCACGTGCTTGGTAGATCACCGAGTTGTCATCGCGAACGGATAAAAGTGGTTGGTTGCAAATTTAGAATGCTATGGCGGTACAATGACCCAGATCGCGGTTCGCGGTCGTTAAGGGGAGCCTTGGCGCATTAGTCGCGGACCCTGCCGCGTCGAGTATCAATTAAACGCTGCCTTGGTTCCCGTGGCACCCTGTAATTGCTACGCCGGACCAACGGATCGCTCCCTTTGAACCGGTAATATATTTCTGGCCGGAGAAAGACGCGAAGAACCGTTCTCTTCTTCGTTGCTTTCTAGCTCGAGTATATGTCACTTTCAGCGTCCTCGTTGCCGGGACAGCCGGAAGGGACCGAACGAGGGGGACAGAGGGAGAGAAAAGAATAAAAGAGAGAGAAATAACGAATTTCAACCGCGAAAAGTGTTGAGCGCGAGCTTGGTCTTCGTTAAAAATCCTTTTATCCGTGGCCTGATATGTCGGCTCTGTAAAAGGCAGCGGAGAGCTTGTGTCACTCCGGACTACGTAGTCAAAGAGAATTCTGACGCGAGGAATGAGATAATGCGGGAGATGTGATGTGGATATGACTGCGGGGATAAATGATTGGAGAGGTGAATAAGTTAGTTACGGAGAGGTTGCCGTGGATGGAAAGTTGGTCGCGCCTCGAAAATATCGGTGAATAGCGTTGCTGGATTGCCGGAGAAGGGGGATATCCTAGGGTTCCTCCGGTCGACGAATTCCCTGGAAATGCTATCCCGTCTTGGCTCCACGTTCGTCCTCGCTCGCTTCCATGGAACGGAGGAAAAAACTGCCGGCGTTGACGGGCGCTCGCATACTCGCCGACGTATCCCGAGAGGAGTGTCTCCTCGAAGGATGCACCGAAAGCCACGCGGCGAAGGCCGTCCTCTCTCGGCGGGCAGCACACCGCGTCCGGTACCAAACAAAGAGCTTAATGGAATCTTTACCGAAATCAATTGAGCGGCGTGGAGTCGCGGAGTCGAAGGAAGAACTCTGCGAGCCCGGGGTTGAAGGGGGTATCAGCATTTTAAATCATGACGTCCAGAACGATGTATCATCCGGTGAGTGGAGGGCGGGGACGGGAGGGCTCTTGGCCGGTGAATTCGCGCTGTGTCTCGTCGATGGAAACAAGAGCGAGCCGAACGAATTGTGAGAACAAAAACGGCCTACGCTTCTCACGAGCCTCATCGATTCTTGCCCCGGTTGAAATTCCCCGGTTCGAAAGTATGGTATCGTTTGTACGAGGGGATATGCCCGGAGACCGGGCCGGCCAAAGAAATAGAGGAGAACGACATTCCATGGATTTCCATCGCGGTCGCTCTCGGCTCGCCAGGGGCCGCGGATTTCTTCATTGACAATCGTGATTCAGTAACGAGCCTCCGGGAATCGTACGGTTCGAGGAGCCCCTCTTTCCATCTTTTTTCCGCCCCGAGCTCTCCGCGCCCGTTCCACCGTCCGTTGAATCCGCGCAGACCCGGTGGCAATTAACCGCCTCACGGACCAGATCTGGTTCCCTGGATTTCCAGACGAGAGACCGTCGTCGTCGTCTCTCCTCTTTTTACCCGCGGATTCGCCCGTCGCTGACCGAGCTTTTCGTCCACTCGCCAACGTCTCGGTATCGATGGCCGTTTCCGCTCCATTTTCCAACCGGCACGGCCGCCAGAGTTCCCGCGTCTTTCGACACGCCACGCGTGTCTTTGATCACGCGCCAGAGCTTGCGACCGGCTCCCACGGTACCTCGGTGTCATCCTTTCGCAACCGAGCGGAACTTTCGACAGGGAAAAGCGTTTTTAGGGACCCCGAAAGTTTGCGCTCGTGGCGAAAGATTTCTCGGCGACGATTGATTTTCCAATAGGCGTCGTCGATGTTCGTGTGTGCTCTGTAAACCGAATTTAGGTAAGAGCGTCGTCTCGTTTCTGACGTGCACGGGTTATCCGGAGTAGAGGCTTTGGAGATAAGCCAAGAAGCGTGTGAGAAGATGATCCCGTGTAATGTTCTTTGGAAACGAATACTCCCGGTGATTAATACCGCTTGTTAATCTTGACAGTGGAATCATCGACCTTTATCGCCTGCCTAAATATACGTAAACGATGGCAATTATGACGGCATAGGTTTCTATTTTTCGATTAGCTAATTTCGTGAGGGTTTATCTATTTTCGAGTGGACGTGTACCTCGCGTAGCCTTTCGAGGATAAAAGATTACGTCGATGGGTTGGAAGGTACGATAAGGATGGTTCGATAAAGCGAACCGTGGCGTAAGATTCGCATAATTCGATCTGGAACGGTGCCAGAACGGAAATCTTCGTTCCGTATCGGAGTAGCTTTGAAAACCACTTAATCCGATGTCGTTAATTGTCGCCGCGGTATAGTTGTCCTCGCCTACTTCTCGCACATCCGGTACCATTCTCGCACAACAAGCGGTTGCGTCAATCCAAGAATACTTTTACGAGACGTGAATTCCAGTCTAACTGAAGGATATCATTCATTATACAAACTGCCTGACGCGATGTTTCCACTCTAGGCCAAAGAATCTGACAGGCTTCGCCTACGTTCGCGTGTCGGACAAAAAACCGATAAAAAAGATATTAAATGGAAGGTGGAATGGAAATTTTCGAAAAACTTGAATTCGAACGATCGCAATTATGAATAACGATGTTATAAATACGAGATAACGAGATTAAGCGTCGCCGTTAATTAATTTCAGCGATTTAAACGATTTTATCCCACGACGCGGATATTTTTTTTGTTTTATTAAAATCTTCGAGGCTTTCCTCGAATCGACTTACAAAGGTCGATAGAGATATTTACCGAGAAACATGGAAATTTTCTGATTCGACATCGCGGCGTCGAAAAAAAGTGTCAAGGATGCAAATAATGGTCACTTGACACGATTTCAGTACCTAACGAGAACTTGTCACTCGTCGATCATGAAACTTTTATGAGAGATAAATTCTGCTACCGAGAATCAGCCACCTGATTGGTCGATTAACGGCACATAATCGACCGGCTTTAGGGACATTTAACCAGTTATTAAGAAACTTTAATCGACCCTCGTCTCTCGTGATCGATTATCCCAATTTTTCTCCGAGCATTATTGTAATCCGACGAAATCGCGAATCGATCGTTGAATTATCGCGTGCTTTTCGATTTCCGAAATCGGCAGGAATTAAATCCTCGCGTCTTCGATTAAACAGGGAAATTTAATTTCAACGAATAAAAATACGAAATTACCATCCTCGAGCGAGAAGGAGAACCGATTTATCGCGCGAATTAACCCTCAAAGGGTTAACCAACCCTTTAGAATGATCTGTTGGACCCGAGCGAGACCGCTGTTCTCTGGTTAACGAGCGAGCTTCTTGGCTCGGGGAACCTGCTTTCCGAGAAGTAAATCCTCGTTCACCCGATCTGGATCTTGATCGACGGATCGAACCTGATCGTTGGGCCTGCAACGATCCCTCCTCCTCTTTCTTCCACGTGGATTTCCATCTGTCCCCGCGGCGGCTAGTTCGCTCCTCGTAAATAGCAGGCGCTTTTACGTTAATCGACCGGTCGACCATAAGCGAACCTGGCAACTCGCAGGCCAGCAGACGGCCCGTGCGGAACGTGTTAGGGTATCGGGATGCAAATTCTCCGATATCGGCGAATGAGCTTGCTAATTTCGACGGTTATCCGCTAATGCAAAAATTCCTGGCCGCAGCGGCGGCTCTGGCCTGTTTTATTGGTCGAAAATAGAAACCGAAGCTGCCCGGTATCGTACGGTATCGTCCGGCTCGTGCTACCGACTCCTCGGAGGTGAAACCGAAGCAGATAGCACACGGTCGGGATCCGAAGAATATATACGCGCGTTTAAATTCGATTAGAACCGGCGGCCGAGCGGATTTCTAATTTGAATTTCATCCGTGTCGATGCACACCGTGTGTCCCGAAGCTGGATACTTAATATTTTTCCATCGATCTCGTTCGAATACGCGGCGAAGTTAGTTACCGTTCGGGGAGCAAATCGTCGATTTTATTACTCTCCGTGCCGTTTTATTACTCTCGCTTGGCCTAGCGTTTTATCGCGGCCGCGTGTCCGTGCGGTATAAATTTAACGAGAGAACTTGTTTGATTTGCTCCAGTTAAGATTCAGTTTAGATCAATGCGGGATTAATTGCCACGCGAATAACGCACGGATTTCCGCTCTGTATTTATCGGCAAGGCTGGAAACAACGTTCGAGGTAAATATGAAACGCTGACACGCGAGGAAGCTAGGTAGCCGGCGGAACGTTTCCGTGTTTCCAGTGTATATATATATGTATATATAGATGCGTATGTACACGCGTATTTACAGCTACCGTCGGCCGCTGCATTTTTCACCGAGTCCTTATTGATTTTTCATTAAACAGTCCATTAGCGGAGCGAACGGAACAACAAGACTAAATAAATAAACGTCCGGCCACGTCTGCCTGTAATCGAGTCGACCCCGGGAAATAGTCAATTATTTTTCATACTCTCCGACGTTTCTAACAGCGGCTTGCTGCGTAGGATCTACGGAAAATCGTCGGAAGAGATACCGTTCGATTAGGCCAAGTGTCGCTTCGATCCTGTTACCACTTTCGTTCGCTTTGCTGATCTATCGCGATCTCGATTTCAGAAAAAGGAAAAATACCGTATGTGTCCCTTTCACTGCGTTCACGCATATTTCAACGAGAGGAAATATGCAACTAGAGCTAGAAATGCCAGAGGAATACAAATTTCTAGTTTCCATTAATTAAGACAGAATTCACGCCGACTTTTATATATGTAGAAATCGACGTTGCAAGTGGCTATTTATTTTCATCGTACCATATCAATTATTATCATTTGCGTGTACTATATTTAGCTGTACACTGCACGCGTCGGTAGTTCCGGTGTTAATAGTTTAAACGTAAACAAATGGCGTCAATGTATCGCGGTAACGAGTTTTCTCGTGAGTACCAAGATCAAATCAAGTGACAGCGAAAGGACTGAGTACTCAAATCTACCAACACGTGAAATAATTCAGATTGCGAATATGATTCCGAACGAGAAATATCTTTCGATTCGACTACGGAATCGAAAAAACTGACAGAAAATTTCGATCATGGCGATAAAGCTTCTCGAAAACAGGGATCACCGGTTTCGATTTTTCGATTCAACTACGGAATCAAAGAAAGTGACGGAAAATTTCGATCATGGCGATAAAAGCTCTTCGGAAACAGAGATCTCCATATTCGATCTTTCGATTCGACTACGAAATCAAAGAAACTGACGGAAAATTTCGATTATGGCAATAAAGCTTCCCGAAAACAGAGATCTCCGATTTCGATCTTTCGATTCGACTGCGGAATCGAAGAAATTTGACGGAAAATTTCGATCATGGCGATAAAGCTCTTCGAAACCAGAGATCTTCGGTTTCGATTTTTCGACTCGACTGCGGAATCAAAGAAATTTGACGGAAAATTTCGATCATGGCAATAAAACTCTTCGAAACCAGAGATCTTCGGTTTCGATTTTTCGATTCGACTGCGGAATCAAAGAAATTCGACGGAAAATTTCGATTATGGCGATAAAGCTTCTCGAAAGTAGGGATCACCTCGTTCGATCTTTCGATTTGACTACGGAACCGAAGAAATTTGACGGAAAATTTCGATCACGGCGATAAAGCTTCTCGAAAGCAGAGATCTCCGGTTTCGATGGCGCGTGATTCATCGCGGATCTATCGGCGCGAGACGCGGCGGTGCTTCATCCCCGTCGACTGGCGATGGCGGAGCGAGTTCCGGTTGCAAAGGCAAGGCAAAGCTCGGCGAGGCTCGGGTACACGTATAGAGACGGGAAACGTCGTGGCCGTGCCAAGGCGCTCGGCCGACGACGCCACGCTGTCTGGCGGCCACGTTTCTCGGGCCTCGAGAGCTCTCTCGCAACTCTCTCACGGTGAAATCATTTCGCGGTGCTCGTCGTTCCGCCCGAGGCTGTGCGTGACACTTGTTTACCACGCAGCCGAGGAGCCAGGACAGCCAAAACGGAAGAGAGACACCGGCGCCCGTCCCGCCGCGGAATCCGCGCGAGGGAAAGCTGAAACGAGCTACGCGCCTTTTTCCGCGCGGTTTCGAATCCGCCTCTGTGCCAGCCAACGTGAATGGGAATTAACGAGCCACCTTCGCTCGCGCTTCCATCGGCCATTATTCGATTTTCGCGCCGTTTTGGAGAGAAACTCTCGACGGACACGAAATTAATCGCGCAATGTCCGAACGGGCCCGGATTTCCTGAATCGGTATCCTCGATTTTACGCGTTGATCACCGATTGAACGAAACGAATCATTGGTGTTTCCGCTGTTCGATACGAATAGAAAGCCCGTGTGATCCGCACAGGAATGTTTCTAAAGATCGTTACGCGTCGATTCTCAAAAGTATCGTACGATAGGCCAAACGGGGATAAGCTTCTCCCATTCATTGAGCAATCTTCGATTTTACATGACAGTTTTCGAGGCATTACCTCGGCGAGTTTGATTGAGACGTAGAGCTCTTCGACGTTCACTTTCGAGTGCAACCGAGAGGGGAGACGCGGATACCGAGATTGTTATCCTTGTTCCCAAAGTAGTACCAGCGCGTGTACACAGCCTCTCTAAACACTCGATGTTGCGTAACGCGAACAAACAGACCGCGAGGTAAACTTTGGAATTTTTCCACGCCGTACGCAATTAACACTCGCCGGTTTTCCCAGTCTAACGAACGCAGGCCACCACGTCGAGGGGGCGGCGGCCTGTGGCGCGCCATTAAAATAGCGTGAAAAATTCCACCGTGAAATTTCTCAATCCACGGCGTAGTCCGTCGAATTCCACAGCCTCGGGATACCGTCGAGATCGTTAACGAACCTTGAAATCATACGAAATATCCACGATTCCGTTTCGTTTCGTGTCCGCCTCGGTGCACGCACGATTCGCGTACTAGCAGGACGATACGAGGAGAGCGTTTCTCGGCAGGGACACACAAGCCTCGAGAGCGGACGTGAAAATCGTCGCGGCGAGTTACTTAACCGATCGCGGCCCGATAAAATCCCGTGTCCCGGTACGAAACGAGCCCGCTTATCGCGACACGGCGCGCGACACGCGGATCGCGATAGCGAGAACGATAGGTTCTCTGGCGCAGCGAGGTAGCACCTGCGGGAAATGGCGGGCCATGGCCGATAAACCGGAGAGGTCAGCCGGTGTGCTCGATAAAAGCGTGGATCGATCGCGTCCCGGCTAACCGAGCCAATAAGTCGACAACATTATTCGACGTCGGTTATCGGGGCCAGCGACGCCAGTTCCTCCTAAGCGTGCACTTGTACGTTTTAACGCGGCGCCATTACCGGTCCCGGAGAAACGTGGCAGGGATCGTGGGTCAGCGGGAGGCGGCTGTCGCTGTCTGGTTGATGGGATCGGCCGCGAGATCGGTGGTCGGGATCGTTGGTCGGGACCAGAGCGAGAGGTGCCGCGGCTCGTTGCGTGTACGTGTCAAACGGTCGAAACGATGTAACAGGTTTAACTTAATTTCGCGAAAATATCGCGTCGGATTATCTGAGTGTGCCAGCGGCATTCTCGACGCCGGTGCTGCGGCGGCTGCGCCGATTGCACGGTATTAAAACGGTGGGCGAGCAAACGGTTCTCTCCGCGGTCGGGTTGATTTAAGTAAAACCACGTATCGCGGTCTTCATCTCGGTGTGACTTACGCTAATTGGCTTCTGAACGGTCCGATGGAAATTTATGGTAATACGCCGGCTCGCCCGCGAGCACACTAACGATACCAACGCGCGCGCTACTCCCTGTCGCTACTCTCGCGCGCCAAGCTTCCGTCGTCGTCGGCGGCTCGGGCTCTGCTCCACTGCGTACCGAGTGCGTCGTCCCTGATAACAGTGCTAGGCTAAATAAACCAGCGAGATATGACGATCCGCGACGGTATGCGGCCGCGAAAACTCGTCCGTCTTGGACTAACTACGCCGGTAGAAGCGTTATCGAAAATTCTATCTTTCCCTTTGCCGATCCTTCCACCATTCGATCCGAAATTGTCAAACTCGCAAGAACACGCGTGGTTCAGTTAAATCAAAAGGCAAAGGAGAAGCGATCCGTTCTTCATTCGGATCCTCGTGTCACGACGAAACGTTTCCCAAGGGTATAAGGCTCGAGAAGACGCGAGAGGCTTTTAGAATAGGTATCGGACAGAAAGTGGATCGAGGAATCTCTTGGGGAACCTAGTTCAAGCTGAACTAGGTTGATGAGATCGAGCAGCGTAGGATCGTATAAGGTCCGTGGATCGGCCGAGTGACGAGTCGAGAAAACGCATTTTCAGTCTACTTGTCCATCCGAGCCGAGAACCGTTTTCGAAACCGTGGCCGAAAAGCAGAGAATCGCCGGCGAGTAGGCCCGTGCCTCTGACAGCCGATCAGCGAGGCTTTCTCCAAAGAAAGAAATCAAACGGACGCCGTTCCAGCGACTCGAACACCCGTGACACGGTATCGAAAACGACGATTGCGAGCAAGAAACGCGTCGGGGAGAAAACGATCCTCTCCTCTTGACACGAAAACACCGATCGATCGATCCTCGCGGTGTCTCTTGGACGAAGATCGACTCCTCGTTTCGGAACGAGGTCCGAAAAGGATCTCGAAGGAGGGTCGCTGAGTCGTCGCTAACAAACGAGACGCAACCCGAAGCTAAGTAGGCGAGGAGCTTTCTATGCTCAGCCACCGGTGGAGAGATCATCGGCGGCTGGGAAATTGGCTCGCTGAACATCGCAGGGCTGTGGAATTATGCAGGACGCGGGAATGCGAGCGGTTTAAGTTTCCCGGAGCGTTGCAGCGGCGCAAAGTCGCGTGATCGGGCTGCGCACAGGTGCGAACTCGTGTAACGGACTACTAAAAACTAGATCCAACGGCCTGCGTCCCGCGGATCGTTATAACGGTCCGGCATAGAAATGCGTGTACGTACTCACGCGACCGGAGGGACATTTATATCGCGCTAATGACCGTTTCCAGCCGGACGGTACGTCACGCCGTGGCAAGAACGTGTCCGTGGCTCAGGCCGAGGCCTGTCTTTACGAGCTTCGCCACGAAAATATCGGCCAGCCAATGCCACTTTTTCCAACCATTCCCGGCGAACCCCTCGCTGTTCCAGCGATACGATCGAGATCGTTGGAAGCTGGTACGCTCGCAATTAGGAAGAGAACCCGTGTAATCGCGAGGAAAGCTCGATCGCGATCGCTCAATCCGGGAAATGGGAAATTGTTTCCTGCAAACGCGATTCCGTTTTTGCGCGCTGGATGAAGCAACTGCCGTTATCCTCTTTTTTCCACTAGTTTGATAATTGCGCGTTTACAATGCATCTAAACTTCCTCCTTGCTCTCGTGTATCCGTTAATTCCACTCGATGTGCAGAATAAAACTTCGTTTATTTTATTACAGGTTTCTCCCTCCGTGAACCAAGCTATTTACGACTCTCGACTTTGGATACTCGTTTTCGTTGCTATACTATTCGATCGAGCTTCGATTTTTGTTACAAAGATTCGCGTTGAAACTGCGAAATCGCGGTGGTGTTGTGCACGAAAATAATTGGAAAGTGGAAAATAGCGATGGGAGAAATTTGCGGTCTCGAGTGGATGGATCGGTGAGGATCGCGCTGGATCGATATCCCGTTTAACCAGGGAACGAGGATGAATCGCGACCGGTGGACGAGGTACAGCTCCCGCGGAGCGATTCGCAAAAGCGGCGCCTTGTGTCGAGGACGAAAGCTCGCGGCGGGAAGAGGCGGGAAGAGGCGGGAAGAGGCGGAGAGAGAAACGAGGTGGTTCTCTGTCCGTGGTCGGTCCCCGGGCAGGTTGACAGGCGCAACGGCAGCCGACATTCCTTCGTCAATCGGGTAAACCGGTTGCCATAAATTCGCGCGAACGAACGCGACTGTCCCGTGGCCCGTTTCAGCGTTTTCTGCCGGCGATACCAGTATCCGCTTGCCAGAGTACTTTTTCTCCTAGTACGGCGGGGACGCTGGTTCTCGGTCCGCGACGCGTGAACGTCGATCGCCGGAATAAATCGCAAGCCGCCGCAAAAACCGTATTATTTTGCAACGAACTCGCCCGAGGCCCGTCGATTGCACGCTCAAGTAACCTTCGTTCCTTTCCTCTCCGTCTTTTTCTCCTCTTTTCTTTGTTATTTTGTTCCCCGTTTAATCCCCGCTCGGCAGCGAATTAGCTCGAGTTTTTCCGCCAGATCTATCGTTCGCGATATCGACAGCTCGCGGGGAATTGCCGGGGCCCCGTAGTTGCGTCAGTGGATTTTTCCTCGGTTTTCACTCGATTTTCGACCGCGATCTCTTCGCCGCTGCTGTGGCAGCTTCGTTGTCAAGGGATCGTTTGGCTTTTCGATTTCAGCGCACGAGAGGTTTACGAGTTTCCATTAATCCACGTCGTCGCTAAAGCGCCGAGACACTCGATCTTCGTGTTACCCCGCCGCTGTTAACTGGACACCTTTTTCCAGCGCTGATGAATATTCATCGGCAATTTATCACGCCGCAAAAATCGGACCGTTTCCGATCGAGTCCCGGTACCCGATGTTCCAACTCCGCCGTTCCGTTCCATCGCCAGACACGGCCGTTATTCTCGTTCCGCCACTGGCCAACAATGCTGGTAGCGCATCTGTTCCCCGTTCGCTGTTCCCGCCCGGAAATTTCGTCAACCGGTCGCTGTCACGCCGGAAACGCCGCGACGATATTTACGCACCGCTCCGTGTACTCGCGCGAGTAAATTTATAGAGGAGCCTCGTTAAATCCTCGTTCCTTCCTCGTTTCTACCACGCGACGGAATTTATCGGGACTATTCCTCGCGTATCTTGGACCGATCGCGATATATGTAACTTTTTTTTTTTAACGAATATCGCAATTCCTGCACCAGTTATAAATACGCGGTATGCGTGCGTCGCAATGTACCGCGAACGTTCTATTCGGGGAACGAATTACAGGAAACAGGTGCGTTACAGCACGGGACGATAAAAATTCGCCATGCTCCAATTCACCTACACGAAAACTAACAGTAAGACACCTCATCCTTTACCACGACTCTCTCGCTCACCTGGAAGATTACTCCAGTTTCGCGTCACTTCTCCCACCGGTGTCCCTTGCTCTCGAGCCGTTCGCTTCCATCGAGTTCTCTATCCACGGAGAAGTATACCCGAGGAAGAAAGGATCATCCTTGATCCTCCCCTCTTGGCCGACGATCGGCAACGCGACAGAAGCACAAACGGTCGTTTAGAAGGTTCAGAGGAAACCGAAACCGAGGATCTCATCGCGGCGGAACGTCGCGGAGCGGATTTCATCACGCTCTAGTATGCAGCAGGCGTGCATTTGCGCAATCGAACGCGGCCGGTGCAGGTGCAACTGGCAGCCGTGCCGCGCAGTCTGCCAGCCGCGACTTTCAGCAGGAGCTCGCGTGTACCGAACCAGTTTCCAGCTTTTACGCCGCGACGACAACCAGCGCCGCGACTGTCATCGTCGTCCTCCGCGTCCTCGTCATCCCCGTCGGGACCCGGCTTCCTTCGTTCGCAATTATGGCCTCGTCTGAGCTCGCGTGGACGCGACCAGATAGTCTAGGGATGGAATTGTTGCGCGCGGAAGATCGAGCTAGCTGCATAGAACTCCTTTTATAACGAACCCACTTGCTTGGTAATTAACCGTTTGCCAATTAACGAGCGCGCGAATTCTTTCGCTCGTTTCCGTGGTTACACTTGGGTGGGGTCGCCGGTCTGGAGAACGTAGTCTGGGCTTGGCTTGTGTTTTTCGGAGAAGAATTCATTCCGTAGCTTTACAATTTTATTTTTACAAACCTTTCGGTTTTTGCTGAGTTAGGCTTGAATGTCGCGGAAATTTTTATTCCGCGATTTAAATCTTCGCAGGTTAAGATTTCCTTGGTTAAGTTATGAAATAAGGAGCAAATTATTTTATTCGAATATTTCATAAATATTTGTCAAAATTAGATTCCGATTGTACTCGAAGAACAACATGGTTAAATTCTTCCTAACCAGTAGATACATATTTTCATTTTTCGTGCGAAATGATTCTCTTCCTTCTACTTATTCTCGTGAAAGTTCCAAAAAGGAATCACGGCGCCGTGTATCTCGAAAAGTCGCTGTTACCGTTTCGCAATTATTTCAAATCTCGTAAAATTCCACGCCAGATATGATTGACTGGGTGGACGGGAAAAAACGGAGTACAGCGAGGAAAAAAAGAGAAAAAACAAAAACGCGATCGCGATTAGAACTGGTTCTCTTAATTGGGTACCAGGAGGCCAACAGGCATCGGTTAGTTTATAGATATCGAAGAGTGAAATTGAAGTTTCCTTCGGACAGAACGGCCACTTAAATTAGCTCCGAGGCCGCATTATCGGGCACAGCACGCGTTAGCGGGACTTACCGAATACCTCGTGCCTGGGTTAGCTCGCGTTATCATCGCACTCGTGGATCTCGATATCGGTGAACACGGTGATCGCGAAAACATCCTTCCGCGATATCTAAATCTGCACACGCCGGTAGCGTACTTTCACTTTCGACTCGTCTCGCGGGCAAACGGTCTTAATTAACTCTTCCCGTCCACGAATCTCGGGCTCGATTTATCCGCGAGGCCGAGGCAAGCTCGCCGGTAACACACGCGAGCAACCTTGGCAGCCATGAGACCGATTAAACCGCGCTGCCTCGCACCTGTCGCGCGAGGAAAGGTTAACGACGTCGTGTCCAGGAAACGCCGGATGCCTGGCGTCGCGTCGCCAATTTTCGTCCATCGGGATTCGTCGAATTCCGGCCGCGAAACCAGGCGAAGGAAAGCGCGCGGGTCAGAGGTGAGCCGCGCGTAAACGCGCAAGCGGACGAACACGCTTGTGCGTTTGCACGCGCAGCCGGGCCAAACTGATCGCTTTCGGAACGACGCGAAGTGGCACGCCGGTCCTCGAGTTCCGATAAGGCGATCGTAAATCGAGTCCCGTCGAACGATCCACCGGTAATTACCATCGATTCCACCGACACGTCGAATCGCCAACTTCGGGGATGAAGCGGCGAGAGAAAAGAAAGGCGCACTTTCCGACAGCGAAAGTCACCGATTCCGACTACTATCCGAACGGAAAGTGGACGATTGTCTGATAAAATTCGAAAGGGAGTTTCTTCTCGAGGATGATTTCGCGGGAAAGAACGAGGCTTCGAATTTATCTCATAATTCGACATCGATATTTTTCTTCTTTTTCACTGTAAGGTATCACGAATCGAAATGCACTTGCTTTCGATGTTGATTTAATGTCGAGGAACGTATATGGCGTTTAATAAACTGATCGGATCAACGGTTTTTATTCGGAGTGTCGTGGTAAGAATTTGCAGGTGTGCCGTGAAAGTTTCCGAGACGAGACGCGATGTCTAATTATTTAGTCGAGGGTACAGATCCATTTCCTACCACGGTGGTTGATAAAAACACAATAGACATCCGGTATAAGCGCCTCGTCTTGAATGGTGAACATATGGGTCACGTGCATAATACAGTTGCATCTTATTCGACGAGTATACGTTCTATGCCGATATAAATACCCATCTAGAGAATGGAATTAAAATCTCTGGCATTCTGTTTGACACCCGATAGAATCGTGACGTCCTCGACCGTCGAATATCCGCTACGACAGAAATATTAATTTCCAAATCCTTTCTCTCCTTTCATCGACGATGATCGAAACGATTCCCAGAAGGAACGGAGGCGCTACGTCCGGGCCCATGGGCTCTAACTTTCTCCCTGGTGTCGGATCCTCAGGATCCGCCTATTAATTTTGACAATCGAAAAGCCGAGCGGTGACCTTGCACCCGTGGCCAAGGGAAGCCCTATTAGGTGAAAGCGAGCCGTACACACGTGGAAACGATCATCCACCGGAACGGAAGGACGCCTTGCGAAAGCAAAAGTCTCGGGGCCCGTGGCGTCGTCGACGTGGTTCACGTAGAACGTTCCGCGAAACGAGCCTACCTTACGAAATGGCTGATTAGTCGATGCCTGGCTGGATCGTGTGGCACGTAACGTCGTCCGCGTTTCAATGAAACGACGCACGCGTTCCGAGCCTTCCGTCAGCATGGCGTCGCGATGGAAAGTAAAACGACGCTTAGCTAGGCACGCGTCTTCCTGCGAGAGAGCACCGGAATATCGGATGAGGGATTTCGGTGGGTCTGATTTATTACACCGGCCAGTTTCGCGGGTTCCAGGTGGGTGGCGTCGAGAACGATGCGATTCGATTCATCAAGCCGATCGTTTGTTGGCTAAATTGTCTGTTTCGTAGATTAACAAAGACGAATGGATTTTTTGAATGGAAATATAAAAGACTTTTCAGTAAGAAAATTAGCAGATTGAAGATACTGATGGAGTGGATTTGTATTTTAAAATAAATCATTTATTCAACTGGGGAGTATTATTCGTTATTTTGCTCGTGTATAATTATCGACTTCTACTTCGAACCGGGTTTAATTAACCGATATGGTGGCGGGACCTACTTTTGTCGGTACTATGCCGTAGTACCTTGAACGCGTTCCACCGACCGTGAAAAGTTTGCTTTCCAATGAAAATGACAATCGACCGAATTTGCAGAGTAATCACGATGAACGATAGTGGTCGATCCTCAGGGTCGCTAGAGGGTCGATGGGGGTGGTGTATTCTGGAACCGGGTCAACGCGACGATCAAACGCGAATGAATTATTCGCGGTAATTTCGAAGGATTTTCGATGGAACGGTTTGCGAAGCGGCGTTAACCGTTGGTTGGTTTTACAGTTGGACTGTCATAGTCGCCCGACGACCGTGAGTCACGCGAAATGTGTTTTCAGCAATTACCCCGAGACCTGTCTCGAAAAATTATTCCGCATTCCACGCGAGATCCTAGGAGCGTTTAATCCGCCGTTGCAGGGGAACGTTGTAAAATAAAATAATTGTAAAATCATACGTTGGCTTGGTAAATACACAGGCCACAAAGGCACAGAAACCTATATACCCATATAAATAGCAATATCAAGCTCCATAACTAATTTTACATTCAACCCCTCGCTTGTTACCCAACTATTCTCAATCCACCTAACTTATGGAACCAGGTCATCAGAAAAAGCGCCGATCAATGTATCCTTATTAGCAATTACTTCTCTATGTAATCCAACACATGTCAACCTTTTACGCTGCAATCTCGCGGCGGCTATCTACGTTAACATTACCTATTCACCACTTTAATACCGTGTCATAAGAAGAAAGTCGAGATATACATAATTTATATCAGATAATCTCGAAATTAAACTTTATTACAGATATAATCTGCCTCTGTCGTATCCGGACGGTAATCTATGTCAGTGCTGCCTGCGGGTGGGGCTTCTTACGTTTTATCCCCCTCCACCAGCCATTGTTGCGAGAAAAAGAGAGTCTAAAAAGAGATTAACCGATCCGATGCATGCTCTTTCTTTTTAAACCTGTCTCGGACAACGCCAAATCGTAAACCGTCCATGTCATTTAACGGTAGAAAACAGAAAGGGGTTACATCATCCCTGTTACGTTACTTATCGCTTTATGGACCTTGCAAGCTTCCATATCCACGCATCCCATTTGCTCTCGATGCATCCTGCTATTGACAGTTCGTTACACAACGCGGTATAATTCAATTCGACCCGCCGACTTGTCAAATTAAAATCAACTCCACGTGGAAATACACATTGGAAATTCATTTTAACGATAAAAAGGTCACGCGTCGACCAAGAGCTTCGGTATTAAAATTAAAAAAGAGGATTCAAAAGGGTTCGGACCTAATCGTATTAGCCTCACAGCAGTTTACTTTAAATTCACGTGTTGCATCCTTAAGGTGACCATCGGAGAAAGGGTACCTATTACACGAGGGCCCATCGGACCCGCGTTTCATCCGCAAACATGCTCGTTGCAATTTTCACGCTCGTGACTCAGGCCGGCGAAAACTCGACTTATGACGGATGGTCCGGCACGCGTGACATGTCGCAAAAACGGTCGCGATATCGAACGATTTCGTATGCCTGCGCGGTTAATACCATAAACGCGCGAGCGTGCTTTCTCTCCATCTAGGGAGGCACAGCGGGCTCGAAAAATATTCCCGCGCACGGCGCTTTTTTCCCCTCTCTCTCTCTTTCTCTCCGGCTTTGTGGTGTCGCCGGAGTCCCCGCATAGCCGCTTTACACGCGACATTTTCTATTTATTAAATACACGAGCACGCATAACGCGGCGTGTCCGCTCGCTTCCGGTAAGAGCACCGACACTTGTTGCAGCTGCGCGCAGTGTCTACGCACGTGTGAGCGCGCGCTAATAGCGGGTAAAACGCGCGCCCAGTGGGCCGTTTATGGGCATGAAAGTCCCCGATCTCCGCGAACGCGACGATCTATCGATCCCTCCGCCGCGTACCGCGTCCGAGAAGAAAGCTTTATGACCTGTTCCCTGCATTTTTCGTTCGCCTTGTTTACGGCGAATGTCACTAGGATGTCACCAGTCTCCTCTGGTATTTTCGCGTTATTCCACGAGAAACAGAACAGGGATGATTTTCCGATAATTTCGGGAAAATTCCGGGGAAAATAGAGCGAAATATTGGACTTGATTTCAAACCTCGTGTGATATATTTCGTATTTTGGTATTTCGTTTGAAGTTATTTCAACCACTACGTACAGTGGCGTGTATCGATCTACAATTTTGACAAACGAGATTTCCAATTATCGAATGGTCCCCGGGACCATTGGGGATATTAATAAAAAGCATCGCGTATAAACAGAGCATCGTTTATATGCAATATTTTTAATCATTTCAACTGCGGGAGTAATTGAAAAATTCCAGGATGAAAGCTCTATCTCTCGATACAGGAACAATTTGCTTCGCTTCGCGATCGAGGATGGATCGACGCCGTTGATCTATCGATTCGCACCGTCACGCGGATCGAGATTACGCGCTCCGATATGTATGCACGCGCAAACTATTCTAGCCGACGAGGACAGGAGCGGACAAGCGTGCGCGAGGAGGATACACGAGAGGAATGGAGAGAAAAAGAGAAAAAAAAAGAGCGGTAATGACGATCAGTCGCGATGAATTGAATCGGACCCGGCGTTCCTCTCCTTTTGTGCGATTGTTACGAGGGGTGCGTGAATGGATCCGAGTAATTTCTCTCTTGAGATCGCACGAATTGATCCTCGTGATCTTAATCGACCGGGCCAGGGGCGCGGGGAACCGCGTATAATTGATTTAAGCCAGGCAACGAAACGCTTTTAACTCTGATTTGCGAGGCGAATGCGCGTAGCGCGCCGAGATCCTCTCATTGTGTAATTTTGGAACACTTCCTGCTTCGGAGACCCGGGGCTGCGCAATAACCAGCGCCCTGTCACGATTCTTCGCCACCGAGCTTTGCCAATTTCGCGATACTTTCGAATTTAAGTCAATACTTTCATCGAAACTATCGCTCGATTGTTATCGATGCTTCGTGCAAGCTCGAAGCGTTTGCGTTTATATTTTCTTCTCGCTGTGACGCCAGAGAGCAAACGAACGCGTAGTTTTGCGTACACGCTTTTCTTCTGTACGGTTTTGTTTCTGCCAAAGCGTGCGTCAATTGCGTTCCACTGTATAGAGGGGAGAGCCACGTGCGGGAGGCGAAAGGTTAAAAGAAAGATTATATAAGGAATGCAGCGAATAAACGTATATATAGATGTAACGAAGGACGAGGTGAATTTATTTATAAAGAGAAAAGTTGCGGGATTATAAATTTGTTTTGTAAAGGGAAGGAAGGCTTGGCTGAGGTCGTGTCGTTTCTCGTCAGTTCGAACCGGCTAACAGGAGGGATGTGGCTGGATGGAGTGTCGTGGGAACAAAAGGGTGTTCCCTTCGTGGCCGAAGCTAAAAGCTACACACAGCTACTGCCGTTTGCACTCTGGATTCAATTTCCTCGGTTATTCTTCCGTTTCACTCCTCGCGATCAACGTACGCGCCGCATCACGCGCGACTGCTTTTTATGAAAGTTTATGAACACGCTCGATTGAAGGTAATCATCGTGGAGTTAAATGGAATTATTTTATCGACCTTGCCAGAATCGGCGGGAATTACTCTGCGACCAGACAGCAGAGGCTCGAGCGATCGAGAAAAACGATTGTTCGACGTGTCGCGAATCGATATCTAGCAATCGCGTTCCTATCTCCGCGAAGTTAGGGTTAATTCCACTGGAAGCTTGTAATTTTAAAGACAAAATTACCGATTGCAAGCCAATTTTCGCTATTATTTATTTTCCTTCCCTCTTCGCAAATTGCCAAGTAATCTAGGTTTCGATGAAAAATTTATTTCATCGTCAAAAGAATTTCGATTACGTTAGAAAAAAAAGAGTTGGATAGATCGTAGAAGTGGGAAACGCCCGAAATACCAGGAATCGAAAGCAAAGCTTTATATCTCGACTGGCTTCCCTAGGGCCACCATAGAAAGAACGTTCTACCATGCCTGGCAGCGCTTTCCACGGTAATTAACTCGAGTCTTATCCCGGTCACGTGACGCTCGTTAGTTGTTATTCCATTGGTACGTTCGTCCTCAAGCAAATCGTAAGAATAGCGCGAGACGGCCGAAGGCCTGGCATGACAATGACCATACACGATGGAAACGTGTCATAACTCGTTGAATTCCGATAGCTCGGCCGAGCAATTAGTCGACGGGGAAAGAGAGAAGCGAGATAACGAGGCTGCACGCCGATGCACCGTACGCTTCGAAGAGGAATGTCGAAGCGACGCTCGACGACGCAGGCATTTCGCTCGACGACAGACGTCGGAGGGTGGGAGCAGGCGACGCCGTTGTTGCGCAATCTCGGAGATTTATGAAAAATTTAGCGCGTGTTTGGCCGTTTCAGGGGCACGCCGACGTTTCTGCCATCGCCGTTTATGGCTCAAAAGATTGTACAATATGCAATCGCGTTGCATAATCGTTATTAAACAGTCGAACGATAAAACGATAATTGTTATTAACAGAAAAGCGTGAAATAAGTCGCGGGGTTACATGTCCCGCTGCTCGAAACGCTGTAAATTTAATTACTTTAATTCGGAATCTGATTGACGCGAATGAAAAGTCAGCTGAAATACGACTGCCAGTTTGTATGTGTTAATTAACACCCGGATTAATATCGCTTCATACCGCTGGAAGACTTCATTTTTTTCTCCTCTTTTGCGATTTAACGATCGTCCAGAGAGGTGAATTCAAATCTCGCTTTGTACTTTCAATTTAACTTTTTGCTCCCCGGGTAATTCTCTAACGGACGTGTTATAAGTCTCTTTCACTTTCCCGAGGATTCGCGTAGAATTTTTCACAATTCGCCGTTTCGGAGATCATTTTTACAGCCGGTTTCCTCGATTCTCCACGGGTTTTCCATGAAATATGAATTTTGACGTATGAGAGGTTTGCCGAATCGCGAGATTCCACGAGAGATACGTTTCAGAGGTCCAGGTATACACCCGGGTAGCCGAGGAGACCCTGAAAGTGGGGATGAAAGGTACACGAGTGAAAGGAAGAGTCTGGTGTCACAAACTGTGAGACAATTAGCCGAGATTCCGGCTGTTAAAACTTTTTGGCTACCTGTTATCTCGCGTAATCCGCGGGAGCACCGATTCCAGCGTAATCTCCGGAATTTGCTCGAGAGGACGAGCGTCAAATATTTGACATTCCTAGGGCTCTCGAGGAATCGAGAGATTACTCGGCGAACGCGCAAAGAACGGCCGGGATGACGAATCCTTTCGGAAGCCGCGCGACAAAGCGACTTTCCCAAAATTTGACCAACGAAACAACGTTCAAACAGATAATCTCGTCGCGCCGCGGAAGTTGAAGGAGGGACGTGATCCTTGAAAGGACCGTGGCCGAAAACCGTGGGATTCTAAGAAGCATTTAGGTAGAGGGACCCTTGTCGCGGCCGGGCCCGTCCTGATATTCCTGATCTAGACTGGTATTTCCGCCTTTCGAGATCCTCTTCTTTCGAGCTCCTGGCTGCTAAAGCCTTCAAAGGGTCTACTCGAAAACGAGCAACGAGACTCTTCCAGAAAATACACGCGGTCAAAGGGACGTGACGCGAGGCGCAGGTCGGAAAACGCGATCTGACGGTGTTTTTAGTTCCACGCGGTGGTCGTCGTGACTTTCCTTTTAATGTCTTTGAAGACGTATGTAATCGAAATTTAAATTGCTATTTAAATAGTCTATTTTGGTCTAAGTTTTATAGAGGGATTACTTACGCTTTTGCTGTGACTAGTGCTGTGCGTGTGATGCGTGTCGATCTTCATGTTGGCGCATCGATTGAGAGCGTGCAATCGTCGAAATAGACTCTGCAGGGAGTCAGCCTCGAGGAAGGGATGGTCCTTGGCCACGCCAGAAACGTCTATCGGGAACTGGTAATCTGGAACGAGCAAGAAACAAACGATAAACTCGCCGTTTAACTTAACCTGAGCTAAAATTTGCCTAAGACTCTACTAAAATTACCGTCAATTTGCCCCTTCCCCCTGGAATTCCAGAGCTACGCGTTTATTTCCATCTCCGCGTTCCACGGAACCATTTCGATCCAATAAAACAAGCATCGTTAAAACCGTGATCTCGATAGAAAGATATTCAAAGAATAGGAGAATCTGCATAAATACCAGTCGTTCGTATAACAATTTTCGCAGGAAATGACTTTCGCGAATTATTTTTAATCCCTTACGTTAGCGGAGAAGATTAACTTCCAATTTTTATAGCAAAATGTATTATTTAACCATTCAACGAGTACATTATCCTAGAATTGAACGTTTCCTCGTGATATAGGTTCACTTGTGATTCGTCAAATAATTGGTAGACGAAGAAATAAAATAAGAAAATGTTAAGAAAGAAAGAAAAATGGAGCACGAGAGAATATTGAAAAATTGATCGTATCTATATCGAATGCCAAATTTTTAACTAAAAATTAAAAAATCACCATTTTTACTCTGACAAAATCGCGAAACTAAACGAAAGCAACTCCGCGACGAAATTTACTTGGCCAAATATGTTTGTTAAGCAACAAGGCATGCACCTTTATCGATAAACCTGTACCCCGTCTGACTTGCTTAGATGTCAGTCTAATTGAAATAATGGCTAGTAAAATCAATTAAAAGCGCGCGTGCGTTCCTACCGTTCTTCGTTTCTAATTGAATTTAAACGAGCGCTACCGCGCTCGGAAAAATAGAAGATCAGCGACGCCAGGGCCCCGACAATGGCCGTGGCCAGCATTTTATGGGCCCATCGAGTTTACGAGGAGATTAATGCCCGCGGGCTAAGTGGACACCGACCAGGCCCATTCAAGATCTTCGTTTGTGCCAGTCGATGCATTTACGTGCTCGAAAGCCGATCGTCCTCGCCTACCAACGACACCGTGATACCGCGAATTCTGATTATATGATTAATGATCCCGGTGTAAATTATGCCGGAGGAGACGCCTGTCGAACTTTCGACTCCGTTTAGAACGTAATTTGCTGCTAATGACGCGATCATATCCATCGATAATCTCTGCGAGCCAACGAGCCAGCCTTCTCCGCGAAATGGGTCTTCCTCGAACAAAGCGACTCAAAATCTCCTTCCATTTTTGCCAAGATTTAAGTCTCGTTCAATTTTAATTTCATTTTAATTTGTTCTCTTTTATCGATTCATCTCTACGACCGAGTGCGTCAATTTTCGAGCAGTTTCTGAATTCAACTGCCCATGTTTAATATCTATCTATGGATTTATTCGTTCCATAGCGGAAACGCGTGTTGCACGAAGGCTGTATGTACCAAAGAGGTTAATAGAAACTGCCAACGACTACGAGAGATCGGAGAGCCGACGTCCGAATGACGATCGACCGATCGCAATCAGAGTTTGCGGTTATTCCAAGTATATTTTCCTATCAGCTGTTATGGCAGCTCGTGCGAACGAGACAATCGCCCGGCGAAGGTAAGGATTCGCGGAAACGTAAGATGCATGGGTATCGGCAAGGTGGAGAGACCGTGAGGAATCGCTGTGAAGAATCGCAGGTCGGAGAGAAAGGAGAGAAAAAGGACACAAAGGGGACTTTTGTGCGAGTTGGACTCTGCTCGTTTTTCTCTCGCGGAACGTCGATACGCCGCCGTCGGGCCCGTTATTTTATCCCTTATCGGCTTTCACCAGAAATTTCGTGCAGTTCCGCGGCGCAGGCGCAGGTGACATTATTCTTGGCCGTTTTCGCTGCGGCCATCCGTCTCTGTCCCCTTTTGTTCCCGTTGCGAGCGCCGTGAATACGTGGTCGCGGATGCCGCGCGTTGAAACTTCGGATGGCCTCCATCGCGACTTGCGCAACGTCGACCCAGATCTTCTGAACCAGATCTCGGGATCTATGATCTCGACTCGGGACCACGGATCGATCGAGACGACGATCCATTAACGTCCATGGGCAACGTTCTTTCGCGTCGTGGAACAGGCTAAGCGTTGTTTCCCTTTATTCCGGCCTACCTTCTCTTCTCTTCTCTTCTCTCCTCTTCTCTCCTCTCATCACCGGGAAATCGGGTGAAATTGCGTTTGCGATGCGGACGAAGGCAAAGCGGAAAGAAGAGAAGACCGGACGAAAGGGAAAGATCGATACAGGAGGGAGTTAGTAGGTGATTTCATACGTGACGAGAAACGGCCGACTCAGGTAGAGAGAAAGAGAGACCGAAATGAATTCGTTGCTTCTGCCTGGGTAACACCGCGTGAAGGATTCTAAGAAATATGAAGAATGAACGGTGCGTCGGATTCGGAGGCTGGCTGGTAAATTAGCCGTGAGAAATTTTTCGAGAAATTACAAGGAGAAACCTGTGGGCCTGTTTCTTCTACGCGGGCCGTTTATCATTTTAGAGTATATTCCGCTACTTCCGAGTCTTCGAACCTTTTACTTTCTCACCGGCCAATTATCATGCTCATCCACGTAACGCGGTCGCGTGTAAAAAGGAAAGGCTTAAAAATGAGGGAATCGCGGCGAATTATATCGTTAATACGATGCAATTACGCGCACGGGAAGAAAAGGCCGGCAGGATACGTTGTTATTAAACGAACATCTGGATACGCGCGGTAATTAAGTTAGAGATGGTAATCGAAACGTTAACTTGGTTATTTGAAATTTAATAGAGTCCGCTCTATCTTGCTTTACCGCTCTGCCCTGTATGCTTCATTTTATTACAATTATGACGTCGCCCGGTGTAACGGCACTTTCTCTATAAAAGTGCCCGCGCCGCTAATGGTAACGGACGAGCCTCGTGTACACCGATTCCCTTTCGTGATTCGTGTTCCCGCGATAATCAGGAAATTAAACTACGCCACGTGACGTAAACGAAATTTACATACGCCCTGAGAGACCACTTTCGATGAACTCATTAATATGAAAACCCTTCCCGAGATCGGTATCCACTTTCTCCGTGATAAATGATTCAACAGCCGGGGCCACCCTCTCAAACGGTGAAATCCGCCACGAGATCTCCGATCGCCGACTTTTTCCGAATTATTCGAACGTTCACGAACACCCAACGATCCCTTAGGAACCCGTGAAATTTTCCGAAACTCACCGGTGTTAAGTGAAATCCCCGAAACACGAGTGTCCGAAAAACCTATTCCCCGGGAGAAAATAAGAAAGAGCGAAAGAATGGCGGAGAGGAAGAAAAAAACTTTCAGCAGCCACTTTCTAATGAATAAATCAATCGATCTGCCGGTTAACGATTTACAACGATCCCAGCCGAGAGAGGTCCCGATGGCGGTTCATGCACGGAGAAGAAAAAGAGGCCGGCGCGGCTCGTGCAGTTTCGCGGCGTTTATATTTAATGAACGCGTCGTCTCATTACCCGCTTTTTCCGCTCGCGGCTCCTCCGCGCGGCTCGCACGTAGACACACGCGATCTCCCATTAAAACCGGGGACAAACGAGGCGCATCGGGATCATAACGAAATCGTTGCCGGATAACTCCGCGGCTATCCGATCGATAGATTAGCCTTAACGATTGCCCGATTACGCTACCGCTTCCTGGACGTACTAATTGCCGAGCGTTCCGCGGCGAAACCTCGCAGACGCCTGACGTGTCAATTAGCATTCGCGGGGTTTCGCCGGCGTTTATTAGCCTAATCGATAAATATTAACGGAGACGGCGCCGATAATTGGAGTTAACAATTTCAGATAATCGCACCGAGTTTGAACAAACGTATCACCTTGTCCGGTCGTGTGCACGCGTAGGTTCGATTGCAGTCGGAAGGGGTTACACACGCGAGAAAGCGAGTACCGACGTTGATGAAGTCGAGGTGATAACGAGAGACCGAGTACCGAGAGCCCCGAGCTATGCCTCTTTTCCGCGGGTCTCTAAATCGGTTGTTTCCCTTTGGAATTTGGGTTAGACCGAATGCTCTTTTCTCGAATGCATACTGCAACGCTTTAACCTGCTCCGTGGATTGCATTTCCACGTGATATACATCTCTCCTCGATACGAATATGAAACGAGCGAGTTAAAATTGGCGCAGGAATCGAATGCTGGACTCTGGTGACATCTGGTATTTTTGGCAATCGAATAGGAACGGTCGAGGATATTTTCTTCGAAGTAAGCATGAAGTAGACACGTGTAGTCATCGCGAGAGAATATCTCTAATCCATTCGACGTATTTTATAATACTGAATTTTAAAAGTGGAACTTTATGTCTTTGTGACGTAGAAGACGAACCCTTCTTAACGTTTTTGGCCTTTGTTTCTTGTTTTCTGGGACCTGTATTCTTCCACTATTTTCACTGGATTCGTTCTCTTTGCGATATAATCTCTCCACAAAATTATCCGAGATTGAAAATTACGAGTTTAACTCTCAATAGCATCGTTTTAGTCCAGGTTATGCACCCCGAGATAGATTCGTAGTTTAGGGTGAAAGATTATTTTGAAATAAAATCTGGAATAACGGTATTCGCACGCGGACTTTAAGCGTTTTGTCCGAGCTAGGCGAAAAACGTTGGGACTAACGGTGATAGGTCGGAAATATATCAACCCTATGGGACTGGCGTGAGTGGCGCGAATCGCGCGTGGATATTAAACGGAGAAGGCTTTCGTAACGGCGATTATCACGAATGAAATAAGCATCCCGTTGACCGTGAGTTTGATTTCGCTGCGAGCGAGGAACGCGAGTGAACATAACACTCGCATCAGCCAGAACATCGTCGTAAAAGTTTTTTTCTTCCGGGCGTAAAACACTCTCGAGTCGAATTAAAGGTGTCTGGATGTTAAACGGCGATTCGCCAGGTGTGACAAAC
Source organism: Euglossa dilemma (assembly GCA_002201625.1). NCBI lineage: Eukaryota > Metazoa > Arthropoda > Insecta > Hymenoptera > Apidae > Euglossa > Euglossa dilemma. The sequence continues at coordinate 1,417,154 of NIJG01000002.1, forward strand.
GTATCGCGTGTCTCGAAAGCCGATACCTCGAAAACACGCATCATCGTGATTTCCTGTTGCTTTACGCAACGCGGTGTATCTCGTGGTAATCGCCGAAACGAGCATCGATCATTTCGTAATGCCCATTTTTGCGCTCGACTCGTCGTCGACCGGCTGACCATCGGGTTACCCATCGGCCATGGAAAAGATAAAAAAAAAAAGAAGGAAAAAAAGGAACGAAAAGAAGAGATAGAGAGAGAAGGAAAAGGGTTTCTGTAAAAGGAAACGGAATCGACTAGGCATTTGATTTCGTCGAAGATTCTATTGGACCACCACACGATCTACCAATGGTGGGATCAATGAAACGATACACGAGCGACCATAAACGTGAATATGACGTCAATGCTGTCGCCACGCGTATTTTTCTCGTCGATCGTATCGTGAATCATTGATCGGTCGGTAAATCGACGCTATTGAAGGATCGTAACGATGGTAACTTAATTAACTATCGATCCTCTTAGCGCACACGTGCGACCAGGGAAGTGGGTCATCGCGATTGCACCGCGGGGATGATCGATATAAATCTTCTGTAACTCGAGTTGGATTTATCACGGGAACCGTGAGGCCCCTATAATACCTCCGGCCCCGTGCGTGTCCCGCCGATCTCTGGGACTTTGCGATCTCTCGATCCTCCCACCCTGATCGTTTATCGATTCGCAACGAACCTAAGCGATCCTCGAAAATTTCCAACCGAATGAAATCGTTTCGATTCGTCAACTCTGAGATATTCGTTCCTTCTCCTTTTCCCTTTTCTCGGAAACATGATTAAAAGCGACAGTCCGGGTCACGCGTATCTGTACGATCTTGCACTGGCAGATCGATTAATATTTTACTGTTTGGAACAGGTTTGCGGGGAATTTTAAACGAACGCTACGTGCTTGGGGGAATAAGAAGTGTACGTTTGTGCACGCTCCCATACGTCATACTTTGCGAATATATTAGAGAGCATGTACGATTATGCTAAATATAATGGTAGAGTACTTCAGACTCTAGGAAGGTTAAAAAGTAGTACAGCTAAAGATAGAAACATGGTCGATAAAAACTGTCTGTTACACACGCAATACTCGTTCTCTATTTCTGTATGCCAACCTTCTGCATGGAAAAGGGATCTCGTTATAGCGAACCACGAAAGTTCCGTCTTTCCTCTGCGTTTAGAAACAACGATGGTAAACGAGGCGGGGAAAACGGCGATAAAATCGAACCGTCGAGATCCAAGTCACCTTTCGAAACGTAGCCCCGTGCAATCCCGTCTCTCAAATCTCGTAACTCGATTCTTTCGCGCGGCAACCCTCTCGTTTCGCACCCTCTTTCGCGAACCTGTCAAAACACCGCATCGCGCATGCACGTTAGAAATTCCGGTGAAATTGAAACTGGTTCAAATACGATCTCGTTTATCTACCGTTTCGGTAACTTGATTCCCGGCAGGGCTATTCATTCATGCAAGCGTCCCGATTTTATCAATGAATACTCGAATATAACGACGTTAAAAAATATTACACAACTCTCGGTACCCATCTGATCTCCTCGGTATCGGGCCATTGCCTAAGTGGTTAAACAGACGATGACACATAGGATTAGAGAAAGTCAATTTTATCCCGGAGTAAGACTCGGACAGCGGCTCGCTACTCCATTTCAAACAGGATTCTTCGTTTAAGAAGCAACGTTTAGCACGGAAAACGAACAGCGTAACAGACGAACGTAACATCTCGACTTATCGAATCCCTTCTGTATCACCGAGTCGTTTAAACCGCCGAAGATGATAGGATGGACGCAGGCTAGTTCCTTTGCCGAGTAAATCTCGGCAAACTGAGGTAAACTCTTCGAAAGGATCGTATCGTATTAATACGTGAAATCCATAGAGATAAGTCTCGTCGGTAGTCAGACGGAAGATATCGGCAAGAAATAAGAAAAATTCGATCAGGTCCTTCAAGCAGGATTCGCAATTCGACAACGAATACGCGACAATCGAAAAGATTCTATGCGAGCAACCAGTCTATATACGGTTAAAAGAGAAAGAAGAGGATAGAGAGAAAGAGCGGCTCGGAAAGGAAGAAAGCTAGTAAAGAGCGAAGCAACGTGGCTCTATTCCACTGGAAACAGGATTGCCGGTCGATCGACCGATCTGATCCTGCGGAAGCCCCACCTCGCCGACAGAGAGCGCAACGTTCCTCGGGAAAAAGGAAAAGCAGAGGAACACGAGCGTAACATCCCGATCCATCGAATCTGCCGTATATCGGCCGGTTGTATCGGTATCGTATTTATATCGCGGCTTGCGCCGGCCGACTGGAGTTCAACTGGGTCAATTAGCTACTATTCATAGTGCGCTTGCGATCGTGAGAGGCCGGCTGAGTTACGATCCGGCGGGTATACGCGCGCTAATACGCGCGGCCAGAGGAGGAACGGGCGCGGGTCTTCATCTCTGGCTGGTGGAACGCGTTTGTTTTGCCGTTGCACGGCTGGAACCGGTGCAACGAGAACGCGCGCGGCCAGAGAGGAGAGTGTTGGACGTCAAAGAGAAGCGTGGATCGGATTTTCTCACGCGATCCCCGCGCGCCAACCGACACGATCCCGGAGCGCGTCGATCGGTTTCGCCTGCCTGCCGATTCCACCGAGCCGCAGACTCGCCTTCTCCGTGGAATTATCATGTTTCGAGCGGATATCGCGATCCCGTGCGCCGCGGCTTCAGTTGCACCGAGCAAAACGGTTCCCCGGCCGTTTCGACGCCTCCGGTTTGATGTTTCAGGCGAACGCCGGTAGCCGCACGCTCTGTCGTTAACCTTAGAACCGTACGCCGCTTGAACCGTAACGCGAACTTGTAAGCCAGGCCTGATTTACGACCGGCTCGCTTGTTTTTNCCGGTAGCCGCACGCTCTGTCGTTAACCTTAGAACCGTACGCCGCTTGAACCGTAACGCGAACTTGTAAGCCAGGCCTGATTTACGACCGGCTCGGCTATTTTTCTACCACCGCCACTGCCTTCTGCCTCGCGTTCGGGTGGTTTCATCCTCTTGTCCTTTACCTCGCGTTTCGTCCATGATTTTCACGTAGCGAGTGCGCTTTAGTTCTTTATCGGCTGGTGTTTAACGAAACTATATTGCAATCGAGTACTCGTAAAGTAACGAGTTACTCGCTTTCCTCGTTCTCGAGCGTTTTCGATTCCTTTTTGCAATCTCGATTATCGATAACAGTCGGCGTGAAATTTCGAAACATAGAGATCCCAGTGACAGATGTTAAGATAGCGAACGCGTCGAATATTCCACGGCTCCGAAGAAATCTTCCGCGTGGCGGCAGAAAGTTAGAAAACGGTGGAACGACTTTTTGCGGGATACCACCGATGGAAACTGTATCGCGACTCGCGGGATAAGTACGAGTACTAATAAACGGCATGGGCATTAAATCTCGGATCGAAAAAACCGTGTCAAATGTTAGATCGCGGCAGGATCGAGTGCTACTGTGGCTAGCTATTATTTATAGGCTCTCGGGCGTCCGTAGCCCGGCGATTTTTGCGCGGAAATCAATTTGCGGATTGGCGTTTCGCTTAATTGCCGCGGGTATTCTGAATTCCGCCGGACGCATTTATCAAATCGAAAGTGGCGAGCAGCGAGCGTAAAATATTCCGGCAATGAATACTTCAAGCCGGAGAGAGAAAAGGAGAGAGAGGGAGGTCCGTGGATAAGAAACGGCGATAAGCAATGGCGCGGAAGGCGGACACGGGAATCGTAGAGCGTTGCTGAAATCACCGTCACCGTTGGCCGCTGCTCTCCTCCGCTCTTTACCCTCTTTCGCTTTCCTCTCGCGCTGTCCCGATGCCGATCGTCTAAAAATACCTGCCGAGTTTCGTAACTTTTTACCACGGCATCTCGCCGAGAGCCGTGCAAAACATTCCTGCGGTTAAGGGTACCAGCCTTTTATTTAGAAACTTGCACCATTCTTTCCTCTGCATTTGGCATCTGGGTTGTTGCAACACACGCCGCTCGGTGCACACGCCGCGTGTGTCTTGTCCAGCTGCGCTACACGGCGAACGTGTTTCTCGGTAGCGAGGCGGCCGACCATTTATTTACATACTGATTGCTCTTGAAAATCGAGTGCCTGGAGAATCTCGCGGCAACGAACCGGCAGACGCCTCAGCGAGACCTCGTAATCCCGATTCGGATTCGGTAATCCTGCTAAACGAGGATCTCCATCGTTCCACGAAATTCCAAATATACCCCCGAAAACCGCGTTTTGCTTAGCGCAAGCTCGGCTGGGATCGCGTTAGTCGGCGCGTAAGCGCACCTTTTAATCGAGGCGACGAAGGAGAAAGGGCGAGCGAGGCGGGCAGGCATGGTCGCCGATCAGAAATACCACGGAAACGATTACCACGGCTCGTCCGTGGTGGCATTTATAAATATTAATACCGGTCGTCGGCGGGATCCCGCGCGAACCGGCGGGGATGGCTGCGCGCCGCTCTGCGGTTAGGGTAGAACCTGTTATTTAGCAACTTGCGCCATACCTTCTCTCCCGCTTTTGGCATCTGGGTCGCTGCAACGCACCGCGGTGTCGCCTGTCCAGCTGCATTGCACGGGACATGTTTATGGGTGCCTCGACCCGAGCAACGGTCAGCTCTACTGACTCACCGTGCGAGGCTAATGTCGCACGGGCGTGTTTCTAACCACTCAGGCCGAACGACGCGCGAGCTTCCCTCTCTTGCCGGCGAAATCCAGCCACGCTTCAGACCCCCGAGCGAACCGACTCTACTAGCCGATACTAGTCGCCGGCATACGCCAGGCATACGCGAGACGAGGGCCGTTTTTTCCCGCGCCGAGAGCTAACCTTGGGAGATTGCATCACGCCGCGAGGACGTTTGTTACCTGCCGCGCGGAATGAATGGCCGGGCGAGAACGGGTGCGAGTATTTAATGGGCCGTGAAACCGTTTGCTAAATTTTCTTTCGCTTTATTGGCAACGGGACACGACCGCGGCTGGGTAAATATTGCTCCGTGTCGCGATTTCTCATCTTCCGATCGCTTCCACCGGTTTTCCACCGTGGACGAGGTTCAGGTTCGCTTCGAAGCGAAGTATCGAACGATCGATGGGGTAGCGCGCCAAAATTGGGCAGCGCTGCACCTCGATGGATCTGTAGGCTCGGATGCGATTAGGGGCATGCAGAGAGAGAGAGAGGTGATCTCGCGGGGTTCGTATTTCGGGAGGAATTATAAATAGTTCGGTAATGGATGCTGGAACTAATTCCGAATGACAGATGTCACGTCAGGGCACGCGCTCGATTTTCGATGGTTGTCGCACTCGGGGGAGCCGCAAGTCCGAGTGAATTTATAGCCTGACCACTCTATTTTCCAGGCTTAAATCGCGGAACGTGTGTACACTCTCGAGTATGCTTCGCGTTACTTTTAACTCGGGTGATAAAACAACTAACGTCGAGATAGAGAAAGAACTTGCCGAGTATTCCATAGAAATAGGAGTAGCGATATTAAGAATTTCGGAGAGACACGTTTTGAGAGGATTTTTCTACCGGTTCAGACGAGTTACCATTAACTTCGAGCGGCGAATTAAAAAGCTCGAGCCGAGCTACGGGAACACCCCGTAGCGGGCAACTTCCGTTCATTAATCATCGATCAAGATCGCCGCGCGATACACGCGGTCGATCCGTCAAACGTAACGCGGCAATCGAGTTGGTGCAGATTCATCGCGATTACTCGGTGCGCGCGACAAATTACCCGTATCGATGTCAGCCGTGAAGATCGACCCTTGACATTGGTCTCGGCCGTGTCGCGCGACCTTTAAGCCGGCTGCGAAGCCGTGCAAGCGGGCACGATCCTCGGCCGAACGCACCGCTCGAATTTATCCGATAACTCTGCCGATATTGCCGGGGCCGCGATAAATCCGGCGCACCCCGTGACACAGGCACGACCGATGAAGATTACGTCACGCGTTAATGCACGGACACGCATGATTCCAGCCGTTGAAATTCGCGTGTTCGTTACGTGTCCCGGTGCCGACGCGTGATACATCCGCGCGCGGATTTTCGTGCAGTGACTCAGAACTCGCGGCTCGCGGCCTTGGTCTACTGAATTTCAGGTCACCCCGCTGGCCATCGCGGTTCGTTTTAAGGTTCGTCATTTTTTTCCGCTCCTTTTTTCCCGGTTACATTAGGCAGGAGACGCGAGACTCGCGAGGTTCGTAAATTCGTTAATTGCGTTATAGCGAGAGGATTTTATATTTTTAATCGCGATTTCTTTACTCGACGTCGCTTTCGAGGATTTTTTACTTTGCTCGATTATGGTTTGAATGATCCGTGATTAGAGAATATTGTGAATTTAACACTAGATTTACGGGATCCGTCAATTTGACGGATGGGTTGCTTCAATTATACGATATTAACAGATTTAATTAACTTATATCAAATCTGTTAAAATTGCGATTGTTTTCAAATTAAACCCATCGTTTGTTTTTTAAAGAAAATATGTGGTTTTCATTAGCCTAAATCTGACAGGTGTCCGTAGAAATAGGTATACAAAAAGCCCCCGTAAACCTAGTGTTAAGGTGTCGATACAGAATCTTGATCTATTTCTTTTCCCTCCTTCTGAAATTGCGAGAGTTAAATTATTTTACCCCGAATACTCAATTTTCAATCTTTTCCTTCTCGATCTCTGTCCCGAATTAATCCTGGATACGCGTGTGTGGAAGGGTACGAAATAAGTAAACGAGTAAGACGTCGCAGCAGAAGAAACGCCGAGATGCAGTGGGAATTCGATAAAGAAAAGCGCAAAAGGTGCGTGGAGAAAAGTTGTCGAGCTCGCGGATTCCTCGCCTGAAGCACGGTCGGCAGCGAAAGCAAGGTAGGACTGGTGGTTTCACCGGTTGAATTTCACGTGGACAAGCATCGGCGACACGGGCTCGTTGCCGACGACATTCGAAGAGTAATTACACCGGGCAGCGTCGTAACGTTTCCCGGCGTCGTTTCACGCGCATCATCCGCGCCACCGTCCCGATGCTACCGCGCGCGTCACGACGATTCATCCGGCGAGCAATTCATTCTCGAGGAGGCGCCTTCAGCGTGCGCGATCGACGTCTCCGGGCGTCGTATATCGCCGACGCGGAGCCCGGTCGTTGAAGTCTCCGCGGTGACAGCGTTCAAATTACCACGGTAATTCGCGGCCCACGGAGATATACTCATTTGGCGCTGGCCAGCCTCGTAAATCTCGCGGACGGCGCAGTCTCTCGCCCATTCACAACGCTCGCGCGACGCTTCCGACGCTCTAGCTCGCGAAGCTTCGGCCGATCGTGCATCCGGCCGGTGAATTTCGATACGACTTTACGTAACGCCGCACCGGACACCTGCGCCGCGACACGGAAGGACGACGTCCGGATCGTAGGACGCCCGGTGACGCCGAGATCGCCGCGACGAAGGCCAGCCTCTTATTTTTAAGCCTTCGATCCCGCGCTACGGTTACACCCACGCCGGCTGAAAACGCTCGCGATCCGCTCCGGCGTCCGGCGATGATTTCATTCGCGATCGTTACACGGCCAATCTAATTAAACCGTGACTTCTCCGCGGCGTCGCCGACGATTGCGACAACCGCCATTTTACGCCAGGCAAGCACCCACGCCGCGCCACGAGTCGTCGCGACGTCTCGTAGATTTGAAGCAAAACAGGAATTGCTTTCGTTTGAATTTCGGAGAAATAAAACGGTCAGGTTAGAGATCGTTATTGTATCTATCTCGGTACTCGATATCGGATCGATGTACGTTATTAGACGAGCTGACATCGCGTCGCGCTTAGAAAGCAGCGAAAGTGCGATTAACAGTCAAGCAGAGTATCAATGTCGGTGCTTTTCAGAGCTTACGAGATGATCGAATTGACTTATTCACAGTCGCGTAATTCTCTATCTTCTATCGCGAATTACGACTCTCGTAAAGTATTGCGAATGTAGATATCGAGTATAAAATCGATTTTACCGAATCCTTAACGAATCTCGGATCGGCAATCCGGAAACCGGGAAAGATTTAACGACTGGTTCGGCGCGAGCACGCGCCTTGCAGCCTCGAATCTTCCTGAACGTTTCCACAGCTCGGTCTCAGCTCTGAGAGCCGGCTTATCTCGCAAAAATTCCGATAAACAGCCGAAAGATAACGCGCGTTCGGCGCGTCTTCTGCACGGTCCATGCGAGGCGAGGATCGGCCGTTGTATTTCTCAGGCGACTTTTATCGGGCCAGGATATCGGCGTTTCGGCGTCGTTCATCTCGCAGCGATAAAAATGCGATACGCGAGTGCGCTATCGTAAATCGATTTGCATGTGGAGCGACACGTGTACGCCCGGGGAGCCGAGTGTGAATTACAACGAGGAACGACACGGGACCGTGCGTGAACCGGGTGAGGACCGATCGGGAACATCGATGAAAGTAGTCGTGCCTTTCGGTCGAATCGAACGTTTCGGTTCCCTTATCGATCCGGGATCTGATCGCGCGAAAACACGCGGCATGATACGCGGCGTACGGTTGTCAGGACTTTTGAGAAGCTCCCGATGCCTCGCAGACGCAGGAGAAATTTCGAAATCGTTCTCATCCTCGTTGCCACTCGAGGCCGAACTCGAGAGATCTCTCTCGCAACCAGTGTGGAATATAAGAAATCGATTTTGAAGAATAAAACGAGCATGGATATCTTTTCAATGGGCGTTTCATTTCTCGATTGTCGATGGGTAACGTCGATATATTTTTATTTACTCGACAAGAGAAAGATTCCGATATACGTAAGATATAATTATAGCACGGGATGTAAAAATGAAACGTATAAATAAAATATTTAGCGTTTCCTTTCCCGACAGAGTTATCGTACGATAAACCAAGCGATTTGGAGTTACGTGTCTTATTTAATAATCGATATAAATCGACGAAACGATGACATCAAAATGACATCACCGCGAGACGCAATTTTCTGAACAAACAGACGGTGGGAAGAAAACAATCGTAAAACTTGTGTTCGAAAAATTCCGCTACTCCACTTTTTCGCGAGGTACACGAGCCGTGAGCCCATTGCGCAATTAAGGCGAATAAATTATCGGTCGATTTTTTTCCTTTTTAATCGCGCCGGTGTTCTCGTTTACAACGCCAGAGACGCAGAGCGCCGCTTTTGGCAAGGCTGAGAAATTAGTTGGAAACACATCGGCGACATCGAGCCCGGATGCTCGGCCGCTTTCTCGCCCCGGCTGTTTGCCATGCAAATACAGACTTCAATTACGAAAAAGCGGGCGAAGATAAGGCGGCGGTGCGAGCCACCGAACCGAGCATCGAAACCGAACGCCTGCCAACTTTATCGGGCCTGGCAAGCATCGTGTGTCGGCCGATCTTCCGATCCCGATTCTCGCACCGGCGTCGCTCGATCCCCGACGAGCGTCCGCCGTATCGTCTCTCTCCGCGGCGCCGAAACGAACGCAAATAAAAAAGACCGAAAGAAACATCGAACCGAGAAAAAGAGGCGAAAAATAGCTCTCACACCGACGAGATCCCGAAATCGATATGTGTTCCTCGAAAAGTATTTTCACCGTTACTCTTCCGTCGCGATCTATTAGGAAATCGTTCTCTGTTTACCTTTCATGTTTCCCGCGTGACAGTGTCGACACATTCGTGGCAGCGTTGGTTCGATTCCCGTTTCTCCGGCAGCGAACAGCCTTCAGTGGCGCGCGAACGTGAAAAATCCCACGCTACTCATGGCTACCATCCGCTCAGAGCGTCCAATCGTTCCACCACGTCCGTTCTATCGATCAGTCGGTGAACCGCGTACGAACATGCCGCGAATCGATCGCATTTCGTCCCCGGAAGCATCCACCTGGCGTCGCGATCAATCGCAGTTGCAGCACGCTGACAGAACGATTCCGCGGGTTCACCCGTGCGTTTGTCCGCGAGCATTCGTCAAACGCGTAATAGTTTCCTCGAAATTTCCTCTGCTTGTGGTACCACGAGTTGTCGTACCTTATCCTCTGCTGAGGGTAGAGAACCGAATCGCGGATCTATCGAGTGGTCATAGAGATCGAGGTGTCTCGTGTGTGTTCCACCTGTTCGTGTTGTCTCGTAAACCCGAAACGGCGAAGCAGTGGAGTGGAAATTGCGCAGAAATCGGCGAACCGTTCGGGAAAGTTCGGTTGCCGATGGGAGAAGAAGGAGTTGGCTATCTCGCGGCAGCTGGGAACGTAACGAAGAATGCGTAATATCCAACGTACACACGGTGCCAGGGTGCACGGTATCAGCGGCGATACGACTTTTCACCGATCGAGAAGCAGCCACTGGTAAACACAGCCGTATCGGCACGGCTGCGCGAATAATAGGCACTTTTGTTCCGTTATTTTTCCACGAGGACCACGGAGATAGGCCGACGTAGCGATGCCGGAGCGGAACGGAACATCACAGAACCGGCAGGAATTACTGTCAGACGAACTGGCGCGGCTCCTCTTCCGGTTCTCGCTCCAGTCAGCGGAGTAACGCGCGAGCCGAAACCGACACGGACACTGCGCGTTCACCGTCGTTGCTGCTACTGTCACACCGCGAACGAATCACTGTTCACGAGGCACTGCGTCGATCACGAGGGTTCAACCCGATATTCACCTTGGTCGATCCTAGCTAACCACCCGGAGAGCACTCCTCTTTAACCCGAGCGGAAGAACTCTGGGAACGAAACGAAGGTCAGCTTCCGGTGCGTGGCGCGCGAATCAATCACCGTTACCATCCGCGGCGAGCAGACCCGAGGATCGCGAGACGGTGTCGGAAAAACTGGCGAAACTGGAGCAAACTGTAGGAAAATGGTGCGAGAGACAGACGGAGAAGGCGTATCGCAAGAGGATCGGTGAGAGCGGAACGGCTGCTCCACCGGTTGCCTGTCGACTAGCGGTCGTCGGCGCGTAGCACTGGTATAGAAGAGAAGCTCGCAGCACGAAGAAACTACAGCACGAAACGTAGCGTGATGCCCGGGGTGGGGGACTCGTACCCGTGGGGCAGCTGTCTTGAAAGAGGGACGCGGCGGAGGACGCCGGCCTGCCGCCTATAAATGTGTACGAATGTGTGTTTGTCAAGCCGTGGTGGGGCACCCTGTATCCTGCGGAGGGCACACGGAACGACCGCCACGCTGGAGGGGAGATGCAACCGATGCATTTCACGGGTGCATGCCCTGTGCTCGACTTCGCTGCGGACCGCGCTGCGCGCCGAGAATTCTCGCGCGGACGAGATCGGCCGCGAAAAACTCCCGCTGCAAAATTTTCCCCGCCTTCGGTTCCGATTTCCGCGAATTTTCACAATTTCTCGTACCCTTCCTCGCGGTATACGAACCTGACAACCGCGTTTTGAGGTCCAAGTGGCGAGAGTATCGGAAGATCGACGTTGGAATCGTAATTGACGACGAGAGACAAGAGTCGAAGAGATCGAGACCTGTCTCGCGTGATTTTCTGCTTTCGTGTGGTTAATTCCGGCGTTCGAGTATCGGATAAAAACGCAAGAAGACCGCGAAGAGACTGTGGATGCTTCTGGAAAGAATGACGCAACGCCGGGTTCCCGTGATGCGTTTTTCGGGGTAAATGAACGAATCTTTGCGTTTCCTCGGCCGCGTCGTACGCTCGAAGGCTGCTCCGCGAATAAACTCGACCCTCCGCGAGCGACGCGGTCGATCACGGGAATTTCGATGGGATTTTGTAACCGTTAAAAAATTTCGTTGCCACGAAGAGTGCCGGTGTTATCTCGCGATCGGGCCGGAAACGAAGGGCTGAAAACACGGATAGAATAAACGGCGAGCTCAGAGGCGGGCGCAGCTGCGAAATTTCGAGGAAAATCGTGGTTAGCATTCAAGGCGGGGCTCGAGTGGTTCGATTCGGAAGCAAATTTCGTGTCGGCGAGGAGCGAGATCGGGATCTGCGGCCAGGTACCGATATGCATGCCACCGGTATGCATCGTTGGTCGCTGAGTATCCATCGGGTCATCCTTCTGCAGATGCAGCGATAGCGGGATCCATTGTTAGTCCGCGCAACGAGCCGGTGATCGATGGCCCTTAAAGATCCACCTTGTGTTCGTTGCGAGACACGCGAGGTGTCGATTAAACGATTTACAGCAAACGATCCGGGATTTCGCGGTAAATACACACGAGGAGCCCCTCGTCGATCGATAGGATCGATAAGTGACCGACTCGCGACTCGTGCCTTGCAATTCCAACAACCCAGTGAACGATGAGCCCTTCGAGGAATCGCCGGGACGCTCGCTGCCTCTTCGACGCGCGTATATAGGCGCTTCGAGCCTGCTCCGACCAGGATCCAGATACGATATTTGAACAGCTTGTTTTTCCTTGTCACACAGGGTATAACGTAATTGGAACGCCATCGTTTCTCCTTTCCAACGCGATCCCGCGAATTTGATAAACGAAACGCACGCGAGCCAGGCTAATCGTCTCGCTTCCGAAGAATCGGCTGATAATCACGTGTATACCGGTATTAAAATAGGTCGATTCGAGGAAAACCGAGTAGGCTGATTTAGCCCTGAATACTTCGAAATTACGTTTGACAGGGTGACAAATGTCGCCTCCTTTCCATCGAATCTTGTCGATCTATATATACGTTTGTTACGGCTATTTAAATATCCGACCAGTGGGCCAGGAGACCCTAAAAAGTAGCAAAAGATGGGTTCTAGATACTTCGAACTACCTATTTCCCAATTTTTATGCAATTTAATTAATTATTATTCTTAGCAACAAACCTCGGAGAAAAGAGGAAACGAGTAACATCGTCTTCGTACTTCAAACGTCTCGTAAACAAAGAAATTTAGAAATTCCAATCAAGTTTGCTCTTTTTGTTTCTGATAGTTACAAGTATCAAGTTTCACAAAAATCTGTGCACTTTTTAATTTCTGACCACTCATGGTGAACTTGGAGAAACCTTAAATTCCGATTGATTACCTCCACTGCTATAAAAACTGCTATAGAAACTCTAATTACCCTCGACCTCCAGAATCGTTTCTATCAATGCGCAAAATTAATATAGCAACTCGACTAACTCGATTATTCGCTCGCGTACAAATCGATCTATCTCTCGAAGCTCTAGAAAACCTTGGGGAAGCCTGGAAATCGGTAGAAACAGCGGGAAGATGGAGGACAGGTAGAAAGAAGGTAGCGCGAGGCGCGAAGAGGAAAGGCGAGCGCGATGCGTTGGGCGCGAGGTGACTAAGAACGCGAGGCGAGACGGGTAACACGCGGATCGCCGTGAACGCGATTCGATGTATCAGCTCTAATGATCATCGCGATATCGGGCTGGTCCGCGAGTGGCGCTCGAGGGGGAATCAGGACAGATCGGATCGACCTCCAAGGAAGCGGTCGCGTTCTCGGCTCGGCAGAGACGCGGCAGCCGGTGAACACGTCCCCGCGAATTTCTCGCTCCATCAGCGCGCGGACGACGAGCGTACCGGCGAGCGGAGCCAGAAGCGGCCGAGGCGCTTCGCCCTAGCAAGACTGATATTCCGTGGCGGAAAGCGCGATATCCGTGCATCCGTTTCCATCTCGACGGGGATCCGTTCGCTGGCCCACCTACCACGATCATCGCCAGCCAGAGGAGGACGCGCGTTCCTGGAATCCAACCTTTGAGCAACTGTGTCTCCTCGATCCAACGCCGCTCGTTAATTACGCTTCCAACATCGCGCTACGTGGAAGCGTATTTTCGAGACGCGAATTTGCGATAGTTTCGCAGCCGTTTTCACCGATCTGCGAGTTGCGTCGATGTTACTCCTGGATCAGAGATATCGGATGGTGCGTCTTGCATTCCGGGGTTTCAACACCGAGGAAATGATCGGAGAAATAATATTAACTCTTTGCACTCGGAGATTTTTTCGTTACGGAATAATAGTAATTCGGAGACCATCTGCCATAAGGAAGAAAAAGCGTAAATTAAGAAGTAAAATTCTTTTACGTCGACATTATCGTTGGATAATTTTAAGTTTGATGTATTTTGAGATTAACATCGATCTTTAGAATCTGAATCTGAAAGGGTAGGCAATTAAAGTGGTAATTTAATATTCGGATTATTATGATACGTTGAAATTCGGGAAATTAAGATCTAAATGATTTCGAACGATGCAGTGAAATTACTGAGAGTTAAACTTTGCCTCTGAATTCCAGTGTTTCAACACCGAAGAAATGATAGGTGTATAAATCACCGGGGAAATAATATTAACCCCTTGCACTTGGCGATTTTTTCGTTACAGAAAAATAGTAATTCCAAGACCATCTACCATAAATAAGAAATCGTACATTAAGAAATAAAATTATTTTACTTCCACATTCCATGCATCGTTGGGTAATATTAAATTCAATACGTCGATTAACATCGATCTTTAGAATCTGAATCAGAAAGGGTAGTTAATTGAAATGGTAATTCAATATTCGGATTATTATGATACTTTGAAATCCAGGAAATTAACATGTAAACAATTTCGAACGACGCAGTAAAATTGCTGAGAGTTAAACTTTGTCTATTGACACTGACCGGTAATCTTTTTTGGCCGAACAACGGTTCGTCCAAAGTACCGAAACATCCAATGGTCGGACGCAACAATTCGTCGATTTGTGTGCGATAAGTATTAAAAAGGATTAAAGCCGTGACACAAACGGGCGAGAAAAATTTTCCAGCGCCGACGAATACGGGGTGAAAAAGGGTTCGCGGCGTAGATAGGGAAAGGTACGAACGGGTGAATCATCGGAAATGCGTGTTATTTTTAAAATAGCAAGGAGACCTCCGTCGCGAAAGTTTGTCATTGGAAGGAAAGATTTCCACGATTCGTGTAGGTGTACCTTTTCCGTTAGTGTCTCGTGTCGCTCCTCGAGACCGGTTCAACGACCCACGCTTCAAGGTACCTCAAGGTCGGCAAAGGTCGAAATTTAAGGCTCGACTAATTGTATAAGCTAATAGGAAGGAAGACCATTCAGGGAGGTCTCACGTTCTTCATCGTGTCCCACGTTCAATGGCCGCTTCTCGCTCGTGAATCTTCACAAAAGGTAAGATGGAAACCTCGTGCCACCATGGGTCACGGGTCGCTGAACTCGCCTTGGAACGCGTTATCAGATGCCGATAAAAAAATCGGACGTTTCATTCAGAAAAAAGAAGATGCCCTTAATACGAAGTGTCCGAGATAAGAAAGTTAGGTAAGATACCCGATACCGGCAACGAGCAATTGGATCTCGCCGCGAGATAAACTCGATCGTTGCCAGCCCGGTCTACTCTTCGGGCTCGAAAATTACATTTTTACCAATGGAAATCCATCGGAAACGTATTACCGTAATGAAACCGTAAACGAGACCCGGGGAATGAACACCTACGGGGTAGATAACATCTCGCAGGATTAACGGCCGTATCGACCGGAGCGTTCGAAATAGAATCAGGAGTTTCCCAGAAAACGGTAGTTTCCCGCAGCTGAGCTGGTCGCCGTAAATCTCCTCAACGGCCGTTCACCGTTCGGAATGTTAATAATCCTCGAATTAATAAGCCGCGCGTTAATTTCGCGAATTCGCACGGGGAAACGGCCGCGGGAGAATTCGCATAATGAATCTCGAACGGGCGCCGATGATTTCCGCGTTTCTGGCAAACGTTCCAGCGGGATTTATGCCTGCGGCCACGGGGGCCATCGATTACGCGGCACGACACGCGATTTTCATCGCGAGGAAGCCTCAAAGGGGACTATTCGCGGTCCACCTACCGACTATTTTCGTAGACGCTCGTCCCTTTCGGCTCGGCCGTGATTAAGACCGCCTGTCTGTCGCTGTCGTTCGCGCTGGCGCGTTCGCGGATTTCATTCAAAGGCCAGTTTCCCAGACGGACGCGTAATAATATCTTTCCCAACAATAATAATTCCTGTCGTCGCTTTCGCTGAACTTTCAGCGGCGATCCTCGGCGAGGGAGAACAAACGAAAACACGGTGCCACGGTGGAAAAACGAGCAACGCCGCGACGCGAAAGGGATAACGACGTGAAATTATCATCCGCGAGTCCCATTCCGATCCCTCGTTGTTTCGAACAATACCGGTTCGTCTTTGATAACGTTCCGAGTGATAACGGAAGTATCAATCGATCGATCGGATATGGCAGATTACTAGATTCTTTCTTATCGCGCCAAGTACAGGTAAATACCTCTATGTGGAACAACCAAAACCACCAGTCGCTAACCGAAACCGATCGAAACGCGTGAATCGCGCTAATCGTCGCGACAAACAATCGAACTGGTCCGCATGGAGCCACGTCGAAATATCCCGAAGAGACGAGGGGCCCAGCCCCCTCCGCGAAGGTGAAAAAATCCGTCGAGAGTATTCCGTACACGATCGGCCATGTTTTTTCCAGCCACGTAACTGTCACGTAAATTCCCATGCGCCCGGGGCCCGAGCGGCCACCTACGAAGCACGCGACAAAGGCGCGTTTCATGGAAGATAGCGTTTACCATCGAAACGCATTAGGGAAGGCCGACTGCCGACTGCACCCGTTGATTCCATTTGGCAACGGTAATTTCCCGACGCGGCTCACGAACGGCCGAGCACGTGCTTTGTGCCGCATTGGCAGCGGGACCGCGGCCGGTTTATCCAGGTGCGGTCCGGGATAGGTACAGTCCACGTTTTCGTACTTGGCTCACCCCCAACAGATGCGTCAAAGACACATCGACAAAGACGCGCCCTTTGCAGAGATCCGCGTGCACGCACCCCGCCGTTGGCACACGACCAAACCCTTAGATGGCCGTTTCGTGGAAGCGGCCGGCCAAATTAGAGCGCGTATCGGGGGATTTCGAGGCTATAACCGAGCCGACACACGCCGCTCCGCGTTCCTTTCTACGCCGGGGGACCGATGTAGCCCTCTTGCTCGAGTTTTGCGGGAATTTTAATTGGAAGTTGATTGATACGTTACTTTGTCGCGCCGGCTATCTGGCTTGACAGGCTGGTATTCGGAAGAGGGAGCCCGAGTGCGACTCTGGAGTCATTGCTGTTGTCGCTGTTCCATTAGGATACAGATAGCGTCGGAAAGAGAGAGATATAATTTACGTTTGTATTCTCGTTATTGATTCTGATTTACGACAATTTAACGTTTCGAAAATGTGCATTCTTTCGTTGAATTGTGTAAAAAAAAGACAAGTTGGTTTGGCGAGACACACGAGCCGACTCGCGCCTCGTATCAAGAGATCCGTCAAAACAGTTCCCCATAATGCAATACAATGCCAACAAACCGTCCGTCAAGAACACGAACGACGAATCACTGTGCAAATATTCCCTTAATACTTGCCCCCGGAGGTGGACCATGTGCAACGGTGAACCGAGCGTATTTCTCGGTAAGAACCGGCGTCGAGGACCTTTTGGACGTTGGCGAGGCTCGGAACTACGGCTCTCTTGGCCACGATCCAACCCGTGCAGGCGCGCTGCTACCTAGGAAATCGCGACGATCCGGAATTCCGAACGCGTGTACGGGCCCGGCGTTTAATCCGGCCCGGATCACGGTTTCGCCGCAGAAACGCGAGAACAGACACCTGGATCGCGACACTTGGGCCAGCCAGGCACGGCACGGGGCTCGTGTAACCATAAACGCGTCTGCCTTTGATCGGATCACCGGTCTCCCCCGGTTGGATGGCCGCTCGATTTTTACGGCTATGGATATAATTTACCGGGTGTATTTCGGGACGTAACGGCACGAAAACGCGCTGTTGGACGGCTATTCGAAGCCTAACGCGGACTACCCCTGGATCCACCGAAGCCTCACGCCTTCTGGACACTGGACACCGCGGATGAGCAGGGTGCTAACCTGCTTGCGCAAACTGTGTCGACGCTATTTTTTCGCACATGGAAATCGAGTATCGGGTGATTCCATAGTTTCTCGCTTCGCGTGTCAAGATGGTTAACTAAAAGCGTAACGATGAATTTTCGCTTTGGTCTGCAAATAGCAAAATTGATAAATTTTTGATGTCGTTGTTCCGTATTTATTCTAATATTTGAGAATCGTTTTGCCTCGTTTTGATATGAGGCCATGGTCGGTCTCGCATGGTGGAATATCGGGTGATTCCATAGTTTCTTGTTCCACGTGTCAACATGGTTAACTAGGAGCGTAACGATGAATTTTCGCTTTGGTCCGCGAATGGTAAAATTGATAAATTTTGGGATGTCGTTGTTCCGTATTTATTCCAAAGTTTGAGAGTCGTCTTGCTTCATTTTGATACAAGACCAAGAATGGTCTCGCATGATGGAATATCGAGTGATTCCATAGTTTCTCGCTTGGTGAAATTTGGTTAACTAGAACCGTAACGTTGAATATCGCTTTAATCCGTGAATCGATCGATCGTAAGATTGATAAATTTTTGATTTCGTATTTATTCCAAAGTTTGAGAATTGTCTTTTCCTGTTTTGACACAAGGCCATGGACGGTTTCACATGATGGAGTATCGATTGATTCCATAGTTTCTCGTTTCGCGTGTCAAGATGGTTAACTAGAAGCGTAACGTTGAATTTTCACTTTGGTCCGGGAATGAATCGGTCGTATGATTGATAATTTTTTGATGTCGTTCCGAATTTATTCCAAAGTTTAAGAGTCGTCTTGCCTTGTTTTGACATGAGACCATGGACGGTCTCGCATGGTGGATTATCGAATAATTTCATAATTTCTCGTTTCGCGTGTCAACTTGGTTAACTAGAGACATTGAATTTTCGCGTTGATCCGCGAATGATTCGGTCGTATAATTGATAAATTTTATACGCGGTTGTTTCGTATTTATTCCAAAGTTTGAGAGTGTCTCGTTTCGACGCAAGGCCATGGAAGATGAAAATGCGCGGACGATCTCGTATGGCGGAGCAATAAATGGATTATTTGTATTTCAGGGGAATATATGAGCCAGCTTTATCGCGCTCGTTATATAACGACATTTAGAGGTGCAAGGAAAAACACGGTTCCACGAAGCAGAGAAAATCTCGCTCTTTGTCGTTTCAGCGTAGTCATCGGCTCGTATGTAGCGGCTGCACGGGGACGGTTTACATTAATCCGGTGCGTAAAGTAATTCGTTACGACAAATATAGAAGTAGGGCTTCTCGTTGCGACGCAGCTCGGGTGTCGTAGAACCGTGGCTTTTCGCTTTTTCATTTTTTGCCACGGCTCAATGTCATCGCCCGAAATAACCCCCTGTTGTTTCTAACGCGAGGAAGGCGCGTCCAGTTGCAAAGGCGTCCTCTCTCCGCCGCGTGACAGTTCATTAATTAATATTAGCGAAAATGCATTGCAATTTCCACGCGGGATTCCGCAACGACAGAAACGAACTCGAATTTCCATTTTCTCCTCTCCTTTTTCTCTCGGTCAGTTCGCGGAATTTCGCGGGCAATTTTTAGTTTAAATCGGGTCAAGGTTTACGCGGAATGTTTGTTTCGCCTGAATTTGATTTTTCAACGATGCTCGGTTTAAAAAAAAAAAGAAAAAAGTTTGATAATTTCGATATACTATAAACGTTGATTATTTAAAAGTATTTTCTTCCTTTCATTTATTTTCTTCTGGTGTTTAATCGTGTTATTCGCTGCATAGACTCCTCTTCGCGTCGACAAACACACGCGTGTTTGTACACCGAAGCGAGTTTCATCGATGACGATTCTATTTTTCAATTTCGCATAAGAGGCGTGAGATTAAACAATAAACCCAGCGGACGCGCCGCGGCTCGAGGCGTAATTTATTCAAAACGCACTGTTTTCAGAAAAGCTAACTGCGCCTACGCGGCTACACCCACACGTCCTCGTACCTGCTCGATTTTCATGTTGCTCGACAGCGCAGAAGATAACACTGCTATACGGACTTGTCGAGGAATCTTCTACCTTTAAAGCGGAGATCGAGATAATGGTAAAACGGCCAATTATCACAGGAAGTTATCAGTCTGGGTCAGGCCCGACAAACGAATTTAAAGACTGGCAGGAACTGCTTCTTATTCGAGTCGAACGACCATTCTTTTCGGTGATACCATCGTCGAAAATGGAGATAAACGTTAAACGACGATGTTGTACTTTCCAGTCCGCTTGTAACGAGTATTCCTTGAAAATGGAACTTGTCGCGAATATACTCGAGTCAAATCGGATTACTCGTTGCATCCTGATACGAAAGTCCGCGTCAGGGAAGAAGGAAATAACTATTCTATTTTTAAGAAACACTCGGTTATTTGATTTCCTAGCGATGTTCTATCGGTTCGAAAATAAAATAAAGTGCATCGATGAAAAGTCTTCTTCCCGAATGCGATTACAAAACGCTATTTTCGATCCGGATATGTTTTACCGTGGAGAAACAATAAATACACACGGCGCCGCAATCGATCAAGCATAGAAAAGGATATTAAGAATTTAAACAAAGTTCCTCTACTAAATATTTCCCCGTCGCGATTTATCCGAGGATGAAGAGCACACGATTGCAACAACTAGGATAATTAATTGGTATCCTAACAAACAGTCCCATCCCGTTCGTGATTCCGTCTGTCGGAAAATAAACGTTTGAAAACACAACGTTAATTTAACATTTAATTATTTCTCCTGGTGCACGTATTAGCACGTCGGCGTAATATTACGATCCATCCTGGAGATAATAATAACCGCCCCGATCCCTGGCTATTAATAAATCGAGCAAAGTAACTATAGTAAAATAAATAAATGCTAAAAATCCTGGGCTAAAAATAACCAACCCCCTGGAAGTGGCGACTCGGCAGTTGGAAAGCATTACGGATCGCGAAGCGTACGGATACGAATACAAGGAGAATCGTTCCGTTCTGATTCCCCGGTGAAATTCCAATCTGGAAATTAAAGTCGGCGTTTGGAATTTCGAGCCACGAAGGGAGGATGGATCCTCGACGGGAAGAAAAGTATCCGAACCGCGTTGGATAAGGACGGGGGAGAGTCGGAGGCACTCGAGGCCTGAAGAGGCATCTCATAGGTGGATTCTGGCGTCTCTCGTCTCTCCTATCGCGATCCGGCGTGACGTCAGGCCCCGCGAAAGCCGTAGAACGCGCAGAGGCCGATTATTTTCAAGACCGGGCTCCGTTTCCAAGTAGCCTTAAAGGCTGACGGCGTGTCTACGCCGTGTCACGTGACTTTCGAGACTTTCAAGGGTGCGTTACTCAGCCGGCACGGAAAGAAGTGGTGCAGCGAAACGGCCGCCGAGACGCGCGTCTCTCTTTCTCCTCGCGACGATTTCTCGCGCGAGAGGAGACGCCGGTGGATTACCGGCGAGCAAACCGGACGAGGCAGCCACTGTCACCGTAAGGTGATCGAGTCATCGAGCTTGCATCGACGTCATTTTGATGAACGAGCCGAGGTGACGCGGCCCGTCGTCCTTTTTCGCCTGCGTCGTCGCAAAAGTCCCCGTATCACGGCCGAGAGCCGTACTTGCTAGAGGAACTTCTGCTAATAAGGAAACGTGACGCTCCGCCGCCATCTTTCGTCCCATTTTTCTCTCCTTCGACTTTTCTCTCTTCGACGCTGTGCCTCCATTATTCGACACTCGATTCGTACTCGACGCGGGTCTTTTCACCAGATCCCGTGGGTCGTCCGTGGACTTCGAGAGGACGAAGATATTCTTTTCGATGACTTTCGAGTGACGGAACGCGATGGAAATGCGACGAGAGTGTTCGAGGAATCGATGCTTTCGATGGAAATCGAGATTTCGAGACGTAAAGTCTAACTCATCTCATCGGTGCGCGTGTGACTTTGATTTTTGCTAAATTTCCGATATCGTTTTGAGAAAGTTTCGCATCTCGGATTTGTGAGATTTGGATTATTTTACTCCACTGAATCTACAGCTCCGAGGTGGGAAAAAGACTCGTTGGATAGATGAACGAGAGTTAAATGTATGCTTAACTTCGGTTGCGGGCAGAGGTTACAAACATCGGCGAACACGCGCGTCAATCGCATCTCGGTTCCCGAAGCTCGAAATTCCCGGTAACGCGATATAAACTGTAACTCCAATGTCAATCTGGTAGCTGCTAAGAATTACAAATGTCTATTGAACCAACGCGAGTACACCTCTCGGACTTCCACTTAGCACATCGATCTCCGTCTTCCTTACCGTTCACCATGTCGCGAATTTTAATTTTAAAATCTCCGGTAGTAACTTCGGTATAAATTAGCATGATAATCGATCATACATAATCAACGACTTATTGTTAATTTCATAGAATACCGTGTTACCGTAGTATAATTTAATATTATTATTCGCATTTGCAGGATTTCGTGAGAACGAGTCATTCTTGTGTTCCTCGAAATTGCCAAAATGGAAATTACGTTTGTTAAGAACTTTCGGAAAATGTTACAATCTGTTATTCATAAGTATCGAAGTATCTTTCCTTGGACTTTTGCGAGACCAAAGTCAAAGAGACTCGGGATTTAATAAATACTAATATTACACTTTTACATCTACTCACGTGTCTGATTAAAAAATATGAAATAAGAAATAATAATAGGCACTGAGGTAAAGATACAATAAGACACTTGTTACCGACCTTATCTGTCACAAATGACTCCAATTTTTACCAATTTCTACACCTCAAACTCTTCAACAAATTCTTATAGGTGAATTATGTGAAGATATATATTTATTTATACTGTGATCACAGAAGATAAAGAATGAAATATAAAAATAATAGAGATCGTGGGTACACCTTAACCGAATGAACCACGCACTCCCTATGTCAAGTTCTGTACATAAATGCGCAAAGCCGATTAGTGTGCAAAATAATGCAAGATAAGGTATTGTCAGTCACTATAAAACTTTGTAGACTCATATTAACGAATATATCAAATTTAAAATAATACAACAATATGAAAGATATCGAAATAGAATAATTTTACGTGTTAATTATTACACGATTTTTTATTTACCACTCAACAAAGTAACGTCAGTTTTATAGCAGAAAATCTATAAATTTCTCTTCTTCTGTAGCCAGAAAATCGTCGAGTGTAAAGGGTTAAACCAAGTAACAAAAGAAGAACATTACAGACACGGTATTTAAATCAGTGAACAGACATACGAGAAAACTCACGAAAAATGTAAAGTTGCTAGAACCTTCATGGGAAAGAATCGATGCAGCGATCCATCGGATTGCCGAAACTTGCGATGAAAATTTGCGACGGAGATGGAAAATCCGTGACTTTGGTGTAAAGAAGCGAAAGGAAGGAACACAATCGTGACAGGATGCGCGAGATCGTAGAGACGTGTGGGGTGGTGAGTGGCGCGATATAAATTAGCGCGAACGGTGGTGCTCGCGGTCGCGCGAACGCGAAAGAGATTGGCCACTTAAGTGCCAGAGCAAAGTATCCGCGGTCGGGCCGTGTATAAATTGCCGCCCTCGCCCACCGCCGGGACGAATTTGCATTTTCGCCTCGCGTCGAATAATTTATCTCGCTCGAGATTACTTTGTCGCGGCGCGAGTGCCGCGTGGGACCGAAAAGGAAAGAACCACGGGGCGAAAGGTGGCAGAGAGGTTGCGGGAGGAGGAGGCGATGGAAATTATTCGCGAGCGATCGGACGTGGAATGGAAGTCTCCGCCTGGAGGACGACTTAATCAGCTTAGGATAGGCCGGTCCGACGGGACGATCCGGGCTTTTTCCCCGCGGATCCACCTCGTGCCCTCCTTTGTCCTTGCTGCGGACAATTATAGCTGAAGAGCGATCAGGGTACGCGGCAAGTGTGGGTTACGCTTTTTATTTCCGTTCTAGATGGATGTCGAGCGACTGTCAGTCTGACCGGCTCGAAGTTACCCGTAGGTTGATTCGCTGCGTCGTCGTATACTAATGAGAGAACGCGGCGCGTGGGACGCCGGGGTAGCAAAGCGTCGACGTCCAGAGAGAGCGCTTCACGTAAAGAGTCTTTGGAAAATCGTACGTATCTTCGTTCCACGCAAATCGTTCCACGAATGCCGAAGATTCTTAGACGTTAACAATTCCCTCGTTCCGAAGCTGAATTTTTCCATAGCATCGTCGAATAAGCCGCGAAGAAAGCGAGCAAACGAAATAATCAAGCGGAAATAGGCGAGAACCCGAAAGGAGATGCTTGTCTCTTTCATCCGGTGTTTGTAGCCACTGAGAAGGCGAGGTCTAAATTAACAGAGATCAAAGTGAAAAAGAGCAGCGGCTCGCTCCGCTCCGAGGAGAGGAGAAGCCTACCTGTCTCTCGGATCGTTCTCGTAAAAATAACACCGCTTTCCCCGAGACGAAAGCAACAATTTCCACCCACGAGCCGACTCTCGCGAGTACGAGTGGAACGAGCCTCGCGATCAATCGTCGTGACGTCGGAACGACTCGCTTCTGGGCCTCTCGCGAATCGCGCAGGCTAATTCCTCGCGAAGCTAGGGTAGCGCTGGCGCGCGAAATCGAAGGGAAATATATATCGGTTGCGCGCGGAGGCGTCTATTTCGGTGCTCGCGGGCTCTCGAGCATCTGTTCCTCGTTTCATCGGCTCGGTCGCAGCGTCGAACCCGAGCGTGTATAAATTTCCCGCGCGTTTCTTTTCACGCGCGTGCAGCAAACCCGGAAGGAGCGCGGGTAAACGAGAATACGACCGACAACGATTCGTGAATCTCGTTGCCCGAGAACCGGGTTACGCTCGCCCGTTTCTCCGCTTCCACGAAGCGCCAGCGTTGTTATTTAACGACCGCCAGCAGCAGTTCGTTTTTCTTCCGATCCTTCTCTGCGCGCCGCCGAGAGGAGACGCGAATTTATGCTCCCGCGGTCATTACGCTCCCGCTTGCGATCCTTCTCTTTCGGTTTCCTCCCGACGGTCTTTTAATTCTGGGTCGCGGGGTTGCTCGGTGCATTTCCCAGCAAACCGATGCAACTATGCCTCGGATATTATCGGTCTCGGATCTCCTCATCTTCTCTCCACTTTGACCAATTAGGCTGGCATCGATGAGGGTGCTTATGCCAATGGTAGGTAGATCGATTCAACCCTTTGCGGTCTCGATTAGTACAGTGACGTATTTATACGGTGCACTGACACTTTGAGTCTCTTGGATGTTTGGTACTCGGGTGTTATCGGTCGTTTAGTTTTGGATTAAACACAAGAGCTAGAATGGATTAAAATTTGCATTTTTTCGAGGATATTAAATTTTCGTCCGGAGAGATTAACATAACGTATCTGTGATATAACGGATGAGGGACTGCATTCTGGTCGAAGATGGCTGTTTACAGCGTTTCTTGCGCCGGTGGCCAGCTGCGTGTTATTGCAGTACAAAAATGGCTATAACTCGGAAAGAAGGTCGAATACGGCACATGGGCAGCCGATCTTTTTTCATTGTTTTTGTATCCTCCATCCATCACCGAAGTGGGTCCCATACATTACTCAACACCCTGTATATTTACTTCTTACGAGTTGGCCATTTTTCACGCGGGCCAAAGCACTCGCTTTCGATCACCGCAAGTGTAAATAAATCTGATTGTGCTCCTTATCGAGATCCGACTTTTTCATCCAGCAAGAAAATTACTCGTTTATATCTACAAATACGTTTCGTGATTTTCGTATTTACTCAGGAGTCTTTTCAATAGCCGTATCGTTTCTCATCTACGGTATTATTTCCAAAATTTCATTCGCATTAATTCTCTCGAGTTTTGTTCGTAAAAATTTCGAACACGGTGCGAATTTTTTCTTCGACGTCGCGATGATTCCGCTGAAACGACTTCTCGAGTTCTCCAGTAACGTTCACCAGGCGGCATCGTGCCAACGATGTGTACAAGCTTTCGGTATTCCCAACCCTGTCGATGGAAACACGAAAAAATCAGCTGTAATATTCCCCGACGCTGACAGGAACATGGAAGACTTACAAGGAAGGAGAAATATCCGGCGAGTGGAAACTCAGGCTGGAGGCTGACAATGGCACTTGGTACCCCCGTGCGATCACGGCCCGATGTAACGGCATCGTTTGCCATTACGAACCAGTTGTAACGGCTCGAAATTGATTGGTACATCGTATCCGCGATGTACGCGGCCCCGGTATCGCGGCTTTGTTTATCCGATACGAACACAATCGTCGATGACGAGGCCATCTTTCTATCGCGCGACTTTTATCGCTTTACGATTTTCAAATATTTACGTCTGAAATCCTTGCTGCAAAACACGTTACGCTTCCACCGAGCTTTTTACACGCGCCGAACCTGCCAAACACCGCCAGATAAATTTCGGCTACGACTCCTCTCTGTTCCCCGATCCATCGATTCGTAATATCGTTCCAATATTATCTCTTTTCAACCTTCTAGTTTCATCCCCATATGTTTGCCTTAAAATTATCTCTATAATTTATCGCATAGTCTCCCTTTTTTCCTTTTTATTTCTCTGATTTTTCTCCTGATTCGTCTTGTACCGAGTCTGGCGAGAATCATCGCGCGATTCGTTTGCAATCGAGTTATCGCCGGATCGAGGTCTAACGCGTAATTTTATCTCGTCCTAATTCCAGTTTCAGACGCGACGAGGATTTATCGGGAAGGAGGGACGAAACGTTTCTATCAATTTGCATCGTTCGAGAGAAACGAAGTACGTCAGAGCTGGGATCAACATCGAACTGACTAATTGTGTACACATGCAACGCCGTACGTGCTGCCACAGCGCTGGGTTAGGTCTGGTATCGAGCTATCTCTCATTATCATCTGTCCGACGCTGGAGAATAACAAAAGGCCGGTGGCTCGAAGATACCGTGGATACGCCGAAGATCGAGCGACCAACGATTAGCGGCATTTCGACACTGGTCACGTAGGCACCATTTAGTTCCTAATAATCCGCTCTAACCCACTTGTTAAACCTCTTCGTCTCGATGGAAAGCATTCGAATTAGTCAGTTCCTTAATTTTTTCGAACCTCGAGTCGTAAATTCCGATTTACGGTAATTTAGGAAATTCATCTCTCACTCGTAATTGGTTCATTGATTCACAGGAACGTCTCGATGGAAAGATTCAGTGTTTTCGAATCACTTTGTTCCTTAATTTCTTCGTATCTCGATTTCCGGTAATTTA
Organism: Euglossa dilemma; assembly: GCA_002201625.1. Taxonomy (NCBI): domain Eukaryota; kingdom Metazoa; phylum Arthropoda; class Insecta; order Hymenoptera; family Apidae; genus Euglossa; species Euglossa dilemma. The sequence continues at coordinate 1,444,178 of NIJG01000002.1, forward strand.
GAAAAGTCGTCTATCAGTCGGAATTGGTTCATTGAATCACAGGAGCGAGGTTGCTGGTCAGGTTGTAACACGAATGTTCGAAATTCGAGTTCCAGCTGGGTATATTCCCATGGTCTGACTAATACAACTGCCCTACACCAACATGCAAGTCAGCCCAAATGCGTCGTTATGACTCATTACTCGTTTCGGAGTTAAATTAAGTTCAAGCAGAGATTGCGCTTTCTTACCGTTTTTATCCATCCTCGGTTCTTTCCGATCCGCTTCGACAAACTTAACGTCTCGCGACGACTTTTCGTGTTTTTCGCGAATTCTATCCGTCATCCGATTTCGCGGTAATTGAAAAAAGTACACACTGGAACTTATCTCTCTACCGATCCCGTCGTAGTCGAAATAATCAAAGACTCAACGCGTTGCTTTCTCTGAACTATAGTCTAAAGCCAACTTATTTCGAACACCGACGTTTCGGAAAATTTTTTGAGTACCTCCGCGAGATTTCAAAAATAAAATATAAAAAAGTAGCATCGTCCTTCGGCTCGTAATGGTTCGGCACTCCTTGACCGATCATCTCATCATTGAGATAACCTTGAGTGTTTTAATCTATTTTAAATTGCTCAGAGTACCAAAGTTTTTCTAAACGAAATAGTTTGAATTGCGTCACGCGTCAATTATCAAGCGATTTCTCGCTATACCGTCGCAGGAAACGTCACCGACTCGTAGTAGCGTCACTTCCGTTCGCCGCGTGTTTGCGAGAAAAAGGAAACAGGGAAAAATTCAGACGCGAGGAATATTAAGTAACGACGCCGGTTAAAGAGGATCGATCGGACACGGTGGCGTGGTCGCGCGCCTCTCGTCGTTTGCCTTCGAAATCTAAATTTAATGACGTCCTCCTTGCAGGGTCGGCTATTTGTAAAGCGAGCGTAACACCCGTGTGTCCGCCCCTCTGTCGCTCGGAAAAAGTCATCAAGTTCAACGTCGTTTATCAGCGTCGATATCGGAGTCGCGAGCGGACCATTGCCATCCTGGCAAAGCGAGAATTCGGCCGTTTCAGCGCGGTGACGACGTTTTATGCGAAACCTTGGATCGGTTGAAAACAGTGGAAAACGAATGGGACGGTTCATCGGGAAATATCGACGGGAAGGATGTGTCGGCGAAACTGGGGCGAGGGTCGCGGTTAGATTACGATTCGGCAAAGGAGAACCGAAGGATCTCTGGCCGGAAATAAAGCCCCGGTGGTGGTAAACAGCCCCGGCTACAATAATAATCTCGTGCGTGCACGGTTGAAAAGAATTTTCGCCCGCGGAAACCTTCACCCACTTTCCCCGCGGACGTGCACGATGGAAAATCGCCGCGAAGATTCCGCTCGACGGACACGCTCGGGGTTCCGCGCGGATGGTAATTGCGAAAATGGCGAAAGATGATTATACGGTGGCCCATTGATCGGGACTGAAGGCGCTTGGATATTGATAAGATGATTGGAAGATGGTACGCGCGAAACGATTCGACGAGCCGGGATTTTTCCACCTCGACGCTGTGTGTAAGGATGCGTTTAAAATTGCGGAATAATTGTCTGGAAATTGTAGACAGCCGCGAAGGATGTCGGGTACGAGAGATCGAACGTGTCGGGTCTTGCGTATGCGGCGAGCGTAATTTCCGCGCGAAATGAACCGAAATCGAGCATACGCGTTGGAAAGTATCGGCTGGTATCCGAGCTACGATTCGATTCGTTAATCTCGCTTCCAAGATATTCTTCTTTCCCTAATCGGTCCAATTAATGGGCTTTTCACCGGAGAAAGCAAACTACTCGGATCGATTTCGCGTTAGTTGCGAGTTAGCTGCGAAACTTGATCGTTCACTGTAGTGATTACCACGCGAAACCGCGGTGTTTGGCGAATAATTTTTCCGCGGAAGAAATTGGCGTCCTCTGGTACTCGAAACAGACCGCACCGAGGCCAGCTTCGCGTTCCTCTATGATACACGCGTATGCACTCTACTTTTCGCTCCGGCGAATCTTGTAAGCCGTGACCGCATACGTTTCACGAGGTCGTGGTTAACTAGGACGACTCGTTTCGGGCAGCCACGACGTAACGACTGGTCAGTTTAAATAATCATCGCCGTTCCGAATTTCCCTTTCATCCGCTCCTTTTCCGACCGCGCTGCGGCTACGTCTCTATCTACCGGTTTGCGAGATTAGTTCGAAGTTTGGAGGCAAGATTCAAAGATCTTCTCCAGATTGATACACTTTGGTCTTCCTAGGAAAATCACCGAAATTTCCACCGTCTTTGATCGAACAACCGTGTTAACCCGTCATATACGGAAGAAATTTGGAAGAACGATTCGTTTCCCGAAGAAAGTTCCTCGAAGTGTGTTGAAGGTTTCTGGACAGACGGGTTCGCAGTTTCTACGGTGACACTAATCCGGAGCGAAGTGGAACGCGCGAATTTATTCGCCCATTCCACAAACCTACAATTTCTACAGGTGTCCCAATTAACGCGGCGTTTCGTGCGGAATTAAACGGTCCCGAGGTGGCCGTTAGCGGCGTCCGAGGCGGGGTATAAAGCAAAAGGCCAGCGATCCACATGCTAATTTGTATTTGCCATCGCGGTGCAAAGGCCCGCCTCGTAACGACCCAGCGGTCGCAGAATAATAAGCGTCGAGCCTGTTCTTAATCATCGCCAAATATTCTCGTCGCGCAAATACCCCAGAAACCTAATGAACCCCATCCGCGAGAGAGCGTTCCCCGTTCCCCGACTCCGTCGCCTCCTTCTTCGTTTCTTCTTCTTCTTCTTCATCATCGTCCAAGCGTTCACGTCCGGTTCCGTGAACCGTTCTATTCGCGTGGTTCGAGCAACTAATTAAGCGAGCCTCGTCCACGGAAATCGTTGAACCGGCAGCTGCCCGGCGTGCCACTCGGCGATTCCGGGTAACAGACCGACTGTCTGGCTGCCAGAAACAGGACGATCGCGATTTTCCCTCGCTGGACAACGCGACGGGGCGGAGGAGGAGGAGACAGCGAAACGGAGAAAAGAAAAGAGGAGAAAGAGAAAAGGAGAGGAGAGCGAGGCTGGCCGGGTTCCAAGCTCGCTGAAAGGGGCAGAAAGAGCAGAAGGAGCAGAAAGAGCAGCACGTGCTTCCGACACCGCGGCATTTCGTGAATCGTGACTACGGCCGCGACTCCGCGGGTAATTTTAGCACCGTCCGATCGAAATTATTTTCGCGCGCCAACCCTCTCTCGACTCTCTCGGCGGCCTACGACGTGATCGATCGTCGTTTTATCGGGAGCACGCGTGACCGATCGTCGTTTCGCCTCGTTTCTGACAACCCCGTGCCACCGATGCTAGGATGAGGGATGCGTTGAGTTAAAGAATACCACGCGAAACGTGTTTACAAACGTGGAGAAGAGACTTATCTCTCGATGGAACGTACGTAAAGGGAGATTTTTAACCGGCCACCGGGTTTTCTTCGTTGTTATTCCGCGTCTCGGCCGTGGGACGTAAACAGATATACTTTCCGCGAGTTTATGGATTTCATTCTCTCAACGGGCCATTCAGGTGTCTCGACAAATCAACCGGGGAAATAGCGTTCTTGGAAGCGTGTCTCGTTCCAAGAAAATACGTAAACGCGCGAAAGTACGGAAAATTACCAATGGTGGTCGACTTTGTGCCCCGTCGGGCTGAGAGTTTGATAAATTTAGGAGGTTCTTCTTCGGGCTTCTAAGAACTGGGCCAGCAGTTTCGATGCTAGATCTCGGATAGGGACTACGGCCGACGATCCGCCGTTCCGATTTGTCCCGTTTATTTTCGAGGAAGGTTAAACAGCCGGCAGACGCTTTGTCTATCTTAATCATTCGTGGAATCGTAAACACGTCGAACGATTCTCCAATTAATTTCTCGTTCTTCGGGCCAATGAGAACGATTTTTCTTATTTTTACGCCGGCGGCCGCGTGACGTACGTTGATAAAGTCACTCCAGTGTAAAATGGCTGTGGCAGAGTGCCAACGAGGACGACGTTATTAGGTTATTCATTAATTCAGGACGAAATCCCCGGATCCGAGCTGCGGCCGGATATAACAAATGGTTCTCGTTTACCATCGAGGCTAAACTTTAAACTTCCCGCCCGGTTAATCGCGCCGTAATGACCGATTCCCCACGCGAATGTACTACATTCGAACAACGACTAATTAGAATATAAATCTCCGTGCGTGCAGCGATAAAATTAACCACCGAGTCAGTCGATCTCTCGCGATTCACCAAAAATTCCCAATCTACCAAAGTAAAAACGCGAACTTGATTCTTTTCTTTCGTAAATCTCAGAGAGAAGAAGTAAATTTCGTGATGGAAATGCGATGAAATTAACCACTGAGTCTCGATCTCTCGCGATTCACCAAAAATTCCCAATCTACCAAAGTAAAGACGCGAACTGGGTTCTTTCGTTTTGAAAATTTCAGAGAGAGGAAATAAATTTCGCGACGGAAACGCGATGAAATTAATTACCGAGTCTCGAACTTCGCGATACACCGAGAATTCCCAATCTACCAAAGTAAATTTCGAAAATGACGGAGAGAAGAGGTAAATTTCGCGATGAAAACGCGATAAAATTAACTACCGAGTCTCAATCTCTCGCGATTCACCAAAAATTCCTAATCTACCGATGTAAAGACGCGAACTTGGTTCTTTCTTTTCGTGAATTTCGAAGAGAAAAGGTAAATTTCGCGTCGAAAACGCGATGACATTAACCATCGAGTCACAATCTCTCGCGATTCACCAAAAATTCACAATCAACCAAAGTAAAGACGCGAACTTGGTTCTTCCGTTTCGAAAATCTCGAAAAGAAGAGGTAAATTTCGCGACGGAAACGTGATGAAATTAACACCACCGAGTCTCGATCTCCGCGATACACCGAGAATTCCCAATCTACCAAAGTAAATTTCGAAAATCCCTGCGAGAAGAGGTAAATTTCGCGAGGAAAAGGTGAATTGGCGAGCGAGTGGCTGGTTAGCCCAATTCCGCGGCGAGAAATCGGCGGTCACCTGGTTCACGCGAATAGGAAAAATCGGGGCGGCTATCGGCGCGATTTCCCGGCTGGATTTCACGCGACGTCGGGCACGCCGCGTTACACGACGCTTGGAGCGCCGCGACGAAATACGTCGCGGCAAGTCCGCTCGCGTTTAGTCACGCGGTTGTCAAACGGCAACAAGAACCGGAGAACCACGAGGGCAGGGGTCCCTCCACGCCGCATCGGCTCGTTTGATTAATATAATGGAAACAGGAGAGGCGTGACTCGATACTTTCCGCGGTCCCTGGCCGCAGTTACACGCGATCCACGGTTAATCCACGTGTGTACTAATTAGCGACGGATGGATACCGTCTGACAGACAGCTTTTCATCGCACGGCTGAACGCTCGACCGCACCTCGCTCGAACACGCGCTATTTCGAGGCAATGGAACAGTGTCGTCGCTTGTTTGCCAACTTACTAACGTGCTTCTTGTCCTTTATTTCTTTCCTTTCTTTCCTCTATTCCTTTTTCTCCTCCCTTTTCCCTTCCTTTTCCTCTCCTTCCGACAGATATACCGCGGGCAGCTTGATAGTCGTTTAATTCGAGCGAGAGAATCGGGTAGCGGTTGGATTACCGTGGTTTCCTCTCGTTCCATCGACCTTCGTCCAAAGTTTTTCAATCTTTTTTTCAAACTTCGCCAGGGTTTCGTCCGCCTCTTTAAAAATTCTGCGCGTCGAATTTACGTAGGGAAGAGTCGCGTAAAAGAATTAGCCGACGATAGATAGACAGTCGATGCTATCAGGTTCTCAAAAAAGAAACCTAGGACTCGTCTTTTTCATTTTTTTTTTTTTTCTTTTACGTAAGATCTCGTTTCGTAACGAAATTTCGGTTACCATGCAAAGTGCTTTTCGATGTAATCCCGTTATCTCTTAATAGTTGGTCTACCGCGATGTGGCAAAGTTTGCGTAACAACGTCGGGTGTAATAATTTTTTGAGAGCGACGGAATTGGAAGTTGAACGTTACTGTTCTTCATTCCGTCAACGAAGTCATCTTTTCTCCGACTCGAGTTTCGCGTTTCATTTTTTACTTCGTTCGTTCGTTCGAGTTATTTATTTTTTTTCGTTTCCCCGAAACCGAAGACGGGTTCGCGAGCTCTCGTAATAAAGTTCGAAGAACTTTCCAACGAAATTCCCGACTTTCCTATCTATTACCTACAAACGTTGGTGTATATTTATCACGGGAGAGTTACACGTTAACGGAACGGACGAATTCGCGGAAGAGGCTTGAACCATTGCCAGCTGATTGAGTTTTTCGATAAATATCGCTCGTTTGCAAACACGCCACTCGCCTACTAATTCAAACTTCGAACGAGTTAGCCTGGAAGAAAGCTATTCGACGACATCCCGCGTATTTCGTCGCCAATTTCACTTCACCGCGTTGCATCACTATGATATGATTCAAATACGAATAGACGAATTTACATTCGCGATGAATCACATTCTAACGTTTATCCGAGGCATTCGACAGCTGTTGGCACGACCTCCGCGCGAATAATTCTGCGGTACTTAAAAAAGATTTAGTACTCATCAATTATCCCGTATTAAAGAGTCAACTCGGAAAAGTTTCGATAGATAAACCACGAATCGCGACGTTTATGGGATCTTTACGATACACCGGCCGCGACAGCCGGTGTCAAACAAAAGATCGGCTAAAGCCACTTTATTCCTTCGATTCGACGTGCCATAACGTTATTCTCTAACTCGATAACGCGGGAAAAATTTATATCTAACTAACTTTACGACGTTACTTGTCAATTACTCGAACAATTACTCCCAGATAAACGAATCCGAAGATTTGCACGTATAAATCACCGATCCTGATATTTATTACAAATTTACGACGCCGTGCTATACGACAGTTATATATTCGACGTACGCTCTACCGCGACGAAACTCTTAACTCTCCAAAACGGGCTTTTCAAAGAATCCCGGTGTAACTCACTGTATATCCAGACAGGTCGTTGGTATTCAAACCCGATTTACGCGCGAGCAATAATCGTGCCATCGAGTAGAACCCGAAATCGCGACACTAGCGCCACCGCGGTTACCTAACTACCTGCCGCAATCGGTCCGAGAGTTGGTTCGATTCGCACGGCTAAACGGCACTAAATAACGGCCTAACCGACGTGGCATCGTCGACGGCGTTGCGCCGGGACGTTGGGATCGATGGAAATTGATTTAAATAAACGCGGTAACGAGACAGCCGGAGAAATTTATGCCCGACACCGCGCGGCCTGCTAATTCGTCCGCGATTTGAGACCTCCCTGCCCCGTTTCCGCATAAATCTCGCGTGGGACATTGTGTTATTTAGCCGGGAGCCGAGCTGTTCGACAGTCTATCCGGGCGTAAATTGGCGGCGTTGCGCCACCGTGGAAAAATCCCGGCCGGTCGTTAATCATCGCGCGGCGACGCGCGGCTGATTATTATTCCCGCATTAGCTCTTGAAATTGAAGAAAGACCTGGAATTACTCGCCAGCCCCAAGGACGTTAATGACCGCGGAACACGAGTTATTAGTCCTTTCCCCGCTACGTTCTACACCTGGCTCAATGCTACCGCGCGACACGCTCCCGATGGCAGGTTGCTAGCAACTTCGTTTACCTCGAACATGATACCGTGTCCGGTATCCGTGATACGCGCATCCGGATGCAGCGTACGAAAGCGAACGAAGGCTCTGCATCTCGCCTTGCTCCACTTTGCCCGCCTTTGTAGCCCATCGCGGCGCAGCTCCGCTCGGTTTTTTGGGGAAAGGAGGGCCAGCGAGTGCTAGAAAGTGTGAAATTGACGACGGAAAGCGGCAACGAGAGTTCTTTCAGCCACGATGATAGCGAGGACCAGGAGGTTGCATCGGCCAGATTTCCAGATTATCTCGCTTCTTCGCTCGTTTCGGCTCGCTTTGTACCAGCGAAAGTAATCGCTTCCTTTGCCGAGCTCTTTTTGCGATACACGCCGAGCTTCTGTTCGGTACCTATACGAATCTCTACTGAAAGCGAAGAGATTTCGGAAGGAGAAATCTCAAGTGAAAACCTTAACTTTGAGATGTATCGTAGACAAATTTGTATCATCGGTATCGGATCGCAATGCGAAAAGAAGAAAGGAGAGGTCTGTTTCATCGAAATTTCTCGTTGAAGAGAGACAACGAAAGCGAGGAGATTTTGGAAGGAGAAATCTTAGGCAAAACCCTAACTTTGAGACGTATTCTAGATAAACTTTTATCATTGATATCGAATCGCGACGCGAAAAGAGAAAAGGAGAAAATCGTTTCATCGAAATTGCTCGTTGAAGAGAGAAAATGAAGGCGACGAGATTTTGGAAGGAGAAACCTTAGGCAAAACCCTAACTTTGAGATATATCACATTCAAATTTGTATCATCGGTATCGGATCGCGACGCGAAAAGAGGAGAGATTCGTGTCATCGAAGTACCTTGTTAAATAAAGACAATTTTCTCGGGAAATTTCGGTGAAAAATCGAAAGGTAGGACCTCGAACGTGAGACATGTGGGCAGAGCGAGTCGAATCGCGTGGCGGGGCGAGAGTAACTTATTAGGGGGCAGCTTGATGCGCCCGGACATGTTAATACTTATCATAATGGGTCCTTTGTCGCGGCGCCTGCCAACAATGCGTTCGTTATTGCGGCTGCTGCACTCGCGGCAGC
>NIJG01000002.1:1462267-1517095 GCA_002201625.1 Euglossa dilemma
TCCTAACTTCTTCCCAAAATCCCCAAATTTTCCAAATTCTAAATATTCCCAAAATCCGCAAATGCCGAAAATTCTCAAAACCCCCAAATTTCTAAGATTCTAAAACTTCTAAAAATTTCCAAGATCCCCCAATTCTCAAATCTCTCAAATTTTCAAAATTTTAAAAATTCCCGAATTTCCTAAATTCTTAAAATTCTCAAAATTTTCAAATATCTCGCATGTGCGAAACTTTTTGCTAATTTTTTGCTTCCCTTAGCCGTGCATCATCTCGAGGACAACGGACGCCATGGACCGTGTCGCCGACGACGCCGTTAGACAAGGTGAACTGGACGCCGTAGTTTGGGAAAGGTGACGCGATGTCCGAGAATTCGTGGACCGATTTAGTGATTCATGGTTGACCGCGGCGCGGCTGGGAAAGACGGATGGCACGGAAATCCAGCACGTCGAAATAATACGGCTTTGCGGTAGGTCGCCGCCTGAGACTCGCAGCTATGTTCTGAATAAAGCGGTACGTAGGTGTGTCACTTCGTGCGGAATAAAAGGCTGCGGAGTACGGTACCGTAGCCGTGTACACGGCCCTTTCGTAAGGAGATTTGCTTTTACGCAATTCAGGCGACAGCGGCCAGACGCGACAATCCAGAAACCGGCAAAGCGGCTGCGCCTTCCGAACGAATCGCCGTCGCGACGCGGGCAACCGGATCGAGCTTCCACTATGAAACAAGGGGTTCCGAGCTGTCGAACCATCGATTCCGGTTCTCCAAGCAGATTCAATCGGTGAGTACAATTTTTTATTCCCGTCTATCTCTTTTTAATTTTCAATTTTTCCAATGAATCGAATGGGGATTCCACCCTCTGATAAAATAAGTTAACCCTTTGCACTCGAACATTAATTCTCGGCTATACCTCGAACCTTAACCCTTTAGGTACGAATGTTACAAGATACATGAAAGCTTTATAATTTTTCAGAATGAAAGTCGTACATATTTTTTGATTCGGAGAATTTCCCCCGATTTGTTATTTTTAATCGTTCAATATACACCGAATGTATCGTTACCTTTGTTTCTCCTTCGCAAAGGGTTAAGCAACGAATACAGGGCGATAATTAGATCGGAAATAACTACGCGTGACATGGAGATATTGAATTTTTTATTTTAGCATAGACAGTATCATCGAGCTTGGAAAAATATAATTATATCTCCACAGCGAGAAATCTTCGAGTGTAGAGTATTTGAAATAATAATTTCTTCCCATTTTCTTTTCCTATCGTTCTTATTTTCTACGTGTTCTATAATATTGTACAGACCATCGAGTTTGATTCTCTGTTATAACATCTAATACCAATGGATTTGTCTCGTTGAGGTATAATATAATAATACAACAGTAAGAATAATAATAATATTATCGAGACGCGTGGTCGCTGATAAAAGAAACCTCGAAACTCGTTGGCTGGTAGAGCTTTGATCTTAATTAAACATTCGACAGAGATGGGCTTTCTTTCGAGAGCTTTGTCCTCTCTCTGGGGACGCTATAAACCGTGCTGGATAAAGATCCAGTATCGTTCTCGTTTCAATCGGAGTGCACAGCACTCGCCCGTTCCTCTCGTTTCGAACACCGCCCCCTCTCTGCTCGTCTTTCCCTGGGAGAGTAATATCGTCGTAAAAATACAGGCGAAGGAGCGGCCACGTCTCTAGCATCCTCCGGTGCTTTATTTAATTCTATTTTTCCCTCGCAGCGCGGAGGTGGATCGCGGTTTGTCTCGTCGTGGAGGTTCTCGTCGAAGAGAACCACGTCTTTCGAGAACCACGGGGACCAAAGCTCGGGATGAAACACCGTCGCGGGACTTGTAAAAGCGTTCACGAAGAAACCGAGTCTACGGGAATAGGGAGAAAAATCGTTCCAGTGATTTAAGACCTAAAATACAACTTTCTACCATTTTTTTCTTTCTTTTATCTCGATGAAGAAGCATAGGGAAGATTTTTAAATTTGTTTCGTAGCCTTGGTCTCGTGTGATTTGAATTTATCAGAGCGAGATTTGATTCTTCGAATTTCTTCGTCGCACAGGCATCGATTTCGTTCCGAAGTAAATATATTCAAAGTGAAGAAGGAAGGTTTGAATTTTCTTTAGCTCTGCATAGTTTGACGATTGCAGTCACGAATCCGAGATTTCTTTGATCAACGGGTCGTGGTGGCAAGAAGGCTACTTTGCATCGCTATTTCCAGGTGGCGTATAAAAATGATTTTAGGTCGCGGATCTGACGTTCGTGTGCTGATACATATCAATTGCTTCCGCTGCTTGCGTGTTCCAATTAAAGATACAAGATTGCGTGATAAAATGGAATAACGGTAGCCTCGATGCTTCTTTATTCAAAAAGGCCTACACCGGCAATAAAGAAAAATCGACGAGAAAAGCATGCGGCCGCGAAAGTGTCACGTTCAGGCCAGATTCACGGTTCTGGAAGATACAGAAATCTGAGAAAATTCTCGGATACTCGATCAGGTTTCCGTTTTGAGCCTCGGTTAATCTTCGATCGAAGTGTCGAGTCTGAAGTAAGCAGGTTTCCTTCGTTTCGGTGGAATTTCGTCGATATTTTAAATAACCCATTTTATCAACGAAGAATTAGATTGATAATTTCACTGCGAATGAAACGAATGCGCTAGAGTACGATTCGGGTTCATTCAGGTAGATGTGTGTCCGCCAAAAGTTATTATCTGAGGGGCGTAGTCATATCGACTCTTCTTCATTTTACATCACGTGATCGTGAGCTTTTCATGGCTTTTCCTTCTCTCATGATCAATTCGGTTCATTATCACGCGTAGCAATGCTTATAGCGATAAATGTTAAGCACTGAAATGGCATTTTTATTCTATAATTGACGAATTATCGACTATTACCCCAGATAAAGACACGATGGCACGGAAACTTTGTCCAGATACCTGGAGAACGAGGAAGGGGCAATAGAGTTATTGTAAAAACCAATTATGATTCCCTATAAAAGGACTAGAACTTGTAAGAACGAAAGAGAATCAGCACAACTCTTGTAATATACACACAGAAGCTAACCTAGTCCCATATACACCACGGGCTCCCTCAAGTAAAAGACGTTGTTCGACATATTACGAAATAAAGAATACACTCCTCACTTGAAATTCACCTCGTATTTCCTCAGTGAATCATACGCCATAGTTCCATTTTTCTCCGATAAATGATCCAGTGCCGTGAAAATCCGGAATAAAGGAAACACGTATCAAATCTGCATTCGGATTCTATATTCGGACACGGAGCTGAAAAACTCGGTAACTTTGGCATAGCGAGATCCAAGGAAAAGCTGTAGCGGCGAAAGCGTTGGTTTTTGCAGTTCATTTTCGTCGACCAGTATATCTGCCGTGCGAATTACAAAAGACACCGTAGATCCTGGCGGACATTACCGTCGCTGACGTTGGCAGAGGCTGGCCGGGCGAAAACGAGGAAGGACAGGCGAGCGGAGACGATAATTCCCGGCGTGTTGGCGCGGAGACCGTGGACAATCGCGAATTGTGGGACACGGATGCGAGAAAAAGCTCGGGCTCGCCCTTCGGCTCTCGATCCGCCGCATAAAACGCGCGACATCCATCGAACGTGCCGCAGCTTCCAATGCCCGACCTACTTCCACTCTGACGTCAAAACTCCACCGTAAACACGCTGCTTAACCCCTTGACGAAACTTGGCAAAAACCAGCCGCTCCGAACGTTCCTCCGCGCCTGCTTCCTATCCACTTCGAACGCTATCAATTTATTCCGCGCTCTCAGCCGTCGCGACGCGCCTTCCCTATCTCCGCCGCTGCTCGCTGCGTCGCGTTTCCATTCCATTCCGCGTCGCAATGGAAATCGATAGCCGCCATTTTCAATCCACTTCCGATACACTTTCCATGCGTCTTTAATGCGTTTTCGAAGTAATTTCCGCTCCTTGTGCAATAAGCGTCGCTTGGATCGTTTTGAGAGCTTTACTTTCGAATTTTCGCGGCAAATTTTCCGTCTTCTTTAATTCCTGCGATATACTTTCTATTTCATCGTAACGATCGAATTTTCAATTCGGATTACCTGTCCAAAGGTGAAGGAATCTTCTCGTAATACTCCGATAGATCAAAGCTCGCGAGGTCGACTCCAGAATTTGATTAATTCCGTCAAGAAGAGTTGAATAATTCGAACAGGAGTTGGATACTTGGATTATTCTATAATTCTCGTATATTTCTACCAGAAATATTTATTTTACACCTCGGATCGCGGCGATAGGACGTTAAACGTCGGATATCTTCGACGTGGAGGTTAAAACGCGAAACAATAGCGGGACTGTTGAAAAGACGAACGCTCAGGGGCCCCCCCGTCCACGTTCGTTAGAAATCGACAATGCGCGCGAAGGAGACAACACGGATTCTTCTGCAGCTCGTTAACAAAGTACAACGAGAACACGGAATCAATGGATAGCAGGGAATCGAGCAGCCGTCTTGGCGTTCACACTTCCGCGTTAATCAACGATGCGTAGCCGGTATTGCTTACAATGCAAGAGGCCGGTGGAACGCGTCCGATAACGAGCGGCCGCTGTCGATCGAGTTGTCGCATCGTCTGCGTCATTTAATTAACGTCTGTCCCGCGGAAAAGGCGAAAAGCTCGGTGAAGGAATCGCGGACGACACCGGACGACTGAAACGAGATCAATGTCGACCCTCCTCCCGGCCAGGTGTATTTGCATACGTCCGCTCTGCACGTTCCTCCGCTCTTGTCTCTAAAGCACCCGCCGTGTCTGTAAAACAGCCAACGTATCGTTGATACCGCGCCAACAGACGTGTCCCCTTGGCCACGATTTTAATAGTCCGCGTAATAGAACCGTGAAATCCTGGCGCGGTTATAGGAATTCGCACGCTAATTAAACCTCGCGAGGATAATTAAGAGAGAAATTCGAAATAGATGGATTTTTATAGTCAGTAAGGATTATTTATATCTTATATTTATATATAAAATATCATTTTTGTCGGATGTTGTATCTCGCCGATAAGGAGATGGAAAGTTGAAATTTGATATCACCGTGACAGATAAATTAGTCTGTATTTGATAAATAACCGCGCGGTGTGAATGACATTGACACGAGTAACTTATGAATCACGAGCTCAGATTAGCAATGGCGTCCAAAACACGCAGGTCGATATCCACGGCCTGCGAATTATGCGAGACTTGTCGATGGCGATTCGTGTAATCCGAGTGTCGTGGTTATCGGTTCTCACGAGTTTGAGATTGTCGGTGTTCGGTACCCGGGGTCCCGGGACCTGAATGCAATCGCAACCGACTCGCATGACTTCCCCCATTCGTCTCCGTTTTCCCGCAGAAATCACGATTCGGCACAGTCAGACCTGCGTTTCGAGGTAATTGATTGTATTAATTTACAGCGAACCCCGCCGCGAATTTTTCCACCTCCTCGGCTCTGCTTCCTGCGCCAGGCGCGGCTAATAAATATGTCTTCTGAATTTATAGTCAATTTGTAGCGGCGCGAAAATGAACGTACCGCCGATTTATCTGAAAGTATCGCGGAATTCGCGTTAATCGCGCAAATCGATTTTTCTCCTTCGACTATTACTCCTGGAAATTTTTCGATTAGTCGGCACGATATGATCGATAGACTCCCGTCGAGTTGGTTGCAATTTTTAATTTGCAAGATCGAGCAAGGACTCGAAATTTCTCGAAGCTTTTGTCCCGACGAATCGGAGTGGAAAAGACAGGACGAAAACACACGTGGGTTTACCGACTCGTTGTCTGGGATTCACGTGTACGTAGATGCTCGTCTGCGACTTATAGAGATGCAAATGAAGTGTCTCGGTTCTAAGTACCCTCCAATTGCCTTCAAATCCTCGAGCAACATAAAGAGGGACGTACAGAGAGGCTTCTCCGAGTCTGCAGGAAGGGACAGAGAGAGAAAGAGAGAAACTTTCAACTGCTTGCGAATAGCCATAAAAACGATAATCCTTGAACGAGTAAAATTGCCTCCTTGCTCGATGCAATCTCGTAATCTCTCGCTCCGGTACCGCGCTATACATTTTTAAGCACGACTTTAAACACGATTTTAAGCACAATTTTAAGCACATTTCAAGCACGGTTGCTGGTAGGCGCGCGAAAGAGGAATCCCGTGGAATTCCCCGAATTTTCTTCCCCTCGAAGTTAATTTAATTATACTCGAGGACCGCCGCGCGAAACATCGTATTCGTGGAAAAAAGGGAGAAACGAGAGAGCAACAACGATGAACTTTGCTCCGGTACAAATCGCTCGGGCGATTAACACGGTCGCGTGGGTGAATTACAATCGCGATTAAACGTCCGTGTAAACTTCGAAAAAAGCCGTTTCCCCGGCACGGCAATTTCCTTAATAACACACGGAATTGGCGCTCCGTGGAAACGACGGGAAGAGAATAAAAAAAAAAAAAAGGAAAAAGGAAGGAAGGAAAGAGAAAAAAAGAGGGAAAATAAAAAGGGAAGAAAGAGAAAGAAAGGAATCACTTTGCGAGGAGAAGAAAATTACGCTTAAGCGTTCCGTGATGGCCTGTCATTTAGGGAGAACCCTAAATCTCGGCGAGCGATTATTTGCTTTAAATTTCGGCCATCCCCGATTTCCATAATCGAATTATTCCCGTAGCGAGCGCATCGCCGTGAGACGAGATTTATAATTCCGTCGTATTTCATGAAATCCGAACGTTTTAATGGAACGTTTCGGGTGATCCGCGCGGAACGGCCGACGCGGATTGGGAATTTCCTCGGGACCTCGTCGAGAGAGGAACTCGGCTGTTGGAACAAAGGTGAGCGAGGCTATAAAAGGGGGCCTATCGAGCGTACGAAGCAACATCGGATCGTTTCCATGGGCGGATATTTAGTTATCATTTTCATTGGTTTATTACAGCTGCTAGAATGCGAGATTATCTACCCGCACCCATTACTGAAAGTTCTTTTGCAATTCGTCCCCGTTCCTACGACAACTCAACCTTTGTTCAGTGATATATGGCAACGTTGTACGCTGTTTATGACCTTCCATTGCATAAACGTTACTCTAATGAGTTCCTTTAGCCGCGAACATGATCGCACTGTGTTCTGGAAGTGATTCGCGTTTTCGTAACTAGTCCGTGGCGCCTCGACGGAACGGGCCCGAGCCTCTCCGGCCTTCTCGGGGCCCGATCGAAATTCTTGCCCGCGATATTTCCGATATATCTCGCAACCTGTCCTGTCCGAATAGAATTACCATTTTTCATCTCGCTGGTAACTCGTTCCAGACAACCGACCGGCGATTCCCGCGCCGCGCTTTTATCCGCGTCTTTACGGCCGAGGCGCGCTTTATGTCGCAGCCGAGTGGCGCGTTTTAAACGGGGAAAGAAAAACGGCGCCGTTTCGACAGCGTGGAAATTTTTCAGCCAGCGTAACAACGCGCGGCGAAACAATACGGTTCCGAGGCGATTCAGAGACTTAAATGGACCGGAAATTCACGGGCTGTCGGCGAACGCGCGTTTCCTCTTCGTTCGTGGTCGCCACACCCTCTCGCGTGCGCCGAGCTTCTCACGTGCCCTCGATCCCCGGCAACGCTTCGCTTATTTCCCGCTCGCAATTATTCCAACGAAAACCGCGATGACTTAGTCGCGTTTCGCTACGATGTCTCTCCACCGAATCTCCTTTTCCAGTTCCTGTCGCGTACACACAAGCTCAGCCGTGAAATGCTTCAACGAAATTGTCGCGACGTTGTTAGAAGCCAGTCGCGAAACGTTCGACGTGTCTTACCGAGTTTCCGACTCTCCGAATTGAGGAAACTTTGGTTTCAAGAGGGAAAAAGAAAGTTAAAAGCGAAACGTTCAACGTCACTTATTAAATTTCCGACTCTTTGAATTAAGGAAACTTTGGTTTCAGGAGGGAAAAAGAAAGTTAAAAGCGAAACGTTCAACGTGTTTTACCAAACTTCTCACTCTTCGAATTAGGGAAATTTTGGTTTTAGGAGGGAAAATTAATTGAAAAATAGAAGGAGGGAGGTGTGATATTTATCGCGAATGTTCAGAGGAACGTTGGCGAATCTCCTTTTCCAGTTCTTGTCGCGTGTATACGAAAAGCTCAACCGTGAAATGCTTCAACGAAATAGTCGCGACGTTGATAGAAGCGAGTCGCGAAGCGTTCGACGTGTCTTACTAAGTTTCCGACTCTTCGAATTAGGGAAACTTTGGTTTCAAGTGGGAAAATAAAAGTTAAAAGCGAAACGTTCAACGTGTCTTACTAAATTTCCGACTCTTCAAATTGGGGCAACTTTGGTTTCAAGAGGGAAAAAGAAATGTTAAAAGCGAAACGTTCAACGTGTCTTACCAAGTTTCCAACTCTTCGAATTAGAAAAACTTTGGTTTCAGGAGAGAAAACGAATTGAAAAACAGACAAAATGAGGTGTAGTATTTATCGCAAATGTTGAGAGGAACGTTGGCGAATTTTTTCGGCTCCGGTTTGAGTCTCTCCACTGAAAAGCTCAACCGTGAAATGTTTCAACGAAATATTTGCATCGTTGTTAAAATCGAGTCGCGAAACGTTCCACGTGTCTTACCAAATTCCCGACTCTTCGAATTAGGGAAACTTTGGTTTCAAGAGAGAAAACAAATTGAAAAACAGGCGGAAAGAGGTGTAATATTTATCGCGAACGTTCAGAGGAACGTTGGCAATTTATTTCGCGCGCGAATCGAAAGTAGGTCTCGGAGTATCCCACGTTAGGCGTTGGCCACGTTTCTCCGGTGCCGAAAGCAGGCTTAATTGGATCCTGGAAATGGCGGGACTTCTAGGAAAGCGGGTAGGGGAGAATTTTTCAGGCACTCCCGATAGCAATTGGCGCCGGGATAGTTACACCCCTGCGTGCGACTGCGCCTCATCCCCCGATGGCTAACTACTCGGCGCGAGAGGTATCATTTGTGAAACCGGAATTATGCGTTCGCTGGCGACGAAATCCATTACCGGCGTGGGTGTGTCGGGCAATGATTTACGCCTCCCTAGGGATGAATTAATACGCCTGTACGCAAACTTTCGCTCACCCCGAGATTCTGAAAAGTCACGGACGCGTGTCTCCGAGAGCCTCGACTCCTCTCGCAATCAGACCGGGCTCCGACCAGACGCAACACCTCTTCTCGTCTCTAACGAACTTCGAAAAAGAGGACAGAAGGAAAGAAAGGAGAGAAACGGATGTCGAATATTTTCTTTTCTTTATACTTTTTTTATTTTTCTTCATTTTTTATTCCTGTCTTTTTCTCTCCAATTTCAGCGAAATGATCGAACGCGAGCGATGATAAACGGGGAGAAAAAAATCGATATTTGGAGAAATTCGAATACCAATTCGAGGAAGGAGTGTAATTAAAATTCCTCCGCGCGAAAAAGCCAACGTTCGATTCGATGCTGCGAGTTAATTACACTGATAATTACAGGCGGAATGAATTTGCCGCGGAAACAATTAAAGCCCCTGTTAATTATTAACTCTTAAATCGTCGGGAAGGACGTTTAAATTGTTCAAAGGAGAAACTCTGTTCGAACCGCGAGCCATGATTTACAAATATTGGATGACTCGAAAGTGCACGTTACCGGCGATGGTTGTTGCGAAATATGAAAGGGAACAGGCGGACCCGCACTTTTATAAGGCGATTATAAGGTTGAAAGAACTCGCGAAGCCAAGTTAGAACGTTCCACGAGGCAATGAAACTCTCCGCGACTCCAGCTTCCGGGGGAAAACGAATTTCCAAGAAATTTCCAACAAATTTCCAAGAAATTTCCAGGACAAGGACGATTCACGAACGAAACGAACCTTTAATCTCTCTCACTAATTAACCCTTTCCACTAGCTCGAGAAACGTCACGGATAATTAAGTCACTATGCTTCTTTTCGCTTTTCACTGGACGAACGGGGAGAAAAAATGCGATCATTATCGCGTTTGCCGAAGTTACGACCGTTTCGCGTGATTGATTTTTCAAGCGATTCGCGGAATGCCTGATATCCCGTCGATTGGCGAATTAGAACGGTGACGAATAAACGAAAGATTAGCAATGCAAATTTCGACGACTCCGTTCGAATTCCAGTCGAAGACCGCGCGTGCAAAAGCGCGCAGCTATAATTTTCGTATTTTACAACCGAGCTATTTTAAATCCGATACGCCGCGAACCGATCCGATATTACCGGCGTCGTTCTTTTAGTTACTTTTAGAATTAAGTACGCGCCTTTGTCAACCGCGTTGCGAAAATATCGATTGCCGCGACGTTAGTTATGTTCTTGTTTTGCGAAAAAACAAGCCTCGAGGATCTATCGCGTATTTTTAGAGATTCCGCATCCCCGAATCTCTAACAGGTTGTTTCTTTACAACCGGCAGCTATTTTCGAGATTATCGCGCGAAAAGAACGTGCTCTGGTCGCTTTCTTCCAAGCGTATGTAGCCTCCGTTCGCACACGCGTCGATATATTTTCTCGTTGTCAAACGGACGTATCTTATATCTATCAATCGCGCGAGCGCTCCCCTCGACTCGCAGTTTCGCTTAATGATCCTCTCGAGTACTATCCTCTCGCTTCGTTCCCGATTATAAACTATCACTGGAGGACACGACTTCTATTAATTTTCGTCGTTCCTACGGTTCCGTGGATTATCAATGAACACGAATCTCTAGCCCTCTTCCCGTTCGAGGTTCCATCAGGTTTTATCGGGGAACACGAGTTTCTACTAAGCATGCTCCGGCCGATTTCACCGAATTTCACGCTTCAACGTCGTGAACAATGACTGCAACCACGCGAGATGTCGTGGAAACCTCTTGGAATAAAATAAAATACGTCGCGGGACACGGTGGAACGTCGTAAATCATCTGCAAAGGACACGGTTCTCTACTTTACGAGGATCCTCGTCGAAATTTCGCGCGCGTGAATCCTCTGAGAATTTAATCGGAATTAAATTCGATAAAAATCGAACAGGAAAATTAGACACGCGTCGATCAATTCTGGCTAAAGTTTCGTAGACCAGAGGACGAAACGATGATGGTAATCTGGAAGAAGACAGTAAACGGCAGCACGGTTGGCGTTTTAAGAGGAACAGGCGTATCGACGAAGTTCGCCGCGCTTGTACCCGGCTCCAGGGACCAGGGTAGACCTCGATCTTCTTTTTCTTACATCTTCCTGGTGAAAGATCGGTGAACGTACCAGGACAAAGGCGTGGCCCTTCCTCTTCCACTCGGCGTGCCCCTCTTTTTATTCCTCTTCTGGCTCATCCCTGCTGCCATCGGCCGGCACAGATTTATCTCCTCGGCTACACGAATACGAATTCCGTTGGTATTTTACCAGGAGGCTAGTCGACGCCGATGCAGCCAGTGACGGACCTCTCGAAACCGATCGGCAGGGTTTCACGCCGTTTCGATGGCGCGTTGCGTCGATAATGGACACTCGAGGATGCGATAAAGGTTCGGACCTAAACGGTTCAGATATCTTTCTCGTAAAAAAAACCCTTCTCTGATCTTTGACTCGATGAAGGTACAGACATTTCGTCGCCATTGTGGTCGCGTGAAGCGTGCAACGCGTAACGAGGTTGGAAAAGTGGAACGAAAGTGAAAATGATAACACGTCGAACCGCGAATCGAGTTCGTAACTGTTCTTCCTTCCCACTGGTTTCTTTAAAATCGCTTTGTCGTCGAAGATAGGATTCTCTGGGATTTTTCGAAGAAGCAAATCGGATTCTCGTTTATCGATTTGTCACGGGAATTTCGAGTCGAATGACACGAGATCGATCAGAGTTTTTGACGGAGGAGGTTGAGAGACGTAGAGGACGGGCAGTTTTTCGATTTTACGATAGTTTCGGGAGATAAGTGGGCATCATGCTAGGCCAAAGGCGCCGACTATTTCGGAAAGGAGTCGCGGGGCCGAAATATGCGGATCAGCAGGGTGTAAAAGACACTACCACTCGCTGCGTCGGGATAAGGCAGCGCGCGGGGTGTGCCGTGGCGGTGACAAAGATGAGAGAAAGAAAGGAAAAAGGAATGGCGAGGAAAGAGGAGAAAAAAGGGAAGAAACTCGGTCCTGCCCTATGGAGATTTGGAACCCACAGAACCGGTTTGCTTCTTTGCATAGTTCACCGGGCCTTTTTTGATGATTTGCACTGCGCTTCTACGCCGAACGCGTTCCGAGAAGATGAATATATTTAGTACTTCATTAGTTTAATGGGGCGGTACTTACTAAATTAGAGGACCTTCGGGGAAGTTAGACCTCAACGTCGAAATATACGCGCGTCTATCCCGCTGTTTTATTTCGACAAGCATAAATCGGCGATGTTATTGAGCGGACGAGATGGGAAAAAGCGTTATAATCCTTTAAGAGTGTTTCACCGGCGTCCATTTCGCCGCGAGTCTATCCCCTCTAAATTTAGAGCCGCAGCACGCTCCTCGCGCATTTTCGTGACGTAGAATACGCGATGAAAATTTTAGGACTACAGAATATCCCTCGTAAAAGCTCTTTTAATCGAATTTTTTATCTGTACGCATTCTAATTTTATCGCTTATCGTAGTGCTTTAAGAATCGCACACCTTTATCCTCTTGCGATTAACTCCCAGAGAAACGCCAGCTACAAGTTTTAATCCTCGCTTTGAAAATTTTTTAAAGATACGTCTGAAAGAGCGATGATGGAATCGGCGCGAGAACGAAGCGGAAAGATACAAGGCGGAGATTTTCGTTGTCGACGTAAGTGCGCATTCCGAAGGGCGAGCGTACACGTAACCGTCCCTGAGGTAAAGGCCGTTTCGCATTGGCGACTCGTATCGAGTGTACCGGCTTGCCTTCCTTTTCTTCCCGGCAACAATGAGACACAAAGGGGACGCGTGTACGCATACGTACGGGAGCCCACAATGGCGTGCAAGTGTTCCCTTTTCACGACGAGTCTTCGCCGTGCCGTGTGTCCCGTTCGCTATTCACCATCTTCTCTTACGATCACGGCCAGTTGCGCCGCCACCCGTTTGCGGTCCCGGGTAAAATTAGCATCCCTCCAGCCGCTAAAACCCTGGTTCCGGGCTAATGGAGCGGCGCCGAGCGAGAATTTCCACCGGTCGGGAAACTTATCGGACGGTTTTTCTCATTCCCGAAGGCTTTATCGTCCTGCGGGAGTGTTCGTCGATTGGGAGAAGGCTGGGCAGAAGGAATGCGGGTCTAATTGGGCATGGTACAACGGGTCCTGCCACTTCTCGAGCTATCGCAGAGATGAAGCACACGAATTTTCATTGTCGGTCGAGAGCGTGGCAGCTATGATGCAAAGGCGATGGGATGGAATGATCGAAGATTCGAACAACGCGTATCGGGACTAAACGAGACGATGGAGCAATGACGTAGACAGGGGATCAACGGTGATCACCGAGATAAAAGGAGCCACGTGATTTGTCCTACTACCGTGTCGGTGCACGTCGCTGAAAGCAGAGTCGACATACCATCCGTCTCATTAGTCTTCTTCTGGTAAATGGATAGTAGTAACCTTCCTTTTTCGTAACTCCGGTAGTCATCTGCGACCATAACTCCGGTTAACATCCCTGCGTACTCGGGCCTACGAGCCTGTCAAATTTCATTAAAATCGGCGTGGATCAGTGTCCGCGTTCTTCCCGCGAGAGACGTATCTCGGGTCTAAGTTTGGCTCGGTGCTTCGTCTACCGGAGAGCTCGTCCAGGTTGCACGTTGACGTAAATCGAGTGTAAATCGCGTAATAAAGCACGCGATCCGGCGATTCTCGTTCTACCGAGTTAGTCTCTCGCCGAGAGACGGATCCTACGGATCGCGACACGTTCGTGGTCCTCGTCCGAGATCAAGGTGCAATATCGAACTGTCAGAGGCGGGCCGTGTAATTCCGTGAACCCACGTGAGCGCATAAATCGCGTCTTCGACCCCGGCTCGGCAGACCTTGCTCTCTCGGCATCACGAACAGGAGGATCGCGAGTGAAATGACACCTCGGGCTCTGATTCAAGCACGAGCGAATCCTTTCACACGGCCTGTCTCGCCCGTCAGCCGATCTTTTCCCCTGAAAATCCCGGCCGATCAATTATCGATTCGTCAAGGTGGCCGTCAATCGATCAGCGAACGAACGAGCCGGCGCCGAAAACTTTCCAGCCACCTCCGGAGCTTCTTTCGTACTTTCTCTACGAGGGAGAGGCTATCGGCTGGAAATTCGACTCGAACGATCCGACCGAACAAAGTCCTGTTAACGAGCCGATGACGCAGGAAGAAAGCCGCTCTCGAACGAGGAGGAAGAGATACGAACACATAGTCGGAGTCATTAACTGGTAATAGCCCGAGACACGTAGCGTGACCTAACCTACCTTTGGTGAACCGAGGTTAGGTCGCCGGAGGAACGAGCCGTAGGTGGTGAACGCGGCCGCTGATATTATTACGTTTTAACGAGGCATGCACGAGGGCCGTATTTACGCCGGTGATCTGTCATCCGCTCGTTCCCTTCGATTCGTTATCATTCCCCCGCGCGGCCGGTCCCCCGATCACGGGGCCCGTTGTTATCGCTACTTCCGCTGATTGCCGGTCGGTTATGAAATTCGCCGCTTTAAGGTCCGATAAAACTCGATTAGTCCGTGAAAATACAGGCGACGATGATAACCGACCCGGTTCGATCCTCGTTAGTATCGCGATCTCGCAATTAGACGGTTCGACGATGCAAATGTTTTCTCTGATTTTAAGCGAATAAATAAATTTTCTCCCAGTTGAACGTGACGATTCGAATAAGCCGGGATGATGAAGGAGGAGAGGAGGGTGGAACGGAGTGTTTTTCAATTTAAATTAAAATAAATGTCGAATAAATTTTTCAATTTAATTCGATATTACTAAAATTACTAAAAATTTATACCTGATTTTAAAGAAATTGTTATTCCCTCGTATCACGACAGGATATGTAATTAATATATTCAAGTACCAATTAGGGATCGGTAGTTACAGAGTTAACGTGGATTCCGGGATTTGAAATTTTCTATTAGCGCACGTAAATTTTTTATACTTCTAACTTTCTTTTCCCATTCCATTCTTGATAACGAACTGCGAAATTCTCCGGTGTGAATAGGTGTAACGTGCAAATAGCTATTTGGTTCCGTTTGCATGGATACGGGTGTAAGGAGTAGGAGAAACTAGAGAAATTTATACTTTCGGTTTCGAAAGGCTTCTGAAAAACACGACGGAGTTCCTGGGTATGCTCTTAATAAAAAATTCTTGGAAAAATATTCACTTCTCTCTATTTTTTTCTTTTTTTCTCGCGTGGTAAGTAGCTAGTGGATGTTTACGTTTGTCCATGATAATATTCATTGTAGAGTCTCGCATCACGGTTGAATTAAGGAGCAGGTTAAAAAGGAAGCCGATGTTATGCCACGATAATGTCCTTTTTATGTACTTGCTTACATTTTTCAGCGTCTTACGTCCGTGGTATTTCATATTTTATAAGTCTATTTTTACACCCGTTCCCTGTATCCTGTTTGTACAGGCAGATTATCCCGTAAACAAGTATGCAAATAAAATTATTTATAATCGCTACCATTTTTACCGCGCTGAGCCTTGCGAAATATTCCATCTATTTCGACTGGCGATAAAAATAAAAAACAGAGAACAGGTTCCCGGCTATCTTTACCCGAGACTGCCAAAAATCTACCGTGTGAAATCAGTCGCAAAAGTCAATGTCGTATCATCAGACGTATCAAATCCGTTTTAATCATCTCTAAACGACACCGTGTATGGTAATTCTATTTATACCGGCCTAAAAAAAGAAGAGGAAGAAAAAAAAAGGGAAAACGAATGAGGAACGAGGAGATGAAAGAAAAATCGATATCTCGAATTAAAGGTCAAATGCGAGCCCTATGCAGGGACGGGTTAAAAAAAGGAGAGGAACGGGTGCCTTTGGAGGTGTTTCCTTGCGGTGAAATGATACGCGACCCGAGCTCTCGTGAACTTTGCGCAAACAATACCCTACCTGGCCGAGGTACGTGACTCCGTCCGCTAAATTTCGCATTCCGCGTCGGGTATTTACGATTTTTCTCCCCCCGTCGAAAATCCCGCACGCCTATTCGAAAGGGAATCGAAATGCAACGCTAAACAATAAGCATAAACGCCTAGAGAACGTTTCGTAATCGCAGGTGTTGGCCAATTTTTGCCGCGCTCCACGTTCGCGTTGGCCGGATAAGGTTCGGCCGCGTTTCCAACCGCGGGAAATTACACGTCTGCCGACAGCAGCGCCGCGCTCGCCGACGCCGCGAAACCCGCCGCCGATTACGACGCCCACCGACGCGATTTTCTACCCGGCACGATGAACTTTACGATCGAATTTCGACAGGCCTCGGGGCTTTCAACCGTCGGTCCAACAAGTGTGCACCGACGCTTTTTTCTTTTTTTTGCCCTCGGAGTAATTCGAATCGCGCCGATTGCCTCGTTTTTCACCGACGCCATTGTTCCGACGCCTGCCAATAGATGTCATTATTACGCGCGCGTGCCGCGTCGTTTCGACGCGTTGGCACGTTACTCTCGCGATTTAAATTCAACTCGACAATCATTGAAATATCAATCTCAAGTATCATTCGATAGTCTCTTTTCTTATTTATCTTATAATCGGTTTGCGTATTATTTCGCGAAACAATTCTCTGGTTACTTTAACGCGGTGTGCATCGTAATTTTAACGCGACTCTGAATCATTGGATTTACGCAATCTTGTAATTCCTTCCTTAGATTAATAAGTTCGTTCAATGATAGATAAATAGATGCGAATATCTATTATTAACCGTGCCGAAGATTGATAGAAATTTCTCTAGAATTTAAATTCGCAGCGATGGTTTCCATTAATAGAAATTTCAATCTCAAGTGTTATTCGATATTCTCTTTTTCTTTATTTTGTAGTCGATTTAATAATTGTTTCCCTCGTTACTTTAACTCGAAAGTACTCTCCCAATGGATCGTACTCTTGTCGCGACGTGTTTCGAACAATCTTGTAATATTCATTTTAAACAAGTTGTTCCTTACATTAACAAGTTCGTTTAATCGTCGATAAACATCGGAATTATAAATGCGAGTCTCTATTATTAACCATGCCGAAGATTGATAGAAATTTCTCAAAGATTTAGATTCGCGGCGATGGTTTCCATTAATTGAAATTTCAATCTCAAGTATTATTCGATATTCTCTTTTTATTTATCTTGTAGTCGATTTAATAATTGTTCCCCTCGTTACTTTAACTCGAAAGTACTCTCTCAATGGATCGTACTCTTGTCGCGACGTGTTTCGANCTCCGGCAAGTATAGAATTCGCGGAACTAAATGTTAGAAAACTCATAATTCGCCGAGGAATGTTTGGACGCCTGCCAGAAATTAGAGAAATTTCTCTGCCCGCTGTTTTCCCATAAACAGATATTATTTATCGCTTAATCCGAACGACCCGGGCTTATTGGCCCCGAGCACACGTGTTGAAAGCGTCGGACAGCGTCGGCGGATTCGAGACGAAAATCAATGTTACGTACTCGGAAATCCAGCCGCGCGTTAATCGCGCGAGCTAATGGCCAAGACGGGAAGCTGCTTGACGCGAACGGCTAGCCGGTGCTACCTATTTACTCGTGTATGTTTCGAGGTGAGAGGATATAATTAGGGTGGCATGGACCCCCACGCGATATTAATAAATTGCGTAATAATTATAACGGCAACGAGGGAGTCAGTCACGACGCCGTGAGAGTCAGAACTCAGGTAACAAGTTATTAACGGTAACTCATAGATATCCTTAAACGCGCTAATTGAGTTTAAGATAAATCATACGGTTTTTTGCCGCGTTGAAAAAGCGGCTAGTACTTTCGTTGCGGTCTATGCGAGTGATTGATGATAATTAAGTTCGTCTAATCAGATCCATTCCGATAATCAACAAGCGATTTATCATATCATTCGGAAATCTGTCCGATATTAAATCAACGAAATTGAATAACTCACTGGGAAATCGTAGGCTTTACTATCCTTTCCTGAAAAATGATCGGAAACACGAGAAACGGAGATAATTGTTAAATAAATACATCTCGGGCTCGATCCTGGCATCAGGCAATTCTCTCGATTTATCCCGAGCGTTTGGTGAAACGATAATTGATTCATAATACGCGTAAAGGCTCTTCCGGTTCATTAGCGGCTCCGTGATTAAATCGGAACAATAACTGCGCGCTCATCGAACAATCTCTTTCGAATGGCTAATACCGATGATCAAACGAGTCGATCAATTATCGAAAGATTGAATTTAAACGAAAAGCATTTCGCGACGTTGCTCCATTCCGCGAAATAATTCGATTCCTCGGCAGTGAATTAACGTCCAGAACTATTATCGATTATTAACGATTAATTAATCGGCGAATTTTCGACGTTGTTCTCCGTTATCATTCTCTTCGCGCCACCTGTCGCGAATCGCGTCGCTGTTGGAAAAATCCGCGCGGCGAATCCAAGCGAAATATCGGCCCGAGAGAGGCGTGGGTGTGCTCGGCATTTGCACGCTGGAATTATCGGAATATCGTGCCCGACGAGACGTAGAAGAATTTTTATCGCGCTGTTCCCGATACCGTCGACAACCCAGCGCGTCACGGGGCCGATAAACGGCTGGCCTAAAGAACGCCGTTTCCGGGCCATCGACCGGAACTTGCGTAATCGAGAGATTCGACGCTAATGGCATCTCTTCGGTGAACCCCTTTGTTCGCCTCTGTGCGCGATAATCCGCTCGATATTGTTTTATAATCGTTCTATTATGCATCGCTGATGTTTATATTCGGTTGGACGGCGGGCATGAAAGCGGAGGCAATGAGATTTTCTACGTAGGAAGCAACTCGAATTTGCATACGTTTATTCCCCGAGCGTATCGCGTTCAATTTTCACCGTTGCCACCGTGTTCGGATCGGGCATAAATTTTCCGCGTTCACTCCCGTGCCGCTTATGAATTACGTCGGTTAATTTCGATTGGCGAATCGGAACGTTCGTTATTCGTTTCGCGAATTTACAATCGGCGTGTTTCGAGTATTGGTCTTCTCGATTTCATTGGTCGTCGCAAAGTCGACGGTCGGAGGATCGGTGTCGGTCAAAATGGAGAGAGGAGGAGGAACCGTATGAAATTTTCCAAGCGGATGGCCGCCGAGCGGAATTCCTACGAGCACGGGTAATTACCGCGAAAGCAACAACGCGCGTTTCCGCGTCGTCGTAGATCGTTCAACGACAATATGTGGGTGTTTGTCACGGAGATATTGCGATTATAGGCAGCTGCCAAGGCTTTCTCCATTGTCCTGAATAATTATTCACGGTGACAGTCGCGCTACGTTCCGCTAACCGTATACAGTCTCATTTACTTAAAGCCATCGACGAACCCGATACGAGCGCCTACTTAGAGAGGGAGAGAGAGAGGGGGAGGTAAAAAAAAGAGGACAGAAGAAAAATACTTGGTTCGAATGGAGGACTCGCGACAGAGGTCTAAAAATTCTATTCAAGCTTCAAGCTAATGGATGCCTCCATTCAGCGCCGCGATCCAATCCGTCGAACGCACCCTTTGAAACATCGAAATCAACTATCTATTCATCGGTTTAGAATCTAGCTAGAGCGTACAGGGGTCCTTTTAGTCGAAATCAAAATTCCCGCCCTTCGTTCTTTCGCTTTCTTCCCGCCGTCTCGAAGCCATTCTTCTTTCGGGAGAAATCTATTCGTGGTCGCGTATTTTGCAACAGCTGTCCGAGATGTCGGTGTTATTTCGGAGAAATCGGTCGAAAAATAGCCGGATCGTTTTTATCGCCGGCTTAATAAGGCGTATCGGAACGACACGTTTCATTAATCTAACGCATAAATTTGCGCAATGAGACGCGTAAATTGCGCGGAACATCGGATCGATGAAGTCAGCGATAAAAATGGTAAATAGTACTGGCGTCAAAGATAACTCAGAAATATGGTAATAAAAGAAAGTGTCGTTGCAGACGCGGAGAGACTGCAATCATCTTGTTAACTCGATAAAACAAGACGCGCTTTTTATCTTTTTGCCGGTCGAAAAACAGGATGTCTCGAGCGTGAATGGTCCCTCGAGCAATCTAGTCAATCACGCATCCCGGCAACGTGTTTCTTTCTTCCTTTTTCTTTTTTTCTTTTTCAAGCGTCTTGCCTATATCCTACAAAGGTCAAAGAAATACGCGGCCGCGAGACTTTAAGCCCGCAACCGTGTGCCTGTCAAAACTATTAACTTCAATGTGCCAACGTGGGAATGCCGTGACTCTCGATGGACCGCTACAATGACTTACCCAGAAACCGTAACTACTTAGCGTACAATGGTAACTACGTAGAGGAATTCATGCGGGCCGGTCGAGATGTTATCTTTTTACGCGAAACCAAGGTAATTCGTTCGCTTAATCCTCGATCCCGCAGCGTGTAACCGCGCTCTCGTAATTTTATGCAGGTGGAAAATTGCAACGCGAGTACATCGAAGCTTTCGAAATTTCGAACGCGAATTTCGACGGGAAATTTAACGATTAAATCTCCGATATACCGGTACCTTGTGCATAACGGTTACGGGCAGTGAACTATATTCTGTCACTGCGAAGCATCGCGAGCGTTCCTCCGCGACAAAGACGACAAAGAATTCGCGGTACGACGTGCCGTATACCGGAACTCATTCGTCGGGAGGCTAAAAGAAACGAGTGGCATTTCTCGTGCTCCAGTTGCAGAGTTCAAGACAGACTTTCTGGCGGAAGCGCGAGACGAAACGTCGAGGAACTCGACGACGAGCTCTGAATCCTAACCAACGATTCCGGGAATTACTTTCCCAACCGCGTTTACCGATTTAGACTGCAAAACGCATCGGACGTTTCCGCGATCGCTGTTATCGGGAAGTCATCTCGGGAATTGTCGCGTACGCGATGGAATTCTATCTGCATCCTTCGCTTTCGTCTCCTTCGCTAACGTTTCATATCCCGACAGCTGGTAATAACACAGAATTCGAGTTCTATGCTCCAATTTGAGTTTCCGATATCTTCGAAAGTGACGTCGATAAATCACGAGGAACGGGAACGAGAGTAGCGAATTTAATTGACGTGAGTTGCGTCTAAACGAATTCTTTAATCAAACGAGCATCATTGGATAAAATTGCGGTGAAATTTTCTGTGTGGTTCGTTTTCCGGATTACTGTTCCTTTTTTTATATTAATGCGTTTAATACTAATTTCGTATCTAAAGAATGGAGAATAGAATATTCGAACAAGGCTTCATTTTCGATAATAATCTTACAACATATGCAACATTGGAGACCCGTTTAAAATTCCCGAATCGTCCGAAAATTAATACCATGTAATCTCAATCTCCCGGCGACTTTCATCGCGAAGCTTCCTTACCCCTCAGACTCGATAAAAAATTCCAAATCATCCAAAAACGAACACCCCATCGTTAATGAGACATCTCGTCCGCCAGTCAGGGCACGAAATATTCGCAACGGTGCAGATTTAACGCAGAAATCACGATTCAGCCGAAAATTAATACCGGAACGGGAAGAAAAGGACAGCTGGAGGACCTCCGGGATCCACGAGCCCTGATTTACCACCCCGCTGTCATCGCCGCGTGTCCACGTCGTCGATCGGACCTCCCCGAAACGCAGCTTGGATCGGCTCCTTTCGCCGCTTTTTCGCGGATTATTTTGGATCCCAGTCACGAAGCGGCTCCAGAGGGCACGCTTCGGGCGGAAGGGAGACAGGTACCAGGGAGTCCGGGCGAGGAGCGAAAAAAGACGAAGAGGAGACGGCCAGCCCGCTCGCGAATTTCATCGGAGGCCGTGCACGAGCGAGGAGAACGAGTCGGCGCGAGCCGTTCCTTCTTATTATCTCTCTCTTCCCACGGTGCACGCGAAATGGCCGCGAAATGGAGGCGAAATGGACGCGTGTAGACACCCGGATCCGCGGCTCGCGATCGTGGCTGGATTGACAACAAAGCCTCGATGATGCGGAGAGCTGCTCGCCGTGATCTTCTCGCTGGACGATGAACCGCGCGCGCTCTCGCCGCGAACTCGCGTCATTCTTCGCGAGGGATTCAATCGGCCAAGATAAACACGTATCCCTGCGATATCGCTGTATCATTATTGTAACATCCACCGGGGAGATACTCGATTATTCCGGGGAAACCGAGCCGATTCGACTGGTTGCCAGACCAGCCCGACTCGATTGTGCTAGGCTGCCTATTCTCTGAACCGATCCTGCGTCCTGCTGATACGGAGTTATATGCGGATGCATAATACCAGCGAGTTTTTCCGTTGCACGAGGATAAAGCGTAATGAATTTTCTCCAGTTAGCAACGTATACTCGTAGTTCCGAAGCTGGAACCGGCTGATAAAGAATTAAGTCGTGGAATTAAGAAGCAACTGTTACGACGCGATCGTAGCTACGAAGACTTCAAGTTGAAAATAAATATAACGGGAAGAAAAAATTGAAAGGGTAGAAACGTTTTCGCGAAACTCTGTTCGGCATAAATCACGGAGTTCCTCCGCGAGAGCCCGATTGTCGTTTCCCCGTCGCCTTTCCCGACAAAATGGACTCGGCAATTTAGTGCGTGCCAGCGTGATTTACGGCGGCGCGCAATGATATTTCGACCTGCGTTTCGTCGGCTAAAGGCGCGTTTAGACGACGCGATCTAATGAGCGAAACTCGCGGACCAAGACACGACGACCGCGTCGCGCTGTCCACTCCGGCGAATTTCCAGTCCCCGCACCCGGCCCCGAGGATTTATGCCCTTTGATGCTGTCCCGTCGAACGTCCAAAGATCCGGGAATTCATACGGTTTAATTGAATGCGAACGTCCAATGGAGGGCCGATAAATCAGGCCCGACACGCGGCAGGAAAGTCGAACTAGTCCCGCGAGACGCGGACCCACGATTTTGAAGCGGTCTCAGCCGCTTGTCCTCGGGTTGCAACATTTTAGTACTGTTTCGCGTGTATCTGTTAATTGTTTTTCATTTGTGATAGATCGGTCAGAACGCGGCTCACTTTCTCTTTCGTACGGTGCGAGTCGAAGTTCGATCTTGTAAGGCTGGATCGGTAGGTCAAGTATGAAATGAGTTACTGCCTCTCTGCTCGCTAGCGCGCTTTTAATCTTCGTCCACGCGTATTTATTAACTATTCGAAGTTTATCGGGAATTGTTCCAACCGGCGTGTGGTTTATGTAGTCCCGGCAGTTGTGAAGTTCGATCGCGGAGAACGGGTTAGCGATGTAGAATCGAGTCGAGATAAATAAAATGAAATTTGGATTATTTGGCGGTATAGGTAGACGTGTCTTTCGATTATTTTTCGATGCTTCTGGTAGGCGGAATTACAGAGGTTTGCAGAGGAGAGGCAAAAGTATCGGCGACGAGACTGGCGGAGGTGGGACGGTCTAAACGCGCCTTAAGCCACGAAACTTTCGTCCGAAATACGCGGCAATCGTATTTCATCGTCGAAACAGACAGGCCAAAATTACAAGGAGGACGGTGCGCGTCGATTCCACGCTATTTTTTTCTCTCCTTCTCGTTGTACGTTAAAAAATATTACGGCAATCGTAACGAGGCAACGACAAGACGATGATTTACGTGTCGATTAATGCGCGGTTACCGTGACAGCAGGAAAATAAAAACGCCTGATAAATATCTTTAAAAGCGTTGAACTTGCGTTCGCCTAAGAAAAGAGAACCATAAGACCTTCTGGATGTTACATGCAACCGCCGGGAAGAATCGTAGGAATAACGTGTCCATTCCGAATAAGAGAAGCCCCAGAGAAATAAATGCGTTTCACGCGAGACGCTTCTTGCCAATCCATATTTTTCTTATATAATTGAACGATAATAAATATCTTTCCATTTACATATCGGAATAATCCCATGCGTTATATTTACTCATTCGGTTACTAACTTCTCCATTTCTTTATACGAGTTACGCATTGAATTATGTCGAAGAGTTCTAATCTTTTATGTTATTAGACGCTTTTAGCAACATCTATTATTTTCACATTTCACGATAAATCATTTCACAATTCACTGGTTATATTCGTAATAATGATCATATCGAACTGTAGCAACAATATTAGAAAATAAGTCTACGCGATATTTATTATAGAATTTGTTGCAGGTAACGGTCACGGTGGCGCTAGTGAGTTCCGAGAAGAATGGTTTTAAGGTTGGGAAAAGGAAGGAGAGGCGAGTGTTTTTCGAGTGACGCAACAGCGGTGCACCTTCCAGCCGGTGATCCGAATAAGGAATCCAGCGAAGGATTCCGTAGGAAGTGGACGAAGCTCCCGGTTACGAAGCCTAATTCCCTAACGAGACAGCCTGGCGTGTCCCGGAACAATGGACCCAGCGCGAAATAAAACGGCGGACAAGAGGCTCGGGAAGGCGGCGCTGGTATCGCGGTGGAAACAGCCGATCCCGGTGAAAAGGCGGCGCTAATGAGTCACAGTTACGACTTGTAAAGAAATTTTCTGCGGCGGTGGTACACGGGAACGGCGCTACGTTACGTGACAGCGCGCGGTCAGTTGATTTATGAGAAACTAGACCGATAATTAGAGGCTTAACGGTACTTGTCGCGGCGGATTTTTCCCAGATGCCGGGGCCTCAAGCCGGGGGTCCCCGGTGACACGGATCCGAGTGGGCCCCGCCGCGGCGAGATTTCACGTGATCGAAACCGGGCGTGCGCCGGCGTACCGGTGACGACGTGCTTCGTTTCGTACTTCCGGCAAACGGTGCATGAAAGCTCGCCACGAATTTGTCCGGCGACCTGGTCGACGAACAATTCGACAAGTCGACGTCGCGGCGCTGACAATGATTAATTCCCTGCAGATCCTGGCAGCCGATACGCGCCGGTCAGCCCGAGAGGGACCGAGAGAGCGAGAGCGAGAGAGCGAGCGCGAGTCCGTTAGACCGCGAAACGGCCAGGGAACCGTGAAATCGAACGCGGTTCCTCGACTCCTGTCAAAATTAATCGATCCTAGAGAAGCGTTGTACCGCGTCCATTGCCACCCCGGACACGCGCTCCGGAGAAAGTTTCCGCGGGGAATTTTGGCAAGGAGACTCCTTGTCTAGATGCGAGCGTATCGATAGCGGCTAATGAAAAACGACCGAGCCGAACAGGCGTGGTTGGGCACGTGTAACATCTGATTAGGGGAAACTGCTTGATGTGTTTAGATGGCTTATCAGCTCGGAGTAGGTATCACTCGCGCAATGGGTTTCCTTCTAATTGCTATCGCCAGCGCTACAGTCATTCGTCTGGCAATTTCTCGTTTATTAACTTTAACGTGATTCCTATTTTTCTCACCGAGCCAAACGCGAGATCTATTCCGAAGATACATAATTCATGTCGAAAGTTAGAAAATCACTCGTGATCTGTTTCGAGCAAACATTTACCCACACCGATACCACCCCGGTAACGTAACACGTTCCTTGTATATTTCCATTATCCGAGATGATACTCGGAGTAAAATCTAAAATACGAGCTTCCATAACAACTTACCTATCTACGTCGAACACTCGATACTTAACCATCAAATTGCCGGAGCAGAACCACGACTTCCGGGGGTCAACAACCCCTGTTCCGTTAACGATATCTCTTACGAGGGTAGAAGGAACCCCAATGATGACCCAAATCGAGGATATTTCTTTCGAAACGACCTACCCGGAAGCCCTCGCTTCGCTATCGAGCTAAGAACACACGAAATCTCTGACGCAGAGAGGATATCGGCTACACCCGGATCCCTGAAATATCCTTCGGGCCATTTCCCTTGTTACGAATGGCGGTTGGATGGGTCCGTTTCTCACGAGCGTTTCCCGGATAATTCGAAAAGACGGCGGCGTGAAGGGGCCTTGCGAACGAGCGGCCTTCGATTATCGGGCCCGGGCAATTAGTCAGGATTAAAGGGAACCTGGTCGAGCGGCGATCGACGAACCCGCGGTTCGTCGTCGGTGCCCGTGGCTCCTCTAACAGGCGGTTTAATGAAATGCAATAAAAGCCGTGTTAATGCAAATCCGGCCCGGTGTATATCGCGAATAATACAGTTCATTAGTAAACGGACTCGGCGTGTCGCGGAGCGTCGCCGGTCGAGCCACTTGCGTGTACGCATATTCAAATGAGATGTACACGTGCATGTGTATATACGCGCGAGCGGCGTGTCTCACGTAACGTACCGTTTAAAATAGCACGCGAGCCACCAGACGCGACCAGCGGACACAGGGATCGCGATTTTTTCCGATCGCAGTTATCTCGGCTCCGGGAACACGAATCGAGTATTGTTTCGCCGAGACTTCCGTGGAATTGGACGACGTTGGCGGATTATTTCACGATTTTTCGTTTAATTTCGTATTTTATTCGACAAATCGTGCGTGCGATTCAAATTTACATTTTTTTTTCTCTCTGTTTCCGTTTTTAGTCGTTTCGGAAAAATTGCGGAGGATTTGAAAGTTAATCGCAGAGATATCGCGAAACGAAGTTTGTAAATTCGCGCGCGAAGTAATTTGTTTTCCAGGCGAGAATTTTGGTAGCAAAGTTTCGGTTTTATTTCTAGGACGACGTTGGCAGATTATTTCGTGATTTTTCGTTTAATTTCGTATTTTTTTCAACGAATCGTGCGTGCGATTCAAATTTACATTTTCTTTTCTCTCTGTTTCCGATTTTAGTCGTTTCGCGAAATTCGCGGAGGATTTGAAAGTTAATCGCAGAGATATCGCGAAACGAAGTTTGTAAATTCGCGCGCGAAGTAATTTCTTTTCCAGGCGAGAATTTTGGTAGCAAAGTTTCGGTTCTATTTCTAGGCCGACGTTGGTAGATTATTTCACGATTTTTCGTTTAGTTTTGTATTTTATTCGATGGATCCTGCGTGAGATTTAAATTTATTTTCTTCTTTTTTTCCGTTTTTTTTAGTCGTTTCGGGAAATTCGCGGAGGATTGGAAAGTTAATCGCAGAGGTATCGCGTAACGAAGTTGGCAAATTCGCGCGCGAGCTAATTTGTTTTCCATGCGAGAATTTCGGGATTTATTTCCGCGGATCGTGATCGCATTTCGAATTTTGTCCCCGAGTGGTCTCCTCCTCGCGGAGATGAATTATGCATGGCGGAAAATTCGCGGAGTCGCGGGTTCGTTGGGGACGATTCAAAAATTAATCGCGGAGGCGCCACGATACAAACTTTCGAAAGGCAGGCCGCCGCCGTGCGGAATAATATGATTTTAGTTAGAAAGTTGGAAGCGATTCGAGACAAGCTTAGGCTACGAATGCAATCTTGGAAATGTTTTTGAATAAATCATGAGGAGATTAAGAGCGAGATTGGAACTCGAACGGTTTTCAATGGATTTCGGTATTACTGAAATGAAATTCCTCCGCTCCGTCGTTGAAACGCGTTGAATTATTTAGCTTATTATTAAACTTGCAGCAGCCTGAGAATTTATTGGTCATCTCGCTCGAGCGAATACGGTAATTTACAATCGATTCAAACGGCATCGGACGAAAAGTTCGTTCCCGCCTGTTATGTATCCGAGCGAAGCTAAAATATTCGCCAAGATTATAATTACAGCGCGATTATAATTTTCCAACGAAACGTAATTAATTGTCTGTTACGAAACGCGATAAATAATGTATCGATAATACGATAAACATACATTACCGTATACGGTAATGTATCTAGTTAAGCGATCGAGTCGATAATATCCAACGCGAAGCTCTCGGATCGGAAATTTAAAAACGATCCTTTAACCCGTACCAGGATTAACCTTTCGCGAACGAGAAACTAAGCCAACGATATATTCGGTGTATACCAAGCGATTAAAAACAACAAATCGATGAAAATTCTGCGAATTAAAAAATATCCACAACATCGATGACAATAGTAAAATTATATTTCGCTATATTCCATGAAGCTTTCGTTTTGAAAAATTAAAAAACTTCCACGTATATTACAACGAATATATTCGTCTGCAAAGGTTTAACACAGCGTTCTTGTTCAGTTTTGTCTCGAGTAACTCTACTATATTCTATTATATTCCGAATCCCAGTCCGTGCAATACCCGTCTGAGCTGAGATCTCGCCAAGCGGAACATTTTCATCGGCCGGCAAACAGCCGACACCGAAACCGCTCTTTTTCTCGATTAATCATCCGACCAGTACCCATCTACCGAAGTTCGCCTTATTATCCATCGCGTCGCGTCCAATAACCATCGATTGAACGAAGCGTGTATGCACGGTCGAGCCGAGGGGGCTCGTTACGAGCGTGCTACGCTCCGGCACCGTTTCGCGCTAGATTAATGGCACGCTTTCGATTTAAATAAATCAAGGGGGTTGTGGCCGTGGCTGCTATCGTGTTCCCGCGCGAATATACGCGCTGCAAGGGCCTTGCTATCCGGTGCCTGGGCCTGAGCTCACGAGAAGTGATCCGCACGCAACCACCGATCGCGCGCTGCTGAGAGAGCGTGGCTGTTGCTGGTTGCTGCTGATCGCAGAGCAGCATTCTCGGCGCAGAATTAGAGACAGTACTATTACGGGGCATAAATTAAGCCCGATATTTTCGACGCGAGCAGAAGGGGGAACGAGTCCCGGCACCGGTGCCGCCGCGGTATTCCGCTATCGGGCTCGCCATCTCCGTTCGGCTTCTTTTTTCGGGGGCAATCCCTCGGAAACCGGATTTCCTCGCCGCTCATAATTATTCAGCGTAATGAAGTTCGCACCGCGGATCCAGAGCTGGTTCCCGTGCGAAAGCTTATGAAATTATTCCCGGATCGCGGACGATGCAGTCCTCGCCGAGCTTGCGAAGATATCGAACCACGATAATACGCGCGATTATGTCGCTTTGGTAGCTGTGAATGAATTTACACTTGTGAATGGAGCTGAGATTTCGGGATGTTCCCGCAAGATTGATATGTAACGCAAAATAAGCGGAGAAATATTTTTGAATAGTAATCCTTGCTCGTGTAATATAGCAAATTATTCTACTCCCTGTTCCTTAGGATTTCTAGTGCGTGTAGCTTAGAAGAATATATTGCTCGATCGAATGTGAATAGAGCGGAGATTTCCGAATGTTTCCGGAAGGTTGATGTGTAAGGCGAAACGATCGGAGAAATATTTTAGAATAGTAATCTTCGCTAGTGTAACGCACCAAATTATTATACTACCTGTTTCGTGGGGATTGTACTGCGTGTAGTTTAGAAGAATATATAACTCGGTGCAATAGTTTAGCAAGAATCGGGGCAAATCGAGTATTTCTCGCGTTTCCATCGTATCGGGACATTAAGGTTCGAATTAGAATTTCATATCCCACGTTCGCAGATTTATTAACGCGTTTCCGTTGCGGCGAAAACTGGGACGAGATACCGGGACCGCGATAAGATAAAATTCGCCGGCCACCTTCGCTTATTCGCGTCTCGTAAATAAATCCAGTTCCTCGTTTTCCCCGTCATATTTCACGCGAGCCGCGCGCGCGTTTCCTAGCCGAGTCCTTGGCCGCACGATTTCGCAGGACGTTTCTAATTAAGAACGAACCGGCTAAGCCCGGTCATCTCGGCGCGCATCAATCACCGATAACAAAACTTTCACCGTGAATCCGCCGAAGCTGGATCGACCGGCCATCGATCACCGAAACGAGCTCGAATCAACGATTACGCAATTCCCGTGGAATACGAACAACAACGGTGTGTAATTAATTCATCCGGAGACGTCGATGCGATCCTTCAACCGCCTGTTAATCGCGCTTCCGACACGCGGCGAGCGTCCAGTAAAGCGTTGCCGAGTTCCGCCGAAAGCAACAAGACCCTGTCCACCTATCCAGCTCGGGCTACACGCGAAACAAGGACCGAAACAACGGTCGAGCAACGGTAAAACGTCACTCGGGAACGATTCTTAATTACCAGCTCCGGAGGAGATACGGCACGCGCAGCCGCGAGGGTG
The DNA here is from genome assembly GCA_002201625.1 of Euglossa dilemma. NCBI lineage: Eukaryota > Metazoa > Arthropoda > Insecta > Hymenoptera > Apidae > Euglossa > Euglossa dilemma. The sequence goes on from NIJG01000002.1 coordinate 1,492,179, forward strand.
TACACGACATATCGAGCCGGTATCATATCGCGCGGATTTTTCCGGTTTCCAGGGCGAAATCGAACGAAATCGACCGGCCCCTAATTGAAGATCAACGGTAAAATGCCACCATATTCGACGTCCGGTAATTGCCAGCCAATAAAGCTCGGCTTATCTGATCCCTCGCCGCTCTATGGTTTCTAATTCGAACGGTATCAGCGAGTCTCTGGTAGCCGGAGCCTCGTTAGGCCATGCGCCCGATAAAACAGGCGAAAGAACGTTCTCGTGGCCGCTGATCCGGGCGCCGGCAAATTAAGCGCGACAAATGTTACGTTTCCGCGTACGGACACGATTGGGCGACACGGCGCTTAATTTAGATACAAGTTCGCTACAACCAACGGGGCACCGTGGACACGGCCGCTCGTAAGATGCAGCGATACACGCCGGTGCCCGCGGACGCCCGGGATATACCGAGACGTCCGGGGATTAGATTTTCTTCTTACTCCTCCCTTTCGTTATTAGCGTTTTTAAGCCGATTTATGACCCAGGAGGTAGCGACAAAGCGGCGGAAACGCGTGGAATACGCGTGCTTCCGTTTGCGAGTTGGTTACACTCTCTCACGCGTAGTCTTTGTCCGATCGTGGAAATTGCGCGAGCAATCGGTGAATGTTGAAGGATAGGAACTATGAAATTTACGAACTTTGCAATTTTGCAATTGTACTCGCAAGCAATTAGGGTTCTTCGTCGAGTCGAGACAGTTCTTAAGAAATGAAACGATCGAGAGTCGATCTTCGCGATTTTTTAATCTTGTAAGAACGACGCGTCACTATAGTGGCTTTCGAGGATATCATCTTTTAGAATAACACGCCATTGTAGTGGCTTTCGAAGATAACACCAATTTGGACGATACGACACCATAATGACTTTCGTCGATACCACGATTTTAAACAGTATTATACGTTTCTCCCTTTATTTCTCATTTATTTCGCTTAAACCGCGTTAATTTAGATTTAGATCACTTAGAATTCTATTTCCATGTAATGTCATAGTAGAAATCGTCATAAACGGTTTTTGGGGCGTGCCATACCTAAAAGGTTAAATTTTGATTTGCGAGGATAATGCATTTCTCTAATTTTGTCTTTAAATTTTTTACAATCTGACAATCCTTTCACAGGAACGCATCCTCTGACTTGGTTTCCATTAGCTAGCGTCTAGAGCACGAATCTCGTTAGGCAGCCTTCGCGATGACGATCTTCCGTTCGGTTTCCTTGCTCTCTGTCATTACGAAGCCACGGATAAAACGGCGGAGCTTCTATCATAAAAATTGGACAATTCTTTGGTATGCATCTATGCGCGATGAAGCTGCTCGGTAGACAATCTCTGGATCCGTGCTTCTCGACGATGCAATCTCCCTTTCGAATGGGTTCGAGCGGAATCGAATGGAAATTAAATCAAACTCTCGGCAGAATGGATTGCGCGCGTAGGAAAAATATTTCGAAGCTAGGCTAGGAGAGGATCCTCGCGTGTAAACGTATCGATAGATCGTCACACCCACGAGGACGGTTGGAGAAACGCGCGTCAAACGTTTTTATTATTTGCACCACGGTAAATCTTCGATCCGTGAAGGGAAACAGGACGAAAGCTCTGGCGCTTCTGCCAAGTTACTTAGTTACACCCACGTGCGGACGATCCTTAAGGATTAATACATTGCGAAACTCCATACACGCACGAATCTGGTCTTTATGGGCTCGCAGCCTCAAGTGTTCCCGGGTGGTCCGAATTTTACCGGCGCCACGTTACGTGTCGAGCATCTGCAGCGTTTGCCCGCCGGCGATACGTGTTATGCTAATTGTTCCGAATACGCTGCCATAAATATTTTTTATTACGTTTCACCGCGGACAAAGAGGTATCGTGTGCGCGCGCTCGGTACCCGACGAAACCAAAAGGTACTACGTTACCATTTACAGCAGCCGGTTGTGCCCTTTGTGCCAAGCGTCTTGGTACATTGTTCGTACCGAGTTTTGCCTCGGTGATAGTGACGTCTCGCGCGACAAATTTCGAAATATCGACAAAACATCGGACCCATCCATTAACGAAATTTCAACGAAATTACATTACGCTATATTTTCATAATTAATTTCCGCGAAACGTGAGATCATCGAGTAAAGAATCAAGCAGATTGCAATTTCGAAATCGAATAAAGGATTTTTCTCGTTTATTCTCTTTCTAGTGATTTTAGAATTTTTTAAATCGTATATTGGATACGCATATTAATTTTGGTTAGCCATTGTATATTTATTTTATTCAGCATAAAGTATAAGGGGTTGGAAATTATGCCGCTGTTTAAATTTAACCATTTTTCCCTGCGATATTTATTAAATCGGTTCTACGAGAGGAATCGTAATATCTGAGCGTAGAAACGCCGGTGTCAGATTCGAAATGAAATATCGACGGCGAATGTGTTCGATTGACAGTTTGCCAGGAATTTCCTCTCCGGTTTCCCTCCTATTATCCCCATTGTACCCTACGCCGTAATAAAACCCGAGTCCTATGAAGAATATTAAACCGACGGTCTCGTTCGCCGTCAACCAGAAACACTGCAAGTGTCAAAGTTCAAGGGGTTACCGCGGAAATATGTGGGATATTTTTTCATCTCCATATTTACGTAGCGTCCCTTTTGTCCCCGGATATATCTCGCGCGAAGGGTGGAAACGGGCACGCAGAGTAATAACGGCGTTAATAGCGACGCCGGGTAACCGTTGAAATAAATAACAATATTTCGCAGCGTCGCGCGCGGATCGTTTTCGTCAGCCTCAATTATTCAGGATTTAATTAACGCCACGGGTAAAACGCGGAAGAAGGAAATTTCCATCGATAATTAAAAGTTTTCATCAGCCGCGATCGTAAAAAATCTCTGCCGGCGTTCCACGTTACGGCTCACCGTGCGCCATATTTCCATAACTTTGCGAATTTTACGCGGAACAGCTTTCCTTTCGACCGGCATCCACGTAAGCCTTTAATAATCCGTTCCCTTAATAACCCCGCACCGCCTCGACAAACATCGCCGAGTTCTGATACAAAGGATTCTCCTCCGATATAAATTACCTGAACTTACGCAACTCGAATCGTCCAGCAGACTTCTGCTTATAATTTTGTCGCTCGTTAAACGTAATACGGATAGTACACGTGTTCTTGAGTATCGCTGATATATCGTACGACATATCGCTGTTATATCGCGATTAGGGTACGGCTAGTGGATTTCAGACAAGCTCGTAATAGGATCAAAATGGATTTCGTAATACGATAAATAATTCATGTATCGAAAGGGACAGTGGACATTTCGAAATATCGAAATTAATAATATGGATATTACCAGCTGATTATAGTCACTTCCAACTTGTTCCTGTAATATTATCGTAATAGTTGCAAATCTGTTTGTCGTTCCGTTTTTGATTCGTGTATTCCACCGAATATCCTACGTTTACATAACAATCTCTTATGTAAATCCACGTTTGATTATATATAAATCGAAATCTTTGCAGCTTCGTCACGGTTTATTCTTAATACTAATACGTACCAAGCGAGGACACATGACCCCTTTCAAAATTCACTTTAAAATTGTATATTCTTTATTTGGTATTTCTTTCGCTCATTTGACTTTTTGTAAATTCTCATATCATCTGATTATTCAATTTCTCGCTTCTCGTTTTTCTCGTAGCTTATTTTTCATAGCGAAAAATTCTTTACCTACTGGTAATTATATTCCTGGTAGGAATAAGTAGGTGCAAAAGACCGTTTGGGTACGTTTAGTGTTAATTCGCAATATATTTAAACCGCGAAACTTTTAATATTCCGTAACGAAATGCAAATAATTTATAGCTCCTTAATAATTACTGACACACACGAAGCAATTAGTGTATTCCTAAAAATTTAATCGAAATCATTCATAAGACGAGTCCTCCGCAACTTTGTCACGGTTTACTCCGAATTCGCAATATATTTAAACCGCGAAACTTTCAATATTCTATAAAGAAATGCAAATAATTTATGGCTCCTTAATAATTACTGACACACACGAAGCAATTCGTGTATTCCTAAAAATTTAATCGAAATCATTTATAAGTCGAGTACTCTGCAACTTCGTCACGGTTTACCTTGAATTCGCAATATACCTAATGCGAGAAATCTTTAATATTTCGTACCGAAATGCAAATAATTTATGGCCCCTTAATTGTTACCGACACACACGAAATAATCCGTGTATTCCAAAAAATATAAACGAAATCATTCATAAGTCGAATCCTCCGCAGCATCGTCACGATTTATCTCCAATTCGCAATATACCTAATGCGAGAAGCCATTAATATTTCGTAACGAAATGCAAATAATTTGTGATCCCATAATAATTACTGACACAGACGAAGTAATCCGTGTATTCCTAAAAATTTAATCGGAATCATTCATAAGTCGAATCCTCCGTAACTTCGTTACGGTTTATCTCCAATTCGCAATATACCTAATGCGAGAAACCTTTAATATTTCGTAACGAAATGCAAATAATTTGTGATCCTATAATAATTACTAACACAGACGAAGTAATCCGTGTATTCCTAAAAATTTAATCGGAATCATTCATAAGTCGAATCCTCCGCAGCATCGTCACGGTTTACCTCGAATATACCTAATGCGAGAAGCCATTAATATTTCGTAACGAAATGCAAATAATTTTCGCCACCTTCGCGATCCCCGACACGTGCGAGGAGACCTACCTCCTACATCCCTAAAAGTTTCATCAGAATCATCCACGCATCTAACCCTCTTTCCCCGACACCCTGTACGCGAATCCGCCTCGCGATTTCGCCGTTGCGTAATCCCGATTCTCGAGTCACGGCGATTTCCTGCAAGACGAACGATCCTTACGACAGTTTCCGCGTAACACCTCATCCCGTATATCAGGCGACGACCACCCCGCCGCTCTCTAATCCCGAAGACAATGCTCTCGTTTTCACTGGCGCGATCTCTGCTTGCGAAGTGGGACGACCGGTGTATCGGCTTTCCCTGGAAATTCGTAGGTGGCGAATGACGGACGCGAGCTCGCGCGGACGCGCATAAATTTCGAAACGACGCCCGCTCGGCCGTGGTATCAATTTTCACGTGGGCATTAATTCCGCGGCCCGCGGCCTGAAACGGCCCGCCGTGCCATTTTTCCCACAACGCCGTTTCCTCCCCTTTTCCAGACCGCCCTCTAACTCGAATTAGGTCTCACTTCCGCGCCACTATAAATACGTCGTCGAAGATGCGAGGTTTGCGCGATGATTAGCGAGATTTATGCACGGAATCGGTCTTCGCAAGCAGATCGCGGAGGCGGCTCGAAGTCTCGCGTAGATATCTGCAACGTCAGACGAGTATCTCGAGTGTTCTAATTTCGATTATCTATAAATTGCAGAGTAGGAAGTATCGGACGTGCGTCGATAAGATGTTCCTTTTAATCATTTTTATCGAATCATTGAAGCATCGATACGTATTTTTGAGACGCTCTATGGAGGTTTAAATAGGGTGAATGGGGGTAGTTTCTGAAATTGGTATTCGAAAGGTTAATTTCTATTATCTTTGGTTAGAAATGGTGCTAAAATTACGAAATTCTTATTCATCGCGATATAAATGCCGATTCTATTTCCTGTACTGAGATTTGATTTAACCCCTCGGACCCGGAGGACGTGTACCATACGTCAACATGATTTATAATATACGACTAGCAGATGTACGCTGGCGTCTTATCTTGACCCAATAAATCCTCGTTTTCGCATCAATCTATTCTACATATTTTAAACAAAAAGCGCATCGTTACAATGTTCCAATATTCTACGCGATAATTTCTTATATCCCGTATCTCTTTCTCACAGAGTGACTCAGACCGATGTTACAAGTAAATCTTTACATCGTAACATGTACTTTTGTCTCCCGTGTTTCACTCGAAGAGTTATATTCAAAATTTATAAATAAAATAAAAATTTTAGAACAATCAAAATTGGAATAAAAATAGAATAAAAATTTTCGCTATGAAGAAGCTACTCTTATGTTTTTATAAGCTTGGTGGTACCTTTTATGTCAAATTATGGAAGGAAAATTATACGTTTGCGTTTGGAATGAGCGGGATTATTTTATTTCGATATTTCTATACTTTAATATAGTTATTCTCGATTATTCGTGATTAAGTTACGGCATTAAAACGAATCGTGACCGAGAGTCACCTCTCGAGTGCAAATGATTAATTTCAGAAGACACTTAGCCGAAAATACTTTCGTTACTCACTCGTCCTCGATATACACTGTCAAATGAATGTCCATGAAAGCAGTCACGTTGATAGTTACATACCTGGAACAGAGAGAAGAAAACGTGGAGTGTTAACAACGTTATAATTGCTCGTCTCGCAGTCGGCGGGCATTCGGTAAATTCGCGATGTTATGATCGGCCGTCGAACAGCCTAATTGTCTATCGGGGCACTGGCAGTATCTAATTAACCAGCCGGCCGCTTCGTTATCGCGATCCGTCGACTTCGACGCGAGCGTGCATCGTGCAATTCAGCCGGGAATACCAGATGCGGTGGACGCGAGAGCGTTGATGCAACCGAGCGCGTGTTCCGACATCGCGTAATTGCTATAATCGCCTCTATGCGTTTCGTGCTTTGTTCCCTTTCGAAATGACGCCGTCGTACCACGGTGCATCGTGCTTTAATACTTCACGGGGCAACGTCCCCTAGTACTCTGCGAGGTATCGCCTCGGTTAGGTCGGCAGGGTGCACGCGAACGTATGAAATTTCGCGCGAATAATTTCGAATCCGTCCAAAGCCACAGCGAAACGTAGCGAGATAATCGAATTTGGAAATAAATCATTAATCGACCCTCGGAATTTCACGCAAAGTTCTCTTTATTCGAGGTTCGTATGCTTTGACTTTCGTCGCCGAGTTTTCGCGAATTATTTCGTAATTTCGATTATTTATCGGGTACCATAATGGAAAAATTCGCGGGACTTTGACCGATCTTTGTGAAATGACCGGTTAACTTAAATTAACTTTCGTTTAATAACGCAGACGATCACCAGGAATTTTGCGAAAATATCTATTCACCGTTTCGAGAGATATTCCTGCACGGCGAAGCCGGAGAACGAGATGGCTGGAAACAATGCTACAGGAAGATGAGCGGCGCGGACGCGCGAGAGTACTTCCTGTTAAGCTTGAACGGTGTAATTCCGACGCAGCGTATAACTCTGATGTTTTATTTCAATCGGGGCGAGCTGCAATCATCGAAGTGGGCTAAGAATCACAGGACTCTGCCGTCGATCTTGAACCCGGAATGGCAATCGTATCGCGATTATCCTCGGCGTGCAAAATACAGCTTCGCGCAGCGGACTGGATCGGCCGATCGCAGAGAGAATCGCCAGAGCGAGCCTCGTCTCGCGATTATTCCCCTCGAAAAGGGAAATCGTCCTTTTGTTGCCTGCTTTTATCCCGTATTTTCGTAACGGGGCGGAAACCATTAATTACATAACCGTCCCATTCATCCCTCGTTGGTTCTGCAGAATGGAAAAACGACGAGGCCTAATAACGAAGTCCCCTAAAGTATCGATGGCCTCGTATACCACGGGTGTATCACCGCCATAACCCACAACGTCTTATCACGTCAACCAGAATCACCCCGTCTTCATCCAGCGTAATCGCGAATATACACGCACGATATATCCCTTGATCTGCATGCAGGCTGGTACCGGAGGAAAGAAAAAAGCTTAATCACACATCTCGTTGCATCAAATTCCACGACTATGCCGAGCAAACGAGCCCACGAGGCTGGGGGAGGGGGAGCGAGTTCACAGAAACCTTTCTGTGTCTAGGATGGGGACTAGTGAGTAACGTTGGTATCCTGCACGCGAGATGAGCTACAATCAAGTCATTGAGAGCTAAGAAGCTAAGAGTCACGAGAAGTGGCCCGATTGAAAGAACCCATACCGATTACCACCACTTATTACCCGTTCCGACGCTTCGTGTGCAAACAACGCGCGCGCGGGTTTGCGCGTTTTCGCGGGTTCTCGCGAGAGGAACGCGACTGGTATTATCGTCGCGTGTGGGCCTTATCCCCAGGGGTGGTGCATCCCGTTAAAAGGCATCTTACGCGACCACTAGTCCCTCAAATGACTCTCTAAAGGTTCCCGAGTGAGTGGTACTCCATTTCGTTCGAGTTTTGGTTATCGGGAGGATATCGAGTACTCTCCAGTGTTTTTAATTATCGGAGAAGACGCGAAAAAGGCAGAAAAATAAGAAACACGGGGTGAGGAATTTATCGAAAGTGATTTAATTAAATATTTAATCGTGATCGAGAGATCGGACGGGGGATGGTGAAGAACAAAATTTCGGAATATCAATGTTATCGTATCGGGAGAATAATACAGTTGAGAACGCGTGGGGGTAGTTTATTTGGGGAATTAGAGCGAATAATCTAAACCTCCTCGTTATTTCGCGCCGAGAATTTTCTACCTCGGCTGAAATTTAAGCGTGGCATTTACCGATCGTATGCAATTCGATCGTGCAAATATTGGTCGTGATATTAATTATTCTGTCCGTTTGTATCCTACAATATTATCTTATTTACCGATGTATAATTCCGAGCCTGATTGCAATTTTCCTAGCCCATTAACAAATAATCCGCGATAAACCAAACTTCCGATGGAGAGTAATTATTAACTTTAGGCAATATCGATTGCACGTATATATTTACGAACAAAAGAATCTTTCGCTTGCGAATATATCACGATTGCCGTATTCACGAGGAATAGGCGTATGTCATAACACACTTGGAAACTTTTTAATTTTTTAGAATGAAAGCTACATGGAATATAGCGAAAAGTAATTTTAGCGTGGACATCAAATTTCTCTCGACTTGTTATTTTTGTTTAGTATACACCGTATGTATCGTTGTTTTCGTTTCTCATCCCCAAAGGATTAAATATCGAAGTAAAACTAGACAATTCTAGTAACACTAGATTATTTTCGCGATTGATGAAAATTTCCAACTATTCTTGATAAAACCATTATTAACATTTTATTAAAATAGAGTCACTATTACTTATGCTTTTATTGCATGCATTTTTCACGGTTTGAGAATTCTAAATCTCTATTATAATTGAATTTAGGTACACGTCCTTTCACGCGAACGATTTTATAATTCCGACAACAATAAAATTTCGTCATTCGTGGCCTTATTGATTATCACCAATTATCGTTTCGCAACAATCCTGAGGGAAGGAAGAGGAGCGAACAGGAAGGATTCAATCGCAAAGGCAACCCCGGCAGACGTGATCAACGATTCGATTCCCGGCACCCGCTCCGAGTCCGCTTTCCTCCCACGGCGCGTGCAATTAATCAGCGAATATTAAGCGGGGTTCTGCGGCGGGCGTAAAATTCCAGGATTTACGGTCCCCCCTTGGGTGAATTCCGCCCGCGGCCCCCGTCGTACTGGGGTTTTTCGCGCGGCCGTAAAGCCTGTAATCGCGCGCGAGGTGGCTCGGATTGCCGCGGAAATTGCCAACTTCTCCGGATGACATTGGCTCGGTGCCGTGGCGATTCGCGCGCGAAACGCTCGTGGTGCACGTGGGTGGTGAGTGAACGGCGCGCACAATATCCGCGCGCATGAATGAATGCGCCGTTACCGGCCCGAGATAAACGGTCTTAGGCAACGAACGCCTCGCGCGTCAGGAGATCGAGGGACGCTCCTCGCGATATCGACGCTGTGCGCCGCCGATCCGTCCGTCCTACGTTCCGCGTCGAATTCGGCCGATGGTCGTTAACCTCGATCCCGAGGATCTGACAGAGCAGACGTCGTATCGGCGTGATCGAGCAATCGAATTCATCCATCCTGCTTAGACTCCGCGTTTGGACGTTGGATTAGAGGAAGAAGACTTGAGAGGAAGAGGAAATTATTCGTGTAATTGAATAAATTATCTACGCACAGGAACAATATTGGTGGACCATACACTCTTAACACATCGAGTGGCTGTAAGAAGAAGACGATATAAAGGTACAGAAAATTAACTCTTGAATTTTCTTTAAATTAAATTAATCATTTTTTTCAGGGAAAATACGCGGTGTCCTTTACTCGTTAAATTAACGAGTGTTTGTGGAAATAGGTATACAGGAAGCCTAGTGTTAAATTCGTGTAATCTTTTGGACTTTCCGAATTTTTACTCCTACCTTACTTTTTATAGCGAAAAATTTTTTACCTACTATAATTATATTCATGGTTGGAATTGGTAGGAGTAAAAGAGCGGTGCGTTTAGTGTTAAATTCGTGTAACCTTTCGGTCTCCATCGTCTAATTACGTTGATCAATGTTAGTTTAAATAAATAACAAAGTTGCTGTAAATTTCAGATCGAAGCAATCTAGAAGAGGACCGAGAAGGAGAATAGTTCTGCGAAACGATGTCGAAGAATAGACTAGATATATCCTGTGTTAAACATAGATTTCTGGGCCAAGGACCAACGGAAAGAGAGGGGATTTATCTGGAAGATGATCGAAGAAGGTAACGTATCGATGGAAAGAAATCGTTGCTTCGCAGTATACTTGATCATTCTCACGTAGGTGGAGAACTCTGCGTCGAATTTGGCATTTGAACGTAGGACTGGCCGCCGAGGATCTACGAGGGGAGACGACTTGTCGAGGAATGAAGGAGAAATGGCATTTACAAATATGGTATACTGGTCGAGCGAAATAGAATTCCACCGTGCTTCGAACCGATCCATCCTACACGTTCGTGAAGGATTCTGCGTTGAATTTGATATTTGGACGTTGGCCTCGATGCCGAGGATCTAGGAAAACCCGAGACCTTTACGAGCGTTGCGTATTAGCGGTTGAAAAGAAGTCTAGACGCTTCGTCGAGTACCTCGGATCGATCCATACCAGAAACGCGAAGAATTCTTCGTTAAATTTAAAATTCTGTATCAACACCACGTGTCTCGAATCGGATTCTACGCTAAATTCGATGTTTGAATGCTAGTCTATGGTGAACCGGAAGAAAAGGGTACTTGTTTGCGAACGGAGACGAAGAAGAAACATGGTTTACGGACGTGCCGTATCGATCAAACGAAATCGATTGCATGCATCGTGTGTCTAGAGCTATCCCACGTACAGAGGATTCTACGTGGAATCGGGTGTTTGGACGTTGCCCTCCTCGTTAGGGATCTAGAAGAGGCGACTTGTCTGGGGCAAGGAGAAGAGACGACTTGTCTAGAGCACGGAGAAGAAACGGCGTTTACGAACTATACTTCGCATAGTGGTTACATGAAAGAGGCCCGTTGATGGCTAGGTGACGCGACTCGGTCTGGCAGAGTCTGTTAATGCGGAAGTCGAGCCAGATAGTGGGTGGTTTGGTTTTGAAAGTTGCGGGGAGATTGATGAACCGGGACTTAAAAGGAGGATCAAGTGTATTGTTCAGGTGGAGTTCTTGGATTAAATTGCACGCGACGGCAGCTTAACTTTTAAAAAACGAGTAACGGTAACGAGGATGAAACTTCGTACTTTTAACGAGGAATAAAAATTACTCGATTATTCGATACATCGGATTTTCAAAGCAGAATCCTTTCGTGGATTCGTCTAGATTTTCAAAAATAATTGCAATGCGAAGATTCGAACGTTATTCGAATTTTCAATCGTTCATACATGTACGATATCTATTTTTCTTTGTTCGGAATACATAGAAATTGAAATTTTCCCGATTAATTCGGATAATCGAAGTTACATCGCGTGTCGAATTGCATGCTAACTTTCTTCGAGACTGCGTACATTTAACGAGGCATAAAAATCGAATAAAATTACTCGATTATTCGAAACCTCCGAATTTTTAATTAGAATCCTTTCGTGGATTCATCTAAATTTTTCAAAATAATTGCAATGCGAAGACTCACACGTTATTCGAATTCTCGATCGTTCATGCATCTACTATATCTATTTTTCTGTCTTTCGGAATACACAGAAACTGAAATGTCCCCGATTAATTCGGATAAGCGAAGTTTCATCGCGTGTCGAATTGCATGCTAACTTTCTCCGAGATTGCGTACATTTAACGAGGTATAAAAGTTAATCGATCATTCGAAATCTCAGAATTTCGGAGCAGAATCCTTTCGTGGATTCGTCTAAATTTTAAAAAATAATTGCAATGCAAAGATTCGCGCGTTATTCGAATTTTCAATCGTTCGTACATCTACGATATCTAATTTTCTGTCTTTCGGAATACACGGAAATTGAAATGTTCCCGATTAATTCGGATAATCGAAGTTTCATCGCGTGTCGAATTGCATGCTAACTTTCTCCGATCCTGCTTGTCTAAACGGCGATCGGATGGTGGGATTCGGACACGCGCGGCGTAAAATCGGCGGAGGTAAACAAGGATGAGGTTGAGCAAGGGTGAAGTGCATCGAGAGAGGAGGAAGCAAAGGAGAAGAGGGAGGAGGAGGAAAGAGAAGAGGAAGAAAAAGACGAAGAAAGAGGAGGCGTCAACCGAGCCAATATTCTAATGTAATGGGCTGGGCGTTCGTTGAACCTCGCCGGATAGCACTGTTCTTCCTCGCGTATTTTCTCAATGAATTCCCGTATACTGAAAATTCGCGGAAACCGCCCAAACGAACGGAATTCTGGCCACGGTTCTTCCATTCGTTTGCCAGGGAATTTTATATCGCACGATTTCCTTTACGATTCGATTTCAACCGTGTACAAGAACTCCGCGCGATAGTAAAATCTTTATGCTCGCACGGTCCGGTGATCGAGGAGGGCTCCTTCGAAATCTCATTGAGAACTCGCCGTGATCGAAACCTGAATATATCCGAAGTAACGGGAAATCGTCGGGAAAATTACCGTCTGCCTGACTGCTCGTCGAGAGAACAATTTTGAAACGTCCATACCGGCAGTTCGTAAAATATTTTCCCAGCGAATAATGCACTTGGAAGAAAAATGGTATTGTGGAATATATGAATAGATTCTCAGTGGTGCACAACGTTTCTCGAGGATAAAATAAATTTCCCATAACGCAATTTTTTACAATAACACCTGGAGTACGAAATACATGGACGATGATAAAAAATCGCGATATAGATTCGATTAATTCGTAATAGGAAGATATTTCAGAAGCTAGAAATCTAAAAATCGGACATTTCGATTCAGAATCTCAATAGTGTACACTGCTTTTGGGGTTAAAATAAATTTCTCGCAATGCGATTTTTTACAGTAACACCTGGAGTACGAAATACAAGGACGATGATACAAAATCGCGATATCGATTCGACTAATTCGCAACAGGAAGATATTTCAGAAGCTAGAAATCTAAAAATCGGACATTTCGATTCAGAATCTCAATAGTGTACACTGCTTTTGGGGTTAAAATAAATTTCTCGCAATGCGATTTTTTACAGTAACACCTGGAGTACGAAATACAAGGACGATGATACAAAATCGCGATATCGATTCGACTAATTCGCAACAGGAAGATATTTCAGAAGCTAGAAATCTAAAAATCGGACATTTCGATTCAGAATCTCAATAGTGTACACTGCTTTTGGGGTTAAAATAAATTTCCCATAATGCGATTTTTTGCAATAACACCTGGAGTACGAAATACAAGGACGATGATACAAAATCGCGATATCGATTCGACTAATTCGCAACAGGAAGATATTTGAGAAGCTAGAAATCTAAAAATCAGACATTTCGATTCAGAATCTCAGTATTATACACCACTTTTTGGGGTTAAAATAAATTTCCCATAATGCGATTTTTTGCAATAACACCTGGAGTACGAAATACAAGGACGATGATAAAATATCGCGAAATCGATTCGACTAATTCGCAATAGGAAGATACTTGAGAAGCTAGAAATCTAAAAATCGGTCATTTCGATTCCTCTGGTTATCTGAGAATCAGTATCGCCGCGTAAACATACCCATCGAATCGAAACCCGCATACGTAAACGTTAGAGATGTCTAGTTCGCCTGTATTTAAATCGAGCGAGCGAGACAGAGGTCTAGAGAGAACAGCAGCGAACATTCGTATGCAGGTGGAGCGTGTCGCGTTACAGCATCGAAGGTTGTACGCGCGTTCTCGTTTTGATTAAAAGCGATGCACGTCACCGAATGAATTCCATCGAGACGTCGTCGATGCAGCTACGCATTCTCGGCGGACGTTTGTCAGCGATCCGCCTGCCACACGCTTGCGGTATCACGCCTCTGTCAGCCTGTTTGCTCGTCTGTGCTAAGCCTAACCGAGAAGTGTCAAATCCCCTGCGCGAACACCATCGTGGCTGTCAACGTTTGCAACAAGGTTGCCACGGAGCCTTGCCGCAAACCGGCCGCGGCTGCATATAAATGCACCTCGATGCACCTCGTTTAACCTTTTTTTCTCGGTCCTTTGAAAACAGAGTCGCGGCATAGGTGCAGCCACCTGTATCGCAGTTCTAACTTTTTTCATTGCTCTTCGTTGCTTTTTTTTTCTCTATCTATCTCTCCGTGTGAGATCGGTTCCGTAGATATCGGTTCCGTAGATATCGGACGAGTTGGGTATCTATGAGAGATACATCGAGTTTTCGAGATAAAAATCAGTGGATTTGGAATAATCAGAGGAAGAGGTATTCTTCTATAACGTCACTTTCGCGAAAATTGTCGCATTTTCGTGCTGCTCGAAAAGAAGGAAGGAAAAGGAGGATACGAAATAAGGGAAAGCATTAGCACAGAGACGACTCGATTTCCCGATGTTCCATTCCGTGTAACGTCAAACTGGAATATCTCAGCCTTGGCACGAATAAAGGAACATCCTTCAGCCCACAGCATAATTAATCGGCAAGCCGCAATGGCGCGATCGGCATGGAAATTAACCTCGCAGCCTCGCTGCGAATTCGGCTGGAACGCTGCTCTCTCGCTGGCGATTTTTCACCCTCTGTTGGACGCGCGGTCTAAATAAAGGGCGCGGATCGCAGCCGAATTAAAATAGAAGGCCCCGTGGCCGAGGTGTGTTTGTAAAGCTTCGAGTACCTCTTCCCGTCGCGCACTTGGCACAAAGAGACTGAACGACGCCTGAATCATTGATCAACCGCTTGTTTACACGTTGGCTAATTTTAGAAAAAGAACGGAAAGGGCTGTTCAGCTTTCGACGTGCGCTCGCCATGACATTATACCGTTTCGGTGCAACGTTTCCAGCATTCGTACGTGTCTCGAGTTCCATCTAGCACGATTAGTTGAACGGCAAAATGGAACGTTCGTTGGTCTCGTCGACGTTACCTCCGGCAAGGATTATGACGCGAGTCGATAGCTTTGCCGCGGTTAATTCCACGATTTTCTCGGCCCGATATGCAACGATCACTCGTCGACGTATCGAGCACCCTCTTCGAGGGTTTAATTAAAGTTTGACGGCATAAGAACGCGTGTTCGGCATGCAGATTACCGCGCGCCGAGAAAGATGGGGTCTCGGTGTTGCCTTGGTTATGAAATGATCCTGATTGCATTAATTTCGCGTTAACCGCGGCGGAAGTTTGTCTAGGCATATGCTAAGCTGAAAGCGAGTTAACGAAGCTATTGTAACGAAGCCGCGGCCAGGCTGGAATTAAATTAACGAGAGATTAACGCGGACTACGGGGCCTCGAAGTACAATTACCCGCGTTCGCTTTTTCATTGTAAATTAGAAACGAGTCGCGGGAGAAACACTGGTTATCGTGGGGTTTAAACCTGTCGTGAGATTGCGGGGGGGATCAAAGGTGAATTCGCGAAAGAATTACCCCGAGTTGCTCTCAAAGGAGAGAGAGGTCGGAAAAGAATAAACTCGCGTACGCGTGACTTTTTCCCCGTCTGCACACAGAGAATTACGCCGGCAGACGAAACGGGGGGTGAAGGGGAGAAAGCCGCAAAAATACGCGGCTTTATTTTATTTCCGTGGAAATAAAAGAGAAAACGAGAGACGAGGGCGGCAGGTTTAAACAAGAAAATTTGTTTTCGCCCGTTCGCGTCTCTGAAAATACGATAAGTCAACCCGAGCGGGAAATGTTAATAAAAATCCGGCATATTTTTTTACAGTCGGTTCCACGTACAAAAGCGATAAAGAAGCCCGGACAAACGTCTGTTCGAGAAAATTCCGCGTTCAGGGCAATTTGCGCGCCGTTTTATTCGCTTTCGATTTGTCCGAATAACAGGAATCTGAGTTTTACAAATTACGCGAAAAGAAATGTTTCAAAACGCGCTTAGAATTCGCGAATAAACAAAGATAAATCGAGATTATAAATTATTTTTTCGTATTTCTATTAACGAAATTTTTATAGTACCTCGGTACTACATCTTTTTGCTTTGAATGGTACTCGTACATTTGTCTATTCGACCAAAACCAACCTAAAATAAGGTATCTAGTCGTTAAGAGAACCTGTGACGAGAAATAACGCGGAGAACGAGGTGTTTCGACACGAGGATCGTTTAATTAGCAACGGAAGAATCCATCGACGGCGTTTTACGGCCTCTTCGACGGCTGTTCGCGCGAGAATAATTTATTCGCTAGGGGATTTGGTACGCGACGTGGATTTCGGGGTACCGTTTGCTCGAGCCACGATTTACGACGTGGCAGGGAACGTGACGAGTGCGTGGAACGACTCCGAAGATCTTGCGCGTGGATGAACTCCGAAAAGGGGTTGGATTTAGATAAACAGAGCGAGATGTGGTCGTTTTCGGGGATGAAAATTATGAGAAACGAGGCAAAGTCTTTGAAAGGTTAATCGAACGAAACTTTGAGCGTCGTTTATAGCGAATTAGCTAGGGGTTGCTGTCAGCAAAGGGTGACACGATGTGACTCGTGTCAGTCGGGTTTCGAGGTGCTAGTAACAACGTTGGGGAAAAATGGTTCGAGTCAATTTTGAACACTCATGCGCGGGTGTCACATATGCGTGACGTGTACTGTCAACGCTCTTCAACGCGTGTTTACAGTGTCATCGGTGTCGTGTTCGACTGTCGGAGAAATGAGACATGTGTGTGCTTAGAGTACGAGGACAAAAGGAGCAATCGAATTTCATCGACCATGTTGGGTATAGCTCTTTTCCCTTGTTATTG
Source organism: Euglossa dilemma (assembly GCA_002201625.1). Classification (NCBI taxonomy): domain Eukaryota; kingdom Metazoa; phylum Arthropoda; class Insecta; order Hymenoptera; family Apidae; genus Euglossa; species Euglossa dilemma. The sequence continues at coordinate 1,509,270 of NIJG01000002.1, forward strand.
GTCTTCCAGCTAGTTCAGATCCCATTACGGGGAAAAATTCGTTGTCAAATATTTCGCAAAGGTTTAAATGACACATAGAGCGAGGACGAGAATTTAAGTATTTATTGTTTGTCAGATTGCGATAATGACAGTGAAACAACAGGTATTGACGATACGAAGACAGTTGAAGTGATCTCTTATAAGGCATCACGTACTAAAATTTATTAAAATTTAATAAACTATATAATAGCGATAAAAATTATACCGACAGTTTAACTCGTTGCAATAGTTAGCTCGTAAGTTCGCATTCAATAATTCCCGCGTGTGAAAGGGTTAGAAATTTACCTAACAATTCTAATGGTGTGAAGAGACGGGTGGATGAACAACTGGGTCTAAAAGGGAACTCGGCAAAAGGGCCCGATTTCTCCTTTGTGTATTTCCTCCTCAACGACCAATACGAGTTTGTTCTCGTTTCGAATCCTTACCGGTCGTTCTCTGTTTGCACGAAAATCTATCGCGAAAATCAAACACCTCGCTTTATCCAAAGTCCGAATTCTCGCTGTATCATGTTCATCACACACGCCGCGACGCGTATAAGCTCATACGCAATTATAATAATTACCCGAAATTATATATCGTGCGCGATAATTATCCGAAGTTGGAAATGCACGCGAGAAATTCCGTTTCGAGTCGGTCAATCGGATCGCGGTTATTAGATAGTCAATTATATCGATGCAAATTCCTAGTGTCGCAATTTAAACAATCCTCGAGGTTCGATTTACCCGAGATACCTTCTGTTTATTCGAAAATGTCTGATCTCGGTATGAAAGAAATTTGACACCGTCTGATCGTTGCGAAGTCCTGAAAACATTCGACCGATTGTACGAAAGTTTCGGGAAATTTCGCGTTTACGAGCATTTTGATTTACGACACGTGTAACCTTTCGTTCCCGTACACGCGTGCTCTGTTTACGCGAGGAGTTTGCGTCGAATTATCGAGGCAAGTGACGAGGTAAACCAAAATCCGTCGACAAAAGCACGATGTGGGCTGATCCACCGTGCGATCCTGTAAACGCTGTCGACCGGTTCCACGACTGACCTATTGAAAATCAATGCCCTGGACCTTCGACAAAGCCTCTCTCCCGCTTTCTCTCTCTCTCTCTTCCTATCGTCACACGGATGATCGCACTTCATTCTGCTGTAAACATCGCGGGCACCCTCGAGAATACGAGGGCGGCAGGAAGAGTTCCATCGATTTACACGTGACATCGACTTCTTTTTCTCCATGCAACAATAGCGAAAGTAACGTCAACCTTGGTGAAACGTGCCAAACGTTCTAGCGAGATATCGAATCGTCCCATTTCTCCCTTCTCGTTTCAATCCTGACCCGTTTTAATTAACGAGACGTCCGTTTGTCGAACAAAAGGCGAGAATTTATTAAGGAACATTTGGAAAATTCGACATGTCGAGCTCTCGAATTATTATCGTCGAGTGTTCGAGCAATGGAGAAATTATACTCGGAGAGAAACGATCCAGTTTTGGCCACGAATCGCGAAGAGACACGTTTCCTTGAGATCGAGGAATGCCCATGAAGGCACGAGGCGGCCCATGCGGTAACCCTTGGACGGAATGACAGAAAGAAAAAGAGGAAAAAGAACGAATGTGGCACAAAAGAGCTGTGCACACTCCATTTGCCACGATTCGCTCCACAATCCGTTCCCCAAAGTATCGGCTAATCGATTCACCGGAGCGGCTTCATAAATTATCGTGCTCGTTGAGCCTGAAGGAACCTTGACCCAAATGCCAAAAACGATCGTCCAGGAAACTTTTCGACAAAGCCTCGAAGCATCGGAGCGACTGCATCCGAACGTGCTTACGCACGTGCGCGCAAATCGCGTGCAGAAAGCGTGCACAACCTTCGAAATCGCGGCCTCGATCTCGAACTTGAACCAACACGGCCCTATCTCCTCGCATTCGTGCAAACCATCAACCCCTATCTCGCGAATTTATCTTTTTTCTCCCCGGATATCTTCGAATGCACCGAATCTAATTTCTTATCCGAGTAATCTTACTCGTGCAACGAAGAAGTTCGTTTTCGAAGGAATTATATTATCAATTTAGTAATTTAGCTATTTTTATTATAAAACGTTTGGAATATTACTATATCTGACGCAATATGCTTAAACAAAAAAAATATTTATAATGCATGTATATTAATAACTCGCTAAACAGGGGTACGTTCTCCAGAGATGAATAAGCAAATAATACAAGTGGAATTTTAACGCGTCGATCACGAGCACGGAGAAAATAGAAAAATACGATAAAGACTTGAAAACCGATGTCAACATCACCGACGAGACAGAGGTTAATTTGACTTCAACCCCGAAATCCCGGGCAAACGCTCTCACAGAGGAAAACCGATATTCGGCGCGTTAAATCGCAAGGAATAACACGCGGCAGGTGCGGGATAAAGGAAGGGAATTTAACCGGCAAAATTTAGTTGTCGAAATTTCCTAACGTACTTTCGCAGCGCGAAGAAAGGGCAGGAACAAAAAGATGGAAATGCGGCACGTGCGCGCGGCGGTCCAGCGAGCCCCAATTTACGTTTAATGCCGTGTGGTCATTAGAGGCTATGCTAATCGCGACTGTTCAAAAGCACGCTACACGTGGAGCCGACGTTGAATGGGAAACTTCTCTCGTTATAGGTGCGTTATTAAGCGCATGGCTGTGCGTCATCGCGATGACGAGGGTAGCTCGAAGCTTCGCTGCAGCACGTGTACACCTTTTTAGGAAAACCGGGGCGAAACGATCGTTCGATTTAATCCAGCGAAGGGTTATTAATCGAGCACTGGAAATTGTTTCGCGTTTGACACTCGAAGTGTCGTTGAATTTCGTCGAGCGAGCAATTAAGACGTCGCTCGCAGAGGGTTAATCACGGAAAGCTTTCGATTAACGAATCGACTCGGGCCTCCCTCGCGATTTTACTGCCTTTGTCCCGTTTCATCCGGAGATTCGTGTCGCCAAGGTCGTTCGACGGAGTATTTGCAAAGGTGACACGGCAATTGTTCTAAGAGCGTGGCGAAGAAGGTCGTAAAAGCGGACGAAAGGCAAAGATATCCGTGACACGACTGGCAAATACGGATCCTGTGCAAACAGCTCGATCGATCGCCTTTCTTTCTGAATAAATACGCGTATCGAGGGAACGCGAAGGAGCCGCGGAAAAGGGACTTGATCAAACGAAACGCCAGGGATCCTTGCGAATCCCGAGGGACCGTTCCAGGCGCAGCCGGTGAACCGAAAGAACCTAAACAAACAGGCCGCGAGTGACTCCATTAACGAATATCTTTTGGCGAAAGCGTGAAATCTTGCCTTTCCGGAAGGTCGCTAATCGAACCGAAAATTTTACCGAAGGATGCATTGTTCGGAGTCGAAAATCATCTTGCGCGAAAGTCGACTCGTAGTAAACCTTGAGAATCTAAGCTATCTCTCCATCGAGCTAGAAATAGAAAGAAAGGTGGAAGAAATTGAAAATTTTAGAAACATTTCATTTAGGTAATAATAAGTAAAATACTCGGCGGATTCGCGTCTAGAGGCAAGATTCCGTTGGAAAAATCCGGGGATTCCATAAAAAAGAGAACGAACGTTCGCGGAACGGTCCTCACCTCGTTCAGCGATGCCACGTGCGCAAACCGCAAAACACGATAAAATCTGAAGCAGCGAGAAACACGCTGACGTACAGATCTCTAAACGCCAAGGAAGACCGCGTTATAAACCGCCATCAACCTTCCGCCGTCTTACCCCTCGCCATTTTCCCTCGGTTCCTCCTTATTTTATGTACTAACAACGCTCCGAAATATTCTCTACTTGCTCGCCGGTTCTAATAATAGAGCGAACACAAAGGGTGTCTGTTGGCTTTCACGGCGGAGCCGTTGACCACCGTCGGCAGTCGGCCGGTTCCTTCGTCGGTCGGCCCTGAGGATCGGCCAATAAAATAATCAGCGGCTTAAGGGATGACGCCCTGCGAATGGAGCGGCAACCTAAACAAACAAGGCGGGAGAGACCAGTCGCTGACTGGCCGACGGTGGTGGCGTGCGCCAGTGACGTCACCGGGCCTTTCTCAGGGTGTATTTTCTCAACAATGCATCAAGAGCGGGCATTTATAAACGCGCGTTTGTTTCCGTTAAACGGTCCACGTCTATTTCGGGACGCCGAAAGCTCTCCGACGTGTCGTAAATCAGTCCGGCTGGGAATGATTCGCGCATCAGGAAGTGCGCGGCCGTGGAAGCATCGCGGCGCCAGACCTTCGAGAACACCGACGATCCTGCGCCGCTCGTTACGCACACACGTGCGCACACGTTTACGTTGCCCGATTCTTTCCTTCGGTTCGCTTCGTCGTTCGCGGCTCTCTTTCTTCCATCTTTCCTGGCGTTTTTCTGCATTCCCAGCGGGACTGAACTACCGCGTCGAGATCATCGAAAGCGAATCTGGTCTCGGAATCTCGAGTTAGCTATGTCCGAGATCGCGGACTCTTCCGACTTTCTCCTCTACCCGATCGTATCTTTCTTTCCAAGAATTTTTTAAACATCGGCAGACTCGTCTTCGTTCGTACTCGAGTAACTCGTAAAAGGAGAGAAGAAGAACGGGACCGAAGACAGGCAATTAGAGCGATTTTCTATCCTAATTGCTTCTTCGGGATAGCATCTTTCCTCCGAGGAATTTTTTTTCAATATCAGAGCTAGGAGTACGAAAGGTTTGTCTTCGTTTATACTCGAGTAACTCTGCAGGGAATAGAACGGTATTAAGAACAGGCAATTAGAGTTATTTTATACCCTGGCTGAGGGAACATTACGACGCTCGGTCAATTGAACTCGGCGGAATCAAAAGAGCAGGATCGTTGGCTGTCGAAGAACGATACTATCGACGATTGGAACAAGGAAGAGGACACGGTCCAGGTGTGACGATTACCAGGATTCGCCAGCCGTGAAACGAGAGCCGGTATTTCGCGTCGCTGAACTTCGGCGCGATCTTTCGCAATGCTCGCAGAAGAATAGGATCCTGGGTGCTTGACACGCTTTCCTGATCTCCTCGCAGACTTTTCGCAAACGTGTATATTATTCCAGGCCGATTTTCCGATCGCGGCGAGCCGATAAGGGGCACGCAGCGCGGAAATATCGGGGATCTTTCGCGGAAAGTTAACACGAAGCTCGCCGAACGATGTCAAGGCTAGAAAGTCTTAGTTATTAAGCCTCGCTTGAATTGCTATGGTACACGACAAAGCGATAGGAGAATTTGAGCCTTTCAGCGCTATTTTTACCAATTTTCTTAACCAAAGCTCGAAATCGTTGCGTTTATCTACTGTAATTCTTTGTAATTAATATTCCCATAGATGCAATGTCATATGAATATTATACAATTATTATATTTCAAGACTAGAACTACCAAAGGAGTCAAAAGTACTTCTTTTAGATTTTATCTTTACAATTTCTGAGAGTATCGATTTTTATTTAAACGTGATCGTAGTCACTCATTAATTTTCACGATACTGCTTTAATCATCATCGAGAATATACGTTACAGATCGGTAGTTGCAGCGTTAAAGAAGTAGATTTTTCCAATATCTCGACAGAAGCTTGAAATCATCGCGTTCATTCGCTATAATTCATAATAATTAATATCCCCATAGATCTTGGATTCCTCTGCAGTTTCATACAAATGCTACACCCTCCTCCTCCTGTGCGAGAAGCAATTCCGTAAGGCAAACAAACAGGTATCTTTTTCCGTCTTCCGTTTATTCGTTTTATCCAGCAATAATTCAGCGATAAGATTTGTAGGCAGGCTGACTCATTCCTCGAATACGTTAGAAAATTTAACAGCCATAAGAGGCGCGGGACAGCCGTAACCGCCGCCGTTTATTTCGATACCGAGGCGCGATGAATTTTTCGCGAAAATAACGCTCAGCTCCTCTTATTTCCCGGCGCGTCTTCCTCGGACGAACGCGAAACCCTTTTTTCCGGCCTGAAACGCGATCGTCCGCGGCAAATATTGACTCTGCAGCCACGGTCGGATTAGCGCCGCTTACGCGCTTCTACGCGCGATAAATCATCGTCACGCCGACAAGCTGTACACGCTCGCGGAGCCGGGAACGATAGAAATTATCTGAATTTGCGCACACCGGCAATAATTTGCGTCATTGGACGTTTCGCGATGTCATCCAGCGTCGGCGAATGACGCGAGTCCCGTCGAGATCGCCAAAAACCGGCCCAATCACGATCGACTTCCTTTTGTAACCTGTCACGCAGCCTTAAGAAACTCCTCGTATCGATAACACGATCGCAAACCACGCAAACCGCCATTTCAAACGCGATACGCGAATCTCGCTAACCTCCGCGCGATTTTATCGAGTATAGAAAAGAGAAACTACGGGGAAAAATACGAGATCGAATAATGGAAACAAAAATATTGTTTCACGTGTAAATGGTGCTTCGAATTTTATACGGACGGGTCGTTTTATTAAATTATTTCGCCAAATCCCCGTGCCACGGGGTGCTGCCGCGGTTTTCCGAGAACTCGAGTTCGAAATATCGAGAAATTGTTATTTCAAAAATCGCGGCCAAACAAACGAGCGTCGAGAGTCTATATAAAACGATGCCCCCCGTGATAAATCACGCTTTTAAAATAAATCCTTCAGCCTTCGCGAGTAACGAACGAACGAATTCGTTAATTCGAAGATCCGCGAGACACAACTTCGGGATCAGACACTCGGCCAGACTGGAAAAACAACCCAGGGCGACGGCCACTTGTTTCGTTTACGCCAAACGGCGCGTTTCCCCGGGAAATATTTGTTTTTCGCGCCTTCGCGCCGCACATGGCGGCACAATGGCGGCACAATGGCCGCCTTTCCCTCGGGGTACGCTCGTGAAAGCGCGATTTCGAGCGAATAGCGGCAATAGCGATACCAGGGGGGCCCTTCTAAACGCGGATCGCGTGGCCAGCGAACCGAGGGTCCTGTTTCACCGTTACATTCGCAAATTCCCGCTTAAATCTCACTTCGTACGGTACTGCTCGTTTACCTGCATTTAGCAGTCGCTTCGATGACTATATTCCGACGATAAACATCGCTGATTCCGATGGGAAAGCACGCTGACGAGATCAAGTTCCCTCCCCTGCTGTCTAATGGCAGCTTTTCATTATTCCGTTGCGCCAAACTGCTTAAACGCGCGTTTCATTGCTGTAATATTAACCGGGTACAAACTGTTAACGTTTCTTCCTAATTCTTCCCCGATTTCGCTTCGCGCGCGTATATTTATAATACACGCAGCCTATTTTTCGCGCAGTCGAAGTATACTTTATATTCGCATTTCAGTATACGGTTCTGTAACCCGAGAGCTTAGCAGATTTTCGAATTTACTCCGACCATCTCTGTCTCGTGTATTATATATACAAACGTCCACCGATATACTTCGTATCGATGATATATACTTGGGATATCGTAACGTTCGAATTACAGCGAGGATACGTCATAAGTTTATTTATCCACGAAATTCCAGTTCCTCCGCGCGGGGATCGAGGAATTGCATAATCCCGAGCGATTCGCGATCTTACCTAACTTAAAATATGATACGATAGAGTATAGCGCGATTTGCGGGAGAAGTTACGCACGATCGACTGTCGAACTATGGAACTAAAACCTATCAAAGTAACCCTCCGAAGCAGTTATTGAATTATAGCATCGTAGAGAGACTTAATCCTGTAGAAAGAGAAACGAAAACAACGATGCATTGAGTGTATATTAAGCAGTTGAGAATAAGAAATCGAGGGATATTTTCTGAATTAAAAATAAATATACTAC
>NIJG01000002.1:1517603-1531197 GCA_002201625.1 Euglossa dilemma
GAATTAAAAATAAATATACTACATCGATTACAATGCTAAAATTACTTTTCGCTATATCTCAAGGAGCTTCCACTCTAAAATATTAAAAATTTTTATAGATATTTCGACATTCGTCCCCGAAGGGTTAAGCGCCGTTTTCAGCGCGGCGTCGCGAAACGACGGGAAACACTCGGGAGAAAAATAAGGATAGTGGAAGGGAAATAAAAGGGAAACAATTCGAATATCCCGGAGGTGTTTGATCGAAATACGTCGGTGTGTGTGGTCCAGGCGACGACACGCTGTCGCGGGCAAACGAATCGGCGAGAGAGCCGAGGCCCAATTGCGTCACCGGATTATTATTGCTTCCACGAACGTTCTATATACGTTTCCCTGTCGCATAAAAAGCCGCCGGCACGAAATGTTCCGCGAGACCGGTGAAACTTTTATTTCAGCACGTCGGGCGTGCGCACGCACACACGCCTCCGCGTTTCCACGAATCGAATTTGGCCCGGCTAAATTTGAATCTCGCAAATCGACGGACTCGTGCTTTATCGCGCCGAGTAGAATTTTACCGCTTTGTCGCGTGCAATTAACCGTTCGTTCGATACTCTACCTTTTGCTGCCAGCGATAATTAATTACTGCCGGAAGTGTAATAAGCGGTTACCGGGAGATTCCAGTTTCGTAACTTCTTTTCGAATTACTCCGCGAGTTTGATAATTCCCGATTTAATTTTACCGTGCAATTTATGCTTCCGAAATTGAGTCGCGTTCTCGTAATTGATACAACTCGAGATTTATCATATACCATTCGTGTTGCAATCAAATGAGAAAATATCGAACGAGAAACCTTCGCGGAACGTATCCTTCGTATTATTTTTCAGTATTATTTTAAACAGTCGTTATTATATTAAATACCAAAGAAGTATCGCGGAATAATCACCGCAATGAGAGAAGAAACGAGAGGAAGATTCTAGAAAAATAGCGCATCGATTCATTATTTTATTATTCGAATATTCTTCGCTTAAATACACTTTGTATTTTTCTTGTCCCATTCTAAATACAATATCGTCCAAGAACCGCAAAAGGAAACTTTCCACAAATTTTTCAATTTCAAAAGAAAATGGCAACTGAAATGAATTTCCTCGGTGCGAAAGTACACGGAGAAAAAGGAGCGGATAAGGAATAAAAACGACTGGAGGAAGAACGGTAGCGCATCGAAGTAAAAGCAAAGGAGAAAGTCTCAAAAACTCCATTACGGAGCGATTAATTATTCCGCAGTCATCTGGTCGGCGGAAAATCAGCATTCCGCCGATAACCCCGCGACGCGTTTAACAGGAAAAGCCATGCTAAGAAAAACAGCATGTGCATGGCCCGAGGCGGATCGATTCCCAAGAGCATAACTGCTCGCGAAAACTGCTCTCACGGATCGGGTTTACGATCTCGCTGAACCCTTGCCGCGGGTTCACCAGTCTAAACAACCTCCGGGGCCCGTGCTTTTCGGCCTTTCGCTTCTAAATCGGTCGGGAACGCGGCCCCGGATCCGTTTCTCCGATTCCCGCACTTTTTCTTCCCGGCCGGGCGGATTCTTTCGCTTTCGGCCGAGGGAACAAGCGCGAGATTCCGCGTGATTCGCGCGCGAGCGGCCCCCGGCTTTATAGTCGGCCGTTGAAAATAACGCTGGAGATGCGGCTCTCTTCTTCGGGTTCGTCGACCCAGCCCGAGAGAAGAAGCATTGACGTCGCTCTGACGCAGGATGCGCCCCAGCTTTGCTCTTTCTGTCCAATAGTCGCGCGAACCGGCGGCCAGCCGATGATGGGGCCGATTGACGTGACTATTTTCGTGCTTTTTATGTAATCCATTATGAACAGAGCCGAACGGCTCCCGTTTGCCCGAGCAATGGCCAAGAAATGGGCCTCGGTGCCGGATCAAAGCTAGAGCTGCCTCGACCTGCTCCTTCGCCGGAGAAGTGACTCTCGAGATTCTTCGAGAGCTGCTTTTGGACGAGACCACCGTTCCGAGTTTTCATCCACCACCCAGGTCCATCACCATCGCAGTGCTTTCAACTCGGGTTAAGGGACGTGCAAGGAACCGTGGTTCAGCTATCGGTCACAATTCCGTGGATCATTATTCGAGAGGATCGCAAAATTTCGGGACTTTCGCTTCTTTAATACGATTCACCTGACTTCTCGGAGAGATTGATTTATATCGCACTCTCATATGGAGAGTCGACGGTGAAATTTGTTAAAATTGATTACACGGAGACGCAAAGTATCGCGTCGAATTTAGAAAGCTATTTCCAGTGCGTGACGTAAGCGTCGAAGATACTTTGACTTTGATAGTTTTACTTTCCTATGCCCAGCGACTATTTCTTTCCCCGTGATCTTTTTTTAGCCTGCCAAACATCTATTTTTATTCGCGAAGGAGAAAATATAGACACACCGGTAGTCTAGAGTGTCGCATAGACGTTGTTGCATCGTGAAATTACGGTGTCACGAGTCTCCCACGAGAGGCCGGCCAGAAATCCCGCGATAATAGCAATTAAGCTAATTAAATACTAGTTGGAAAGCAGCGATCTACGCGCGAGGCAAGGATTTATAACAGCTTCCTTCCCCGGTCCTGAAAACTTCGCCCCGGGCTACAAGCTTTCTCGAATAACTTGTCCGTTCGGAACGATTCCCGTTCTTGCAAAACGGATTTTATGCCTGCGAACGACGGAACAGCGTCTAAAAGCGTTTCTAAACAGCCGAGTATACAAACATATATCTCCAGGTTCCCCGTGGTCGAAGGGGCCGTAAAATTATCATTCCGTGCAAACCAGCGGACTCGAAAGGTATCGCAAATTACGCAGTGAAAGTTAACGCCGGTGCGTTTTAAACGATCGGTTAAACTTGTTAATTACCGAAAGCGTGTAATTTTAGATAACCACGTGGGCGTGAGATCACGAACAAAACACCCCGGCCAATTATCATCTCCCTTCCCGAACCGGCCGCAGCGTTTTCAATTTCCCGCCGCGCGGCGTCGAAGAAAGCGCCGAGCGCTTGGTATTCGCGCGACGCCGAGACGCGGCGTTGTTACGCTTCCGATGCCATTGACAGCGGTCAGCGTTGGCCGCGAACGCGTCGTCGACGTAACGCGACCGAGCAGAAAATTAAATTAAACGCCGGCATCGAGTAACCTTTAGCAGCTTTCTAATAGCCAGTCCGACCATTTTTCCTCCGCTCGAAGCACCGTTCTGCTCCTCTCCGGACGCGAGGATACCGTCCGGGGAAATTCGATTTATCGGTAATTCTATTCATCGATGTTAAACTCGATTCTCCGCGACGGAGAAGGATCCGTTGCAAGACATATTTCCAGACGCGATTACGCTTTTTCCGATAGCGAATAAATTTTCCGCGATACTCCGGCGGCCTTTCTCCTTCTCGCCTGTTAATCCCGAGGATTATCCAGATTTAACGCCAGATCGAGACCTGAATGACCGATTTCGAAGCATTCAGAGAAAATCCTGCGATTGAATGTTTCCTTTTTTCTCTGTTGCTTTCGTCCTTTCGACTTTCCCTGGTATACAATCGCTATCAATTTTTCCACGTGTCTTTTCATCTCGTATCTTTTCAAATTTACATACACTTCGTTGGATAGATAGTAAACACGGTTTAATCGATCAGATTACCGATCGTAGCGGGTTCGGCGTTAAAAGGACGTAAAAATTCGAGGCGTTGACGTCAGAAGAACAAGAGGTTGTATAAGAAGTTTCCGTGATAGTCATCGCCTTACGTTTCACACGTAAATAGTGGGTTTTTCTGACTCATCCATGTCGATTGTGCTGTCATAAACATTCCACGTAGCATTGTGACCAGGACCGGTAGACGGTAACGAACTACGCTTCGTTCTACCATTTTCAATTTCCCGTCGTCATCGGCTACCGCGCTTGAACGAAAACAAAAGTACGCGATCGATGGATCGATCGCACGAACAGCCGAGCGTGAACCGCGACTATCGATCGTGCGATATCTCGTCCACCGATCGAGGATCCGCCGGTCTCGGTGTAAAGTACCGGAAGAAGGGAAACTCTTATCGAGGATCCTCGCGGAGATTGCGGAGATATCGGCGAGATATCCGCGAGGAGATATCGGGCGCGAGAAACCAAGGGACCTGGTGGTAAGCTAAAACTACGCATTACCGGCTTATCTGCCGCGACCTTTCCGAACGAACGAAGAGGATCCGCGAAGCGTGTGAACCGCGTCCGAGCGAAGAGGACCGGGCGCGTTTCGAGAGGAACGCGGCCCACGCGATCATCGGGATCGGATCGACGATCGTGTTCCGTCTGCTTCGGGACGGATGACGTCAAGCTACGTGGCATTTCATGCTAATACGATAATGATTAGGCCAGTTAGGCGGCCACCAATTGACCCTACCGGTGTGTAACGTGCGCGTCCTACCGGCGACCGGCCGATCAGCGGACGCGATGGAAAAATATGGACACGAAGAGGATCCTTCAGTGAAAGTTCCACTCTAAGTGGATTTCCTTGGCCAATCATGGAAGATCGGACCGACAGATAGTTTCGTCTATATCTCATACTGCGTGGGAGCTGCGGTGTCAGTGATTCTCAATCCGGAGATCTCGCCCCGTCGATTACAATTACGTCGATGATCGCCGCACAGATATCGGTGTTTACGATAAGCGGTCGGGATTTAATTCCCTCGCTTCGATCGTTTCGTTTGATCGTAGCAGCGCACGAGAAGCGGCGAGAATTTTTAACCCCGCGACTGGTATCGTTGATAAATGGCTCGTTCGAGTATTACAATTGAGAGATCGATGGTGGAACGGAAATTTGACGATCTAGAAATTCGAGGACTCAATTTTGAGGTTGAAAATGTTTAACTTAGAAATTTAATTCCTTCGCTTTAATCGTAGAAGCGTACGAGAAGCGGACAAAATTTTTAACCTCTTGAATGGTACCGTTGATAAATGGTTCGTTCGAGTAATACAGTTCGCGTGAGATCGATGGTCGATAATTTGACGATGTAAAAATTCGAGGACTCGATTTTGAAGTAGAAAGTGTCTAATTTCGAGATTTAATTCCCTCGCTTCGATCGTGGAAGCGTAGGAGAAGCGGCGAGAATTTTTAACCCCTCGACTGGTACCGTTAATAAATGGTTCGTTCGAGTATTACAATTCGCGAGAAATCGATGGTCAAAAATTTGACGACCTAAAAATACGAGGACTCGATTTTGAAGTAGAAAGTGTCTAATTTCGAGATTTAATTCCCTCGCTTCGATCGTTGAAGCGTAAGAGAAGCGGCGAGAATTTTTAACCCCTCGACTGGTACCATTGATAAATAGTTCGTTCGAGTATTACAGTTCGCGAGAGATCGATGGTCGAAAATTTGACGATCTAGAAATTCGAGGACTCGATTTTAAATTGGAAAGCGTCTAACTGTATTGCGCGGGACGTGTGTGGACGGCTGTCACGAGTCATAATACCGGTGCATTAATATCGAAATCTATTTCGAGCTATTACACAGCCGCGTCCACTTAACCGGGCGGTTTTTTCACGGATAAATGTTTCTGACATTAAGCAAACAGCCGGTCCGAGGAAGAAGATCGATTAAAAGTAGTGGCAGTGCGAATACCGCGCGGGTCGAATCATCGAACAGCCTCCTTTCAAAAGTGAACGCCAGCCGGGAATAATTTTCGACCATGCTGGAAAGCATTGTGCGCTCGGAACTCCGCTCAAGATACACTCGTATATCCTTCGCGTTCCTTCTAATTAATTAATTTCATAATTAAGCATCTTTCGTCGGCCAAGCCGCCGGCATGGACTTTCCTCCGCGTCTCGCGTGTAATTAACGATAATGAATTAGAAAGAGAGCCCCGGCACAGAGGTGGAAACTCGCGTTTCGATGGTTCACTTTCGCCGTGTCTCCGATATCACCTCGATTAAATTAATTTTCCCCGCAACCCTCGATCGCGCCGCTAATTACCCACTCGCGTGTAAAATTATCATTTTTTTCCACCGGCGTTATTATTTCGCGGATAATTAATGCGGTTAGCTTAGTTCTTGTCCGCGATAATGACACAATTACCGCAATGACGCGTGTCGCGTTTCTTGCAAACAGCGACGCGGCTTTTTCTATTTTCCTATTCCTTCCTTTTCTCCTTTTCCGTTCGTTTTTCCACGCCGAGCGCCTCGACGCGTCGGGATATGACGAATTAACTTCTTTTTTGCACGCGCTACTCAACACTCGCCGGTAATTTTACTGCTTCGTTACGCGCGTCCTATGAAAAAGTCGCGTTACAACGTTCCACGTAATAACCGACAATGGAAAATCTTCTGCTCGCGTTACGGCATTTAAAGAGGATACAATTCTCGCCGGCTAAGAAGACCGGTAATTGCGTTTAGAATAAATTCAATTACTCGATTCGTTATCTCCGAGCACGGAGTAAAGGTATAATAATAATCCGCAAATTCAAATTAATCCCAGGAAAAGTAGCTTCGTGTTTTCAGTAATTTCAAAAGGGAGAAGTCCGAAGCTAGTCTCTTGATTTATACTACTCGGCAATTCCGCTAGTAAACTCTTCTCTTAAGCGAGGAATACTTGGAATGCCGCGACAAATCGCACTCGTAACGACCGCCTTAAATCCGCCTTTATTTCAAAAGGGAGAAGTCCGAAGCTAGTCTCTTGATTTATACTACTCGGCAATTCCGCTAGTAAACTCTTCTCTTAAGAGAGGAATACTTGGAATGCCGCGACAAATCGCACTCGTAACGACCGCCTTAAATCCGCCTTTATTAGACAACGTTGAAGAAGAAAATTCGCGGAAAGAAATTTAGCCGAATTTTCGGAGGAACTCCGCCTCGTGTTTTTCCACGGAACTCCGCAATCCGCTTCTTAATTCCCGCGAGTGAAACGATCTCGAAGCTTTCCGCTCGTTGCACGCGCATACGAAGCAACGAAATAAACCGTTTGATCCGCGGAATCATCTGCGGAATCAAAGGACCGCGCGATTCCTCCGGGTAAACACCGTCTAATTACTTCGAGCTCTCTATAAATTCGCCATGGGTTCCCGTTCCCGACAAATTCCTCCCCTCTCGCGATCAATTGTGCCACGGACACGCGATACCCAGGCGGATCGCTCGCGGAGGGATGATGAACGGCGCGGCGAGCCGCGTTGCGAAATGATGCATCGCGTCGCGAGGCAAGCGTACGAGCGGAGCGTAATAACGTCAAGCAAATTGCTCCCCGGAGAAGAAACACGACTCCGTTACGGTTTATGGCTTTTTCAACTGGCTCCTACGAGATCCGATATCGTATTTGGGAAAATGGGATACGAAGTATCCCAGGGGACCGAGTATAAACGCAAGAGTAGTGTTTGCCTTTGAAAGAGGGTTGAAAAGTCCTCGAGAGAAGGTCTGTTACCCCAGATTCGCCTGTTGGGTATCCAAGATCGAGTGTGCTCGTGCTGTCACTGCTCGGGCATTATCTCATCCGCATTAGCTAAATTGCGAGCCTGTGGCGCGCGTTTATAACCAGCGCGCGAGATAAATCCGCGCTTAAACAGCCTCTGCTGCGCTTCGAGTTCCGCTTCGGGCCTTGGCTCGACTATGATGCCCGGGGAGAATTTAGGGAGGGCGTCGCGCATAAAATTCGGTAGTATACTACAGCCAGAGGGAGGAGGGGCCCTCGGGGCCCTCTCTTTTCACCCGGATCGTCGAACTCCCGGCCTGGCGATGGAATTCGGATGTTCCAGCCGCTCCGGGCTGTTATTCTACCTGCGTGCCGTGCAAGGTCGTTCCACGGGGACGAATAAGAAGCCGAGGACGGGTCTAGGCGTACGTGCCACGAGGAGCGTCCCCGCACCGTTTTTTCGGGGGACGCGACGCCTCCGATTTGATAATCGACGCATGACCCGCTGTCCAGGCCCGTTGCATCTTGATGCACGCCGATGCACTCACGTATCCTACGCGTGGTACCAGTTTTCGGCCCGACCAGGCGGCAAGGGCGCAAAGCGTGTTGGTATTCCGTGGCTAGCTCCGGCTATCGGTATGTCGCTGTGCGTCTCGACGCCTGATATTTTTCGGATCGGGTATTCCGTACGGGACGTGGGATTCTTTTGACCCCTTCGCGCAGGAATTCTCATCCGCGCCTGTCGATCGGGTACGTTCGCGACGATGGGTGATCAGATATGGTAATGGAAGGAAATTCCGTGGAAAAGTTTTTTACCCCGAGACTCGGAACGGGAGAAAGTGCGATCGGGCCGCTTCGAAAAACGGTAATCGCGCTCGCCGTAATGATATAATACGTACGTGTGCCAAGGTACGTTCTAAATTTTTTGTCACCTGTTTTCACTCTCGAAATCTCGCTGTTTAAGCGTCCGTTCTTACCGCCTGACTTTTCCCGGCACGCGAGATTCGTTTTTGATCGTTTCGTTTCGAAGCAAGCGATACGCGGCGTTTAAAAAATAACCCAAGGTTCGAACGCGGTGATTTCTCCGCTCGGCGGGTAGGGTTGATCAGCGTGACTCGGCTCGCGTGCGAATTGAGCGGTTAAGCGCGCGATGCAGCGGTGTTTACTCGCACGAAAATTCCACGGCTGGCAGGAGCACAGAGGCTCGTTAAGCGGCCGAATTCTTAATTCCGAGATAATTACGTTATCGGGAATTGCGTTGAAACCAGCGGCGCGTTAAACGCTAATTACACGACGGGCGTTAAAGCGCACGCGAGCCACGGACGCGGGTAAAGAGGAAGCCGCGCGGAGAAGCGAGGCGGGCAGAAGGATACCAGAGGAAACGACGCTGGCCGAATGTAGGGCAGAAGGCGCGTGCTTCGCTGATGGATGTAACCTTAATCGATCGAAAGTCCGCAGTGTAAGCTGTCTCCTCGGTAAACTAATATCCGAATGATCCGGCGAGCGTCCCAGGACGCGTACACCTTCGTCTTTGTTACCGTGCCACGCATATATGGGTCACATTCCACGAGGTACCGATCTCGTCGTTTCTATTCGCTGGCTCGAGAATCCGCGTGGAAACTCGTCCTGATAGTTCCCGCGTGTCCGTAACGCGATCCCACTGTGGCGATTTCTAAAATGGCACCTGGTTACCCTTTCTCGATCTCCCTTTTTTTCCTTTTTATATATTTCTCCTCTCTCTCTCTCTCGCTCCTTTGTTTCTGTCTTCGTTCTCGAACAGCGAGTCAAGAAGCGGAGGAAGAGGAGGGCGAGGAAGATGAAGAGCGAAACTGGCTCGTCTGGACTACGATTTCCGAGAATTCAGGTGATATTAATGCCCGACGACGGAGGCGCGCCGATGCGTGTCGCACGAAATTATTCACCGGCCACTTCTGATGCGATTCCCGTGAATAACGAGCCGTGTCCCGCTGTTTATCGCTTAATGTTCCGTCATTCGGGGCGGTTTTCGTACGCGGCCACGATTTTAGACGCGGATAATTCACGGGACGAGGACGCCGGCCCCCCGGGCCTCTCCTCGCGCTGTTTTTCTCCGGCCGCCGGCTCGCGTTTACGCGCCAGACTTTCTGCGCGTTTTAGGGGGGGCTTCTCTAAATAGCGACCGACGGATTTACGCGGCCAACGCGCGGCGGGAAGGACGTTTCATTAAACGCGCGGCTTAATGCGCGATCATCGCGCGACCGGCCGGATTACGCGGCGAACCGCTCGCCGAATGAACGCCGACTGAAATTTCGCTTTGGCCCGAGTTCCGACAACCATTCGACCGCGTAACGATCCGTTTTTCAATGGGATCGCAGCGGTTCGCTGACTCGATGCCTGGTCTTTCGAGTTTATGGAGCGCCAAGGTTCTGGGCTCCCCAGGGTCTCCTGCTTCCCCTTAGAAACGCAATTTTTATAGAAAAATCTCGATAATATTTGACAGGGGTAGATACTTGCTCTTATGTACATTACTATTATAGAATTCTTAGGTCTTTTCTCTCTCTCTTTAGAGATATTAATTGACTGAATTATAATTGACTATTTGTGGTGCAGATAGGTATGATGACAATTTCCATAATTTTTAAAGAAAAAACTCCACAATATTTGACACAAGCAAACCCATCAACAATGAGCAGAATTCCCAAGTGTTCTTGCTCTCTCCCTATTTAGAAATACAGATACAGATAGAGAGGTGCAGATAGGTATAATTGTGATATCAGCGAGTTACGAGACCTTTCTATAATTTTTACAGAAAGAACTCGATGATTTTTAGCACAGGTAAATCGATCAACAATGAATAAAGGTCACATCTTTTCACTTCCATTAGATACGTTAATTAGTTAGAATTTATGTAGTTCCTTCTTTTCCAAATTCGTAGTACATAGTCGACAACTTAACTGAATACAGAGAAGAAGAAATCGTCGATTTTCTGTGCAAATAGATATCCTAACAGGGAAAAAGCTCGATAATTTTCGGCCCAGCTAAACTAATCACAAACAAACAGGAATATATACTTGCTCGAACATTTCTATCATAGAATTGCCAAGCAACGCGATTTCGCGGGCATTTCCAAGGAAGCATAAACTCGTGCGAAACAAAGTATCCAATTCTCGACAATATCTAACCGCGAAGAAACAGTGGCCGATAGAAGTCAAAACGAAGCTGCCAAAAGAAGCAGTCGCGTCCATCAGCCTATTCCCATTCCGCTTCGTGCACCGGCACTTACCCTGTCTCGTATCGTTTCCATCGTTTAAATCAGAGACGACGTTGATCTAGCTCATAGAAGCAAAGGAGCCATCGGCGTATCAGAGTGACTCAGCCCGTTCCTCGAGGACCGGGAAAGCGTCGCGGCGCGCTCGTCCCGCTGGCCGGAGATTAATACGCCTGAAACGATCCGGGTTTAGTCGCGGGTGAAGCGAACTCGGGCAAATAAGAATACTCGCGGCGCGGAACGGGCGCTCGTAATCCCTCCTCCCCCGGGCCGCTGTCCCATGAACTTTCTATATTACGAGATTTTCTGAAATATTCATGTAAGCGATAACTGTACTTCCTCTACATTTGTACGTACATGCGGTCCCGTTACGCGAGGTGCAAGTATAGCGAATAGCGAGCCACGGCTCGTAAGTAACCCCGGCGAAAGAGACCAAAGCGATGCCGCGCGACTACTTGAGTTTCCGCTGAAAATCCATCAGCTGATAACGGCCATTTATCCCGCCGCCCGTGAAACAACCGACCGCTACCACCAGACATTAGATATTCGCGGGTCCGAGCACTTCCTACGGGAGTACGTTCCCCTTAACGCGTCGCCGCTTCTGCCAGGCTGTTTTTCGCGAAAACGACCAAGATGCGAACGCGCCTCTGCGCGACGAGAACCGGTTGAATCGGCCGCGGCGACGATTTTTCGAAACGTCTTTATCGTCCCGCGTTGATGTATGCCTGATCGGATAGATTTCTGGCACTCCGGCTTAAAAAGGAGCGCGATACGCCTCGGCTCCGGCTGGTTTCCGGTCTAGAACCTGGAGGTGAGTTTAGATTCTCTTTTGCCCCCGCTTTTTCGCGTATTTTTCCATTCCTACGTGTTTAAGGCGTATGATCCGATTATAGTGTTTCAAATATTTGAATTCTTTCTTTAATCTGTAATATTTAGATGGTGAATCTTCTAGAGTGTACTTTACTGTACACGAATCTGTAATGGAGACTACTCTGTCATCTTTCCGTTTAAAAAATTGCGAGGTTTTTTGAAATGGCTCAATTTTTGGCTAAAATGAAATATTACTTAAAGTTGAATGACTTACAAGCTAGATGAGATTTGTAAATCCCAATAATTATAAATAATTGTGCCTCTGATAAGTGTAATATTTTGTCATAAATATGGGTATCATGGATATGAGAATCCTATGGATTTGGGAATTATAGTTTACTAAGAATTTATAAATTATCATTGCAAATCGATCGTAACATAAATTTATAATAAAAGCAAATAAATTAATAAATTATTGGGTATTTAAGGGGAAAAGTTATAATTAATAGAATGGGTAAAGCTTGGAAATTTCCGTCGACTTTCGAACGTTTGCTATATAAAGGTCGTGCAAGCTCAGCTGTGGTTCATTTGTCGTTTTGACATTTAGGTGATCACTTCTAAGATTTCGTCGAGGTGGTTGAAGATGGATGATGGTCACAGACTAGATCTTCGTGCTAGCCGATAACCATAGCTCGCGTCTTTCATACATCGTTTCGTACTTCTATAGGAACTTGGAAATATCAGAGACTGTTGAAATAAAATATCTTAGCATTGCGATGGTAAAATTTTAGTATGCAGAATCAAATTGTAAGATACTAAATAAAATAAAGTGTCAGTAGAGTCACTCCTTAACATTAACTTTCGCTTCAAATTAGATTAGCGTAAATTTGATAGAAATAGCAACAATAGGCTTGCGGATCTCGATGCGTAGCCACCTCCACGTGGTGAGACCTGGTAATTGGTATCGTTTTCCAAAGCAAAATCTTTGCAAAATTTAATTTTCTTTGGCAAACGATACCAAGCTATGAGCTACGCACAAAGTTTAAGATATTTCCTGTCTGTTATAAATTTTCAATGTTCCTTTTAAACTTTGAAAATAGAGAGTAGCCAATATCTATCAAAGTTATATGCAAATTAAGAAGAATCATGATACGTAAGGCAAAGAAAGTAAGTAAAGAATGTAAAGAAGGTAAGTAGGATAGAAAAGGTAAGTAAAGTAAGGAAAGTAAGGAAAGAAAGATTAGGAAAAGATTTATAATTTCACGCGGAGAGTGCAAAAGTATTGTCCGGGGCAGTTCTAAAAAATAACGTCATTTCTTGGAAGTGGCGACCTCCTGTCATGTTATGTTCTCCTGATACAAAATCAGCCGAAAATTTCTCGCAGAGACCGTAAAAGTATTGTCCGAAAGAATGCTTGGAAATGACGTCATTTCTTCGGCCAGTAGACTTATGTTCTCCTGATACAAGTTTGGTCGGTAGATCTATCATTTCATATAAAATTTATTTTGAGAACCGTAATTTCGAGTAACACAAGTGGAAAAAGTTCAAAGGAATGTTTTTAACGCTAATATGACTGCTTTCAGAAATTGAAAATATGAAATGAAAATTCCCGGTTATCAAAGTAGATGTGAGATAGATGAAAGAATAAATTATAAATTATAACTTGAAATTATAAAAATAATGGATTTCTTTTACCTCTTTATGACGTCACAGAGAAGGATAGAAAGCTATTAGTAAAAGATAGAGAATATTCGACAGCGAAGAATCGCGAATTACCAAATTTCGGTAATTAATTCGTGAATTTTTATAATCGCATCGCGAAGCTGAGATAATTCATAACATTTGATATTGGAATATGAGTAGCTACAGCACTGTCGAGGTTAGAGAACGAAAAATTTTTCTCGATTCGATTGAATTCGAGAATGTTTCTTCTTTGGAAAAGCCTACAGTATCCAGAAAATCCGTATTAGACAAAGAACCTTCTGCGAAAACCTAAGAATAGTATTATACAGTCGAAAATACTTTCAAAGACTCAGTTTCAAACTTCGATCACTAATTATAGTTATTACAAAGCACAAATTATTATACTTACAAACATTGATGAACTCGGCATACACTCGACTAATTTTTATCGCAAGAATAAACCACCTAA
>NIJG01000002.1:1533978-1717852 GCA_002201625.1 Euglossa dilemma
GAAATTATAAAAATAATGGATTTCTTTTTCCCCGGCCTTATAAATTCGATACGTCCCTAACGCGATGCAACCCGCTGCAATTATACCTCCAATTGCGATAGACAAGGACGGAAGTTGAAACGATCAGAGCCATCTCTGATTTCCGACTGGAAGCTCGGGAGCCGTAACAGGAGCACAGCTACTGAAGGAAGTGGTCCGATACCTCTTTATGACGTCACAGAGAAGGATAGAAAGCTATTAGTAAAAGATAGAGAATATTCGACAGAGAAGAATCGCGAATTACCAAATTTCGGTAATTAATTCGTGAATTTTTATAATCGCATCGCGAAGCTGAGATAATTCATAACATTTGATATTGGAATATGAGTAGCTACAGCACTGTCGAGGTTAGAGAACGAAAAATTTTTCTCGATTCGATTGAATTCGAGAATGTTTCTTCTTTGGAAAAGCCTACAGTATCCAGAAAATCCGTATTAGACAAAGAACCTTCTGCGAAAACCTAAGAATAGTATTATACAGTCGAAAATACTTTCAAAGACTCAGTTTCAAACTTCGATCACTAATTATAGTTATTACAAAGCACAAATTATTATACTTACAAACATTGATGAACTCGGCATACACTCGACTAATTTTTATCGCAAGAATAAACCACCTAACGTTATTAATTTTTATGTAATACTTCATTCTCGCCAAAAATCCCGCATTTGTATCAAAATTCGATATATAGATTAATCTCGATTACAAAAAGATTCGTTTCTAAACAGGTAAATCATATAAAAATGTAGTAATACATTACAAATATTCGCTTTGAATCGCGTTATACTTGGAATATTAAATTCGAGGCCGCGACTACTACTCCACATTCCGTCAAAGAGAAATAACATCCGGTATCGATTCCATTCGAAGCATGGAACAGAAAACTACGTAAAAATCGCACTACCGTCTATCACCGCTTCTCCTCGACGAACCTCTAGCCTGCAGCGGTGTGAAGAAAAATTATGTGTATCTCCCGTGTTCTGTTCGACATGCGGGATAAAATATTTTATGCGACAGGCGTACCGTTAGATCGACGAAAAGAATATGGAGAAACGCGGCTGCCGTGGTGCACGCGCGGCTTCTGCGAGAAACCGGGAGAGAAAATCAGGAGACACAAAGAGGGACCCGGTCCCGACCACTTGCGTTTCCTGTGAAAACCCGTCAAGGAACGGCGACAAGTGGCCGAGCCGGGGCCCGTTAAGCCTTCCGTGTCTTCGGGTAAATATGCATAAAGGGACGTAACTTATGCGTGGCGAAAATACTTCTCGCATAACAAGTGTCCCTGCTCGAATTGCAACCGCGCTGCCAAGTCCGCATTGTCTTTCGCTGGATATTTATGACAGGATCGCGGTAAAACATTCGTCCAGAAGCGTGTCTCGCTCGTACGAGCAAGGAATCCTGAATTTGCCACGAATAAATTCGTCAGGCAACGCGAACGACGTTCTCTCTCCGATTCAAATCGATATCAACCCTCTGCGAATGAGAAACGAAGCTTCGATACATTCGGTAAAAAATAACAAATCGAGGGAAATTCTCCGAATTAAAAATTATGCACAACATCGATGACAATGGTAAAATTATTTTTCGCTAGATTTGATTCAGATTTCGTTCTGAAAAATTAAAAAACTTAAGCGTATATTACGACATTCGTCCCCAAAGGGTTAAAGTTATCAGGAATTGAACTACCATTTTGAAATTCGGATTTAAACGGAGCGAACTCGACGAGATTTTTAGACAGGATCCGATGATGGGGTGTCTTGAGACCTGGAGGGCACGCCTAACGATACATTCGGTGTATACTAAACGATTAAAAATAACAAATCAAGGGGAATTCTCCGAATTAAAAATTATGCACTACATCAATGACGATGGTAAAATTATTTTTCTCTACATTTCATCCAGCTTCCACTCTGAAAAATTAAGAAACTTACGTGAATATTACGACATTTGTCCTCAAAGGGTTAAAGTTATCACGGATTGAACGACCATTTTGAAATTCGGATTTAAACGGAGCGAACTTGACGTGACTCTTCGATAGCACCCAACGATGGGGTCTCTCGGGACCTGGAGGGTACGCCTAACGATACATTCGGTGTATACTAAACGATTAAAAATAAAAAACCGAAGCAATTTCTCCAACTTAAAAACTATGCAAGACATCGATGACAATAGTAAAATTATTTTTCGCTAGATTCGATTCAGCCTTCGTTCTGAAAAATTAAAAAACTTCCGTGTATATTACGACATTCGTCCCCAAAGGGTTAAAGTTATCACGGATTGAACGACCATTTTGAAATTCGGATTTAAACGGAGCGAACTCGACGAGATTCTTAGACAGCACCCAACGATGGGTTGGTCTTTAGGGACCTGGAGGATACGCTAAACGCGCCATAATCCTGCCAGGACGAAAATAACGTTGCTGCGGAGGAAGAGCGGCGGCGAGTATCACACGGAATAACAGGGAAATTTATACCGAGGTCCACGGGGTGGGATATTAAAACGCGCGGGGAACCTTAGACAAATCGGCGAAACACGGGGTTTTTGCCGGTGGAGGCGAGAGATAATTTAATATCGAGAGGAATCCAGTCGCGGAACGAATAGTCCCGGGGGTTGCGAGTTCCTCGCGGCTGTTTCCTCGCAAAAACACGTCGCGACAGTTTACTGCCGTGGCATCGCCGAAACGTTTTCTCGCGCGATCGTAAAAGCAGTCGCAACCCGTTCAACGGTGGAACGGAATCGCCTGACTATTAATTTCCACGGACAACCGAGGAGTCAACAACACTTAACCCCGTGTTGCCTCTTGTCAACTTTGCTAAACGACCGCGACAACCGCGACAATAATTTCCCGGGGCAATACATCACGATTCCAATTATCGGGCCGCGTTACAGGCCGCGAACAGGGGCTAGAGGAGGGAGAAAATTAATCTCTAAATAATCCGTTGCTCGCGAGCTAGAAAACCGAAAGGGACCGGGAAACGCGTCAATTTAGAGATCGTTTCGGACAGGCGGAAAACGAGTCGTTCTGGTGCCGTGAGATATATATCGCCTAGAGCGCGAGAGTTGGCTCGACTACCTTCTAGATCGAGGAAATTACGATCTTCTGGAAATTTTAGCCTAGCCTTTTGCCATGATTCCCGTGAAACGGGCGAGTCTATGGCGTAAGAGAGTCAGCCAGGTCGATTACCATTGGCAGCCGTTGCGAAACGATTTAGAAAAACGTATAGGAGAGCGTTCCGAAGA
Source organism: Euglossa dilemma (assembly GCA_002201625.1). Lineage (NCBI taxonomy): Eukaryota > Metazoa > Arthropoda > Insecta > Hymenoptera > Apidae > Euglossa > Euglossa dilemma. Next base: position 1,537,258 of record NIJG01000002.1, read on the forward strand.
TTTCTATAACTATCTATGAACGATGCAAATCACGGCAACAAGAAGAAGGTACGATCTTCCGAAAATTTTACTTTCGCCATTTGTCGCGAATCTATGGGCATAATGACGAAAATTGGCAGCCGTTATGTAACAAGGAAATTAAGAAATCGTATAATATTGGGATGTTCGGAAAGTACTTTCGTTTGTTCCTAATAGAGGATTTAATTATATTTTTTCACAGTCAACTTCACACTTAAGCCGCATAATCATATATTTTGACAACTGATGTAATAAGACTTCTTTGTTAAAAATTTTGTTTGATTCTTTGCAATAGTTTTTGTTTGGTGCCCTATCAAACATGGAAAATCGAAAGCAGCATTTTCGGCACATTTTACTCCTTTACTATCGAAAAGGTAAAAATGCACTTTAAGCAAGAACAATGTCAAAATTCCGTTCTGGCAATTTCGATGTTGAAGATACACCACGTTCTGGAAGATCCGTTGAAGCCGATGAAGACAAAATAAAGGCATCGATAGATGCAAACCGTTGAACAACAACTCGTGAGATTTCTGAGCGGTTAAATTTATCGAATTCGACCGTTAGAGATCACATGAAACGTCACTAAAAAAAAATCGTGTTTCATTTTCACCAAAAAAAACGAAATGACTTTCCGAACAACCCAATAAATAACCTCCTGCGTACCACAAGGACGAAAAGTGGCAATGTTAAGAATGCCGAAAAGATAAAAACGGTCTCGAAAATACAATCGGACCAACCCTGTTAATTCCTCGCGCGCCATCGAGTGTCCACTTCGTGGAACGTCGAATAAACTCGCGAAAAATTGGCAAGAACGCGAGAGGGGGGAAAAATGATAAGCAGATAGCATCTGTCGAGTGGCTTGATCGGGGAGGTGTGACGATAAATCGACCGGCGATAATTCAAGTTCGTTTCGCGACAGCGCATTCTCAACGCGTCGATTGAAGTTGCCGCATTCCGCGGCGGTTTCTGCGAGCCGGCTAATCCGAGCTTAACGAGACCTCGCGAGCACTCGGTAATGCGAGTACACGGATCGGCGAACCGGAGTGCATTCTACGGTCGAGGTGAAGAACGGTCCTGGCCGAAAACGATCCCGCCTGAGGAAAGCTCGAATTGATGTACCGCGGGAATTCGATCGACGCGATTGCGATTTAAAAGCAAAGCTGTGTCGTGTTTCGGCGGCGAGCGCCGCGGGTCGTCGCGTGGTCGAGAGGTCGAGCATCCGAGGAATTTTCACCGCGAGAAAGCGTAGCGCGAGAAATTTCATTCTTCTCGCCGGCGTATACTACCACCTCGCCGAAAAATCTCGCGAGAATTTCTAATTGGAAACTCGTCACTCGATACGACGCGCAAAGCGAGAAACAAGCGACACCGGAGCTTCTCTGTTTCCAGTTGCAAGGTCGCGAAAGTGAAATTTCGGTCAGCGAATTCGCCACTGACCAAGTTTAACATACATAATAACACACGTCGAGAAATCGTGTAATTTCAAAATTATTTATCATGCGATAAACAGTATAAATTCTCGAGACCAATTAACCTTTTAGATACGGCTGAATTCTGCGTGTGGCTATTTCCCTGGATAGCAGAGTCTGACGTGAACAACGTATAATTAATATAACACTGCAAAGTATGACGGGCAATTCCGTTTGTGCACGAGAACATTCAAATGAAGTATTTGAGGATTAAATCATAATTTTTAAAAAATATATATATTACACATACTTTAACCATAACAATTCACTTTAATAACTAATAATATAATATAATCAGAGAGATGACATACACGAAAGTCACTATAGTGGCGCGTAGTATCTAAAAGGTTAACCGCGAAGGTATTACCCGGAATTTCAATGATTCGAAACGATACGAGGGAAATATTTACCACTCGGTAAACTTTCGAGTCTCGAAAGATTCTCGGGACATTCTTCTTTTAACCACGAATCGCGAAGGGAAATAAGAGTAAAATCCTAAAAGAAAAGAGACGATGCTTAATCGAAAGCGGAGCAACCGGAGCGAAGCTCGAGTTTCGAAACGACCACGAGCGTGCCGACGAAAGAATCCCCGGTTAAGGGTGCACGTGTCCACCGGTGGTCAGGTTGGAAACAATAGAATTACCAGTGACACGACCTCTGAATTAATGTCCGGCCGACAGTTACAAGGTAGAAGCGTGGCCGGTCCACGGGGCCAGAAATAGCGGAAATTCAATTACCCGATGTACGTGGCTGCTCGAGGATCGCGTTCCTCTAACGACCATCACGCGGTGTTCCTGATTCCCCATTGATTGGCCGGTCCGAGTGTAGGTACACAACGAGGAAGAGGATATAGGCTAGAGAAGCAGCGGAGCTCGGGTCCACGCTCACCCTGACGAGGGAGACGCGTGGAAGAGGCGCAACACGTGGCGAACACGCGTCGTTTCTGGTTTGACCGCGTCCACCTCGGACGCGTCACGCGGACGTACGGGTGATATTTATGCATGAGGACGCATATGCGCCACGCGATGCATCGCGATGCATAGAATATTACTATTTATTATAGTGGCCCGGCGACGGCCGCGGGGACGAAATGCCGTTAGCCGACATAGACACCAGTGACACACATTTCCGACGCTCGTCCTATTCACGGTTTAAGCCCGATCAAGGCTCGGGTATGAAAACGTGGATGACGAGCGTCAACGACCGACAGTGGGAGGACCTGTTGGTACACCCCCGGCCACGAGTACACGGGAAACCAGGTTCCAGTCCGAGAAACGCAAAGCACCTTATCGCCGTGTCTCTTTCGCGAGTTTTTCTCGCAACTCCGATTTCAATTTCGTCCTAATTTTGGTTGCATCTACTCATGTTGTATCGGTAAACCTCGAGCGATATATCTCGTATCCGATAGAGAGGTTGGGATGGTTTTCACGAGCCTAAGTTTTTTCTCGGAGATGGAGAGACGTTATTGCCAAGTGGCGTTTTCGAGTTCGAAATCTTAATAATTAAATTTAACGTTCCAATCCGAGAAACGCTTCGCACCTTATCGCCGTGTCTCTTTCGCGAGTTTTTCTCAAGACTCCGATTTCAATTTCGTCCTAATTTTGGTTACACCAACTCGCGTTGTACCGGTAAACCTCGAGCGATAGATCTGGTATCGGATAGGAAGGTTCCGAGGACTGTGACGAGCTTGAGTTTATTTCTCGGAAACAGAAAGACACGAGACGAATCCGAAAAACACTTCGCAACTTATCGCTGTGATGTCTCTTTCGCGAGTTTTTCTCGAGACGCCGATTTCAATTTCGTCCCAATTTTGATTGCACCAACTCGCTGTTGTATCGGTAAACCACGAGCGATAGATCTCGTATCGGATAGGAAGGCTGCAAGGATTTGGCGAGCCTAAGTTTGTTTCTCGGAGACAGAGAGACGTTATTGCCAAGTGGCGTCGTCGAGTTCGAAATTTTAATAATTAAATTTAACGACCGAGTCCGAGAAACGCTTCGCACTTTATCGCTGTGATGTCTCTTTCGTGAGTTTTTCTCACGCCTCGAATTTCAATTTTGGTTGCACCTACTCGCGTTGCACCTCGAGTAAACGTCGAGCGATAGACCTCGTATCGGATAGAAAAGTTGTGGGGACTTTGACGAACCTGAATTTGTTACTCGAAGACGGAGAGACCTTATTGTCAAGTAACGTTTTCGAGTTCGAAATCTTAATAATTAAATTTAACGATCAAGTCTGAAAAACGCTTGACACCTTATCGCTATGATGTCTCTTCTACGAGTTTTTCTTGCAATTCTGATTTCAATTTCGTCCCAATTTTCGTTGCACCAACTCGCGTTGCGATGGTAAACCTCGAGCGATACCTCGTATCGGATAGAAAGGTTGCGAGAACTTTGACGAGCGTGAGTTCGCTTCTCTGAAACGGAGAGACGTTTTCGCGCTGGAAATGTTAATAATTAAATTTAACGCAGTGGCAGCGTCGACGCGTGATATATCAGCAGCGATAAAGCTTCGTTTATACTCGCTTCATCTCGCGTTAATTTGCACAGGAGCAGTTATCGGCGAAGCGGCAGGCTGGAGGACTTTCTACTCTGCGGATTTTTCGCGGCCGGCGCTTAATAACGTCGAAACCCACCGCTTCGAGGAAGTCAAAAATCCCCGCTAACATCGGAAATTACGCGGAGAAAAAAGTGCTCTTTCCACGGGTATTCGAGGAACACTTTCCATACAGGCATATCGCCAAGTGCCCCGCGCGCGTTTTCTACCGCGCCGCGAGACGACTTTCGAACTGGTTCGCGTCGCGACGAATGATATACGATTTCCTTTGATTTATCGTTTCGAAAGGGTATATATGTAGGTATAACGTACCCACGCACGATCGTCGGACAATTTTATCCTTGAGATCTCTCTCGTTCTACCGGCGGAGAAGCTAGGCCTCCAAGGACTCGCTGCCGGGAGCCAGCCGAGCGGGGCAACAAGTAGAAATCGAGTATCACTTAGCGTTATAAGAAGCTTCGCCGCGATGGAATTTGCGTTCGTACTCGAAACAGTATACCCATAATTACACGCTGGCCGGACGAAAAACCGTGTAATTGGAATATTCGCAAAAAACCGCTGGCAGGCTTAATTGGCGCGCGGACGAACCGGATCGCCGAAGAAATCTGTTCACGTGCTCTTAAACAGCTATTAAAAGACGCGTAAATATTTTATTAGTCGCGCGTACACTTTTCTTCACCCCCCATGGGAATCCTTCTTTCCGCGCGAATCCGCGTCATCGCTTGAAACTTCGATTATACGCGATCGCGCGGCGGTGAGTTTCGGCCGGAATCGGATGCGTCGCGACGAAGAGCCGAGGATCAAATCGTCGTTCGATAGATCGATAAATCGTGCCGGTCTGCTTGGAAACAAAAGGAACGAAGGAAACGAAGCTCTCCGGCCGTGGAACAAAGCTCCTGGTGACTTTGATATTAATCGACGTTAGTTATTTCGCCGTGCGGGAACGTAATGGGGTGCTTGTTGCGGAGAAATCGTAGTTTACGAGATAGTATAAATCCAGCTTGCACGTAGGTGCATGCATAACAAAGTGTGGTAACAATGTGGAACATTTGAGCCGCTTAATTTTATCCCGGGACTCGTTTCGTTAATCTGTTCCAATTATCTCGGGCAAACGACGCAACCTATAATTGGCATCGACTAATGATATCCTTACGCTTTCGTGATTTCGCGAAATTAGATTTATCGCTGAGTATCCGCCGCTTATCTCGCGTACACGCGACAGTTATCGGCAAGATCGCCGCCCGATAACTCTATTAAACGCCGTGTTTCGCAAATCCTGAATCGTTTCCTGGCCAGCGCCATCGCGAACTTCGTCAACTTAGCGTTACAACGCTTTCTTGCTTGCTTTCGACTATAACCGCTGGGAAATCGGTAACGGACACGAAGAGGAGAAAATTCGATCGAATACGCCGCGATGAGTCGAACTTCCGGAACCCGAGGCGAAACCACCCTTGGCGTGTTGTAGGTCGAAAATTCCTCGGCGAAACAGAATTCCTTCCCTTATACGGGCGTCGAGACGTCGGGACGGGAACGAGCCGGTCGCACGATACGATCCAGCCGCGTTTCCCGAATTTATGCGAGCTCGTACGGCTTATCAGTCGCGGCGGAGCGATATCACGCGATGCATAACAGCGCCGGTTACGTCCCAGTTGCACGCGCCGCGCACCGGTAATTGCGCAATTTTATTTGAATAATTTCCACGAGTCAATGGCACATTGCCGGGGCTGGAATGCAGCCGGCGATTGCGGCAACGTAATCCCGTGCCGTCTATCAGTCTACTCATCAAAGACACGTCTGTGCAACCCGCGCGAGGGAACACGCGCGTATGCGCGTGTGCGGCACTTGCATCACTTCCTCTCGCACAACCTTCGCATTGTTGCTGCCGGTTATCGACGGACCGTAGGTTAGAAGCTGACGCGCACTCGCGAGCTATTCGCGAGCGGCAAACGGAGCGTAGAGTTCGCACGGGAGAAAAGAAAATCCGTCGGGATACGATCAAAGTTGTTCCCGGTTCGTTTACGTCTCGTACGGTTGTTCGGCTCCAGGCGTCCCGATCGGCAAGATAATCTTTTATTAGATGATAAATCAAGCCGTTAATGCCCGGCTTCACGCGCCAGTTTTAGCCGCGGTGTCCGGTGCGAATGAAAGTTTACAGCGAAACATGGCGGAACCTCGCTTAATTATGCTAAATAAAGAATCCACCCCTTGATTGGTGGGTTTGTACAACCGTATCGCTACTAGGTATACCGGAAGATCTCGTTTCTCCGATATAGCTCGGAATTTCTAGACCTTCTAATGAAATTTAGCAGAGACTTTCACAACGAAACACTACGGAGCCTTGTTTAATTATACTAAATAAAGAAACCACCCCTTAACCCTTAGCACTCCGAATAATACTCGTCGCAGATGTGGATGAACGTGTACTCGGCTCCCGAAAACCACTTCTTTCATATATCTTAGTACTTTTACTATATCTTGACTTGATTTCTTCTGCCATTTCCAGAGAAAACTTCAGGGAAACATAGATTTCTCGAAAAGTTCTACTGGAATATTTTATTATCCCTTAATCACTAATAAACTTTAAAGTCCCCTGAGAGGAAACAGCGAAGTGCAAAGGGTTAATTCGTGAATCGGTAAAACCGTGTCGCTACCACGTACACCGGAAGATCCGTTTCATTTCTCCGATATAATTCGAATCTCCGAACCTTCTAATGAAATTCACCAAAGGCTCCACCAGATCCGAAAGCGTCGACCGAATCACCGGGACCGGAACGAGCACCCCGGGGTCGACGGAGGCGTCGTCCGAGGCGTCGTGGACGAGATCTCGAGGTGAATCTCCATAACCGCGGAGATTCCCGGAATCGGCGTACACTCGCTGCGCGGCCGTGCAGGCTTTATTTAATTATGCCATAAAGAGGCTGGCATGGCCCCACCTGTCGGACACGGGGCACCTCAGCGGACTTCTGGCCGGCTCGCCGGCGATTAACAGCCGGCCACGAGCAAAGATAATCGACCGGCGACCCAATTACGAAATTATATTGTCGTGCCCTGCGCCGCGCGACCGGTATCGCTCCGGGATCGAGAACGAACGGGATTTGACGTTTTCTGGGACGAACGGTATATGCCTCTTCTAATTCGACCAAGCTGCACACGGAAGGCGAAGGAGTCCGAGGGATCGACGTGGGAAGAGAGAGGCCACTGCGACCACGGTATTCCTCGTTACGAGCTTTTAATCTGCCGACTATCGTTTTACTGTTTTACTCGCTCTGTTCGGAGAATAGAGACTCGTTAAAGCGGGATTACGCGGGCCGGAGATAGATTTTCGTGAATTGTTTTATGGCCGACGAAACGGCCGCGAGAGATGCTCTTTTGCTTCTGGTCACCGGCCAGGACCGAGGTTGTAAAATTCCGGAAGAAAGTAGGCGTAGTTGGGAAACTCGGATTTATCGCCGATGGAATAACGACGCGATAAACTGTATGGGAAATTTAATTACGAATCAGTGGAAATGCGACGAAAGATTGTTCGAAGAAGTCCGTGACGCTGGTGACAGGCCATATTCTACATTTCTCGCTGCGCGTAATTAAGAAATGAAATATTTGAAAGATGAACTGGACGGTTATCGGTGACAGAGATAGTACGAGAAAGGAGAGACACGCGTCGCCAGAAGAATATATTACTAGGATAATGCTTTCGCGTTGCATCTCGATATTAGCGAGTCGTAACAAAGCTGAATACGTATTCGCTAGACTTGTCAAACCAGTGAAAATAACTGATTTCGGATTTTTCGCCATCGCGGTTACCGCAAACGAATAACTGCATCCGACAAAGTTGGCGTTAACTTTTACAGACGCAGGCACAGTTATCCTCGTCATTACGCTTCGATCATTATCACTCGTGCATGTAACACCTTCGCGCAGCTTCGAACACGATTTCCCATTCGTAGATTTTACGTTACAACCCGTCTAATAACCGTGAACTAAAAAACCAAGATACAGAGAGATCGTGGGAAAGAAAATCCAGGACCATCGGTTTAGCGTGGAGAAATATAAAATTTTCGAAAGCATCGGTAGCCTAAACCCTAACGATCGGTCTGCGGGATATCGCCGGTCGAATCTCGACATCCGACATTCCTCTCGGAGCACCCCGAGCCGTCTGATCGCGCGGTGGTTGGCCGAACAATAAACTCGCGGAGTCACGGAGCTCGGACGAGCTTGGAATCGCGATATCGGGCGTGGAGAGCGGATCGAAAAAGAAATTAATTCCGCGCGAGGAGCCGCCACCGCTTAGAGGAAGGATCGTCGGGACCAGTCCGCCCCCGCGACCAACGAACCCCATGGCCGGGTGATATCGGAAAAATCGACGAACCGACACGCGTGAGCGTTCCGCGGGCTGACAGGTCGATTATTCGGGGGGCAGAGGCGCGAGAAACTGTCTTGGCCACGGGATCAATCCGAGCCACTGACTTGCGCCCTGTCACGAGGGGAGAGCGAAGTCGGGAGAGGAAACAGGAGAGAAAACGGGAGAGCAGCCGGCTGTCGGGGAACGAGATTTAACGGACCCTTCCGTTCTATCGCGGTAATTGGACTTTGATGGAAAAGAAGCCAGGATCCGCCTTTTGTTCCCGTCTACTCCCGGGCCTGGCTGCTGCTCTCTCCACTCCGACACAAGGGCTTTCCGCCCCCTTTCCAGACTCCGTCGCAGACTCGAGGGCGCGCCGTTTCTTCTCTCCTCGGCCACCCCGCGGTTTAATTGTCTCGATACTATATCGAGATTCACGCCGCTTTCGGCAGACTCCGAGCTCGATGATTCCGTCGAGTGGCACGCCGGTGTTTCTTTGAGTTTCAGATCTGACGGGGTTGTTGCGGGGATGAAAAGATCTTTTGAAGATTTTTTATTTCGCGGAATACGCGCGCGTGAAATCCGTCGAGATGTCATAACGTAAAACGTGATCCGCTTACGGTGTAACTTTTATGTTATTATAGTAATTCCCTCTTGCTTCGAGTGCGAGTAGTTAAACACCGATAAATGGTTGAGTTATTAAATTAATCTACCTCATGATAACATCGATGTTGTGAAACGCTAAATACGTAAATGTCAGAACAGTTCATCGAAGATTGAATTTATGGAAATGAACGAGTTAAATATCGAGTAACACGAGCTGCCTTCAGGTCAAACTAATTAAACCCGATCTATTTTTCAGGTTTTAAAATCGCGAATGTAATTCGTAACATAATATGTAATTCTATTACAGTTGGAATCAAAATCGTCGGAATATGAAAAATTGATACGTCAGTATCAAATTCGTATATACAAATTACCCCAATCGATACGGTACTGTGACATCTCGAATTTCTAGAATTTTTTATCGACTCTCTTCGTTTCTCCGAATAAAAATGGAGTAAAACATTCTCCCACGAAGAAAATCGTTGAAAGCCCACGCGAATGTGGAATATCGTGGTCTATAGTAAGAACGCGACTCGTTCGAAGAAATAACATCCTTCTGCCAAGATATATAAAGGTCACCAAGGGGTCTGGTAAAATTTCTAGACAATTCAAACGCGAAAACTAAGATTCCCATTCGCAAACGACAGATCAACCGATCGCGTGGTGCGAACGACCTCTCGGTTCTATGACAGAAACGTTATCTAATTTACGACTCTGAATTATTGCATCGTTCGCGTTCCGTTCCTAATGAATCGCCGCGTTTGGCAGGCCGTGACAGCATTTTCGGGTCGACGCGGATAAAAACAAAAGCGTCTTAATCAGCCATTATCGCGTGCACCGCGGCATTGGTATTTTAACGATCGGCCGCGCCATATTTCCATTATAGTCTTATATATCCGCGTGTCGTGCAACGTCAGACGTTCGGTCGTTAACGAGAAAACAATGAATATACCCGACCCCTCTGGCCCCCCTTTCTCTTACCCTCTGTTTCGCGAAATTCCTCCGCCGTCGCGCCCCCGCGTCTAGGCCGGTAGTCGGGTAATTAAAAATGTAACGAGCCGACGTTCCACGGCTCTCTGGCTCGCGATAAATGCGCGATTCGCGAGGCGACGGGTTAATAAGGATTTTCAGTTAACGAATCGTAGGACTTATTAGCAGGGAACGTTTCTCTTCCGTGACTCTCGAGACACGAGTCTCTGACGGGTGAAAAATTAATTTCGCGGGGTACGGGACAGATTTTTCCTAGATTCGAGAATCGTTCGAGAAGAATCGAAAGGGATCGTTTCTATAGATCTAACATCGTGCGATGGAATTTTTCTGTGAGTTTGGTTGTTGATTCGATTCGATCAGCGGCTCGGAGATATTTGTAAATAATGTTTGTTGATTCTGTAGAACCAGCAATAAATTAAAAATTAACCCTTTGCACTCGAGAGGCGAACCTCGGTCGCTATTTAACCAGATTTTAAACATCGATGTTAATTAATATATCAAATTTAAATTCATCCAACGATGAGTGGAATGTTGAAGTAAAATAATACTAGGTCTTAATTTCTGTATACAATATTTTCTTTACCATTCTAAAAATATCGTCACTTTAATGGTAGAAATTTTCGAATTGTTATTTTTCTATAACGAAAAGATCGTCGAGTTCATAGAATTAATTTCGCGGGGTACGGGAAAGAATTTTTCTAGATTCAAGGACCATTCCAGAAGAATCAAGATGGATTGTTTTTATAGATTTAATATCGCGCGATGGAATTTTTCTGTGAATTTGGTTGTTAATTCGATTCCATCAGTGGATCGGAGACACTTGTGACAACAAATCCCGTAGATTCAGTGATAAATGACAAATTAATTTCCCGAGGTACAGGGCAGATTATTCCTAGATTCGAGAATCGTTCGAGAAGAATCGAGATGGATTGTTTCTATAGGTTTAATATCGCGCGATGGAATTTTTCTCAGTTTGGTTGCTGATTCAGTTCGACCAGCGGGTCGGAGACACTTGTAAATAACAGATTCCATAGATCCAGCGATAAATGCATAATTTATGAAGTGACAGGTTAATAAGAATCGCGGCATTACGCTCGACGAACGTTTGAACGGTCTCGAAGAACCAGTTCACTATATTTAGAAACGTTAACAATCACCGCGTTAAACGGAAATATTTAAAGACCGACTGGATACCGGCAGCTCTGCGTGTTAAAAGCCAATTTATATAACGACCGCCATTTTCCCAACAATTTCTCTTCATTTTCCGCGCCGTAAAAATCAAATTACATCGTACATCATAAAGAAAACTAACAAATTATTCGCGCCGCTACTTTTCCTCGTAACTTCGCGTAATTCTTTACTTCACGCTTGCGAAACGCCTATTTGTCGAAACCATCGATCCACCCGTCTCTCATATTCTCTATCTCTCTCTCTCTCTTTCTCTCGATGAAAAAGACGTTCTGATACAGATCAAAACGCGAAAGTTCTGCATGGGTTTTATCGACGTTGCTAACTCGAGGAAAAGAAGCAACTAATCGCGAAGATTCTGATTACTTTCTACATTGGATTTCGAGAGAAATTATACCCGCAAAAATCCATCCACTTTCGACAATCTTATCGTTACAAGATACCATTTTTCTCTACCGGATACAACAGCCACGTTTCTTATCGCGCTGACAACTCGAGGAAAAACAGGAATCAAGTTCGCGAGTTCTAATTAACAACGGAAATTGTAATTACAGAAATTCACAAGCTCTTAACGATCTTGTCGCGAGGTTTTTCGAGGTTGACAGGAAGGCTGGATGATATTCACGGTTCCCTGGCAAATTGGAGCGGAGTTTCAAACCGTTGCTAAGTTCTGGAAAGCGTCTCGCGTCCTCCGCGTCGCTATGAAATCGGGTTTATGCACGAGAGAGCATCGCACAAATAACTTGGCAGATGGTATCGGCCACTATATGAAATTTCCACTGAAATTCACCGCTGAAATCACGCCGCTATGAATGCGTTTTAACGAACCGCGAATATATCGCGACTTTTTATTCCTGCCCGACGCTTCGCACTCCGCATAATCGATCTCTGCCCGTTCCCGCCAATTTACACCCGAGTTCTTCCAGCGTTTATACCCGTTTTGTACGAATCATGCCTCTGTTACCGTGTTCCCGACCCCACCGCACAGACGGCTGATTCGCAAAAATCCCGGCTGAAACGCGCGAAACCGCTCGTCGATGCGTTTTTTCCGCGGTTCAACCCTTTGACTCCGCGAAACGTCAGGTTTCTCGAATGATAAATCGCGGCTGGGACGCGACATCCAGCTCGTGGGGTTGTCCCCTGATTATCGGCATGATTGACGGAAGGAAATTCGTTTCTTCCGAATTTCTTTTTGCAACGCTATGCTCTTTTTCCTCCGCGCAGATTGTCGACGACGTTTAAATCGCGATAAAGCGATGACTTTCATCTTGTAAAAGGAAATTGCAATTTCCTCTCGCTCGAATGCTCGAGTTGTAACATGCTAATGCCTAAACACCGTGTACACAGATAATGGCAATTAAAGTGAAAGTAATTAAGCCGAAGATAAGTGTATATAATTATGTTACAATTACGATTCCATCTTAATAAACTTTACACGCACTTTGTTGGAAGCGGCTGCACTTGAAACGCCGGAGACCGGTCATTTGCGGGGCTCGGATCAAACGCAGCGAGATTATTAGCGGAAAAACGAAACGAAAGTGTCGCAAAAAGGCGAACAAATCCTTGCTCTACCGCGTTTCGCGTTTGTACCTACACGCGTTGCGTATTCTATTACCGCGTGTACGTCGGATGAATCACTCGGCTCCTCGAGTTTTCCGTGCAGAGGAGGCCTAGCAACCGTCTTGGAGTTCGTCACGATCCTCGAAATAAATCGATACCTCGATAAACGTTTCGTCGCTTCCACGAAGACGTCATTAGGCTTGCGCGCGTGCTTCACCTTCGAATAATCCCTCTGAGCCGAATTGACTCGTGTAAACTGGCAAAGAGACACGCGCGCGTAAAGCTGGCAATTCAAAGTCAGTTTCATAAGCCACGGATACGATATCCTTTCTCCGGGGCACCGGCCACGGATTATTAATTACGAGACATTTCCCGTAACGAAGACGCGGGTCGGTTAACGAGCGTGCTCGAAGCGTGGCCTGGCACGCGCGTTCTCTCCCGGCCGTTTCGATGCTTTATCACGGTCTATCGAGCTCCATTTATTACACGTCGAAGGTTTCCAGAGGCCGTCTGGAAGGACGGCCGGCATTCGGCCGCGGAACACCGGTGGGGACCGCGAAAAATCCGCATTCCGAATCGCCACCCTTTATTCGCGCGCCTTAGAAGCGGTCCCAGAGAAGTCTCGGGCCCCGATCGCCGCTGGAGAACGGACAATGAACGCGTTGTCCCGTCCACACAAGCGCGAACACGCGTGCGTGCGATCGTACGCGCCCTGGTATCATGCGCGAAGAATTTGCCACCGTGAATGCGCTCGCGAGTTATGTAAGCGGAAGGCCGCGCAAGGGGGGAGCTCGACGGTAAAAGTTCTCGTTAATTAATGGACGAAGCTTGCGGATCCAGAACGCGGCTCTATCGTCCATTTTTTCGCCCCCTTTTGTCGCCATTACCGGTTGCAATTCGTACTTATACGGCTATTATTAGAGGAGAGCGTTCGCGTCGAATTGTCGCTTGACGAGTTTGCCAGTAACAGGGACTGAGATTCAGATTTCCATTTCCATTTTTCTTCAGATGAAATAGAGAAGGGATACAGGGGAAATAGCAGACTTTTCATTTCGCAATGTTCTCTATTCATTCGCAATATTCGAATGTTCGAAAAGCAGATAAACACGGATGAAAGGATTAAATTTTACGGAAAAATTCGTAGCCTCGAATTTCGAAGAATTCTCACACGATCTTTTCCTATTTATAAGTTACATCCACGAAAAATCTCGAGATACTCGAATTTCGGATAAATTTTCGAAGCAGCTGCAATTTCGACGAAACTCGAACTAGCTTGGCAAAAATTGAAATTCGCAACGATCGGAGAAGAACGCGGGGAAAGAACCGCGCGTGGGAGTGTCCGTGTCGAGAATCTGGTTATTTTGAAACGGGGAAAGGGAAGGAAAAGCCCGGTTTTCTCGGATTTTAGCGTAGATTTTATCGCGAAATGTCTCGTCGGGGATCTATAACGTGTCACCGTAGGATAATCGGTTCCTGGCACGCCCCGACCGTCAAACTCGATTAAGCCTGCGTCCGTACGATTCCTTTACATGCGGCCACGCGCGCAATCACGTATGAAATGCAGGAGAATTATTCGCGCACACGCTTGTCTCTAATTCACTGGCGAAATATTAACATACGGAACCGGAGAGCGCGCGGGAACAGGGCGAGCGCGATTCACGTAACGAATGCATGGGCCCGCATGTGCGTCACGCAATATGCACGGGACGCAACGCCGTTGCACACGCGTATGGGGGTTCGCGTCGCGGTGACATTTCATTCGCGACCCCTGCCGTTCGTTTCTGACCGTTCCATATCAACGGGATTGAATTTTAATCGCACAAACATACGTCCAGTAACGCAGATTCGAGCACATCGATTCGAGAAACTCGTAACGCGAAAATCTAAATTCGAGAATTTTTCATCCGAGAATTGGAAGGTTTTAATTTCGATCGTGGAACGCGGAGGAATTGAAACGCGAGCGTCTGAGGTCTCACTTTCACGCTGAATCTAATCTCCGGTAGACTCGAGCCGCGTGAAATTATTTATCTGCGTAATGAACGATCCTTGGGAAATTCGCGATGAACGAAGACTCTCCGTATCGAGTTCTCCGAGCCTGCGAGCTACATGTGTATTTGCTCTTTCCGAGACTATCGGATTAGCGGCGAAAGTTTACGACGTTCTAAATACCAAAGAGAAGATTCACCTAATTAATTCTCTCCGCGCCGGCGATCCTCTTCTAAACACTGTGTATCAAACGCGGGAATGCCAAACGGCTCTTTAATACGATCATTAAGATAATCCACGTCCTGCGGGGAAATTATGGAGCGAATTAACCGAACGGGATACACGTGGAAACACGGATAGCGGGGTATACACGTGTCAAAATTACACGCCTAATAAATATCGGAGCAAAGATTACAATAAGCACGCAGCGTAGCTTGTACCGGCGGATCGTTTAAAGTAAATTCAACGGGAATTATCTTTTCGGGATATTAATAAACGTAAGAGGATTATTTATAGCCGCGGCGTATCGTTTCCGCTGAAAAATACCGCGAACCTCGTAAATTATTAAGCTTTAAATCGCTATCGGCCGCGATCACCGTTCCACATAGCTTAGCCCGTGCATTAATTAATGAACGCGCGTGCACGTGATACTAAGCACCACCGATAGTTTACAACGTCTATCGTTTATGACTTTGTAGAATCGCGTACGATTCCCTCCGCCAAACGGTACACGCCTGTTCCACGCTTCGTTTCTTCGATTTATCGCTAACCCCTACACCCGTGCCTTCCATCGCTTATAATTACGCTACTACCGCGACCGGCCGTTCTGCTCGCTCGCATAATCGTCCATTCCGATTTACCCGGGACCGTCGCCATCGATCCTCCTTCCATCGCCGACGAATTCGTTACGATCTTTTAATTTCCAGGAATTCAGTATTATTTAAAATCTTTCCTATCGGGGAACTTACGATCGATTCCTCGAACACCTTTACGCGTTGCTCTTCTAATTTCCTGGAATCAGGTATTATTTTCGTTTTTTCCTATCGGAGCTTAAAGATCTACATCTCGTCTATGTTTCAAGAAGTGATTCAGATTTTTATTTCCGTGAAATTGCGAAAAATGGCTCCACAACCGAGGGGTTTGTTTAATTTTATCGAATTTGATGAAACTGAGAGTCGGAGAGTCGAAAAAAGGAGCGAAATTGAGCGAAAGGATCGGTATTTCTGCTACATGGCGGTTGAATTTTCGTCCTTTCGTATTGAAGTTTACGATCGATGTCTCGAACACCTATACGCAACGATCTTTTAATTTCCAGGAATTGGTATTATTTTTATTCTATTTTATCGGAGTCTACAAAGCTAAACCTCGTCGATGTTTCAATCGTCGGAGTGGTTCAGACTTTTATTCCTGCGAAATCGAGTAATGGACTCTTTACGCGATGGGTTCGTATAATTTTGTCGAATTTGATCGAATTTAATTGAGAATTTTTTGAAATAATTTGTTATCCATCGAGACACGCGACGGAGATTTGAAAAAAGGAGCGAAATTGAGCGAAAGGATCGGTATTCCTGCTACTTGCCGGTTGAAACCGCGAACCCTTTCGGTCCGCGAAGATCGTATCTCCGTGGCATTAAATATCCCTCGCGTTAATTAGTACTTCGTGGCCGCATTGCAAAGAAGTAAAAGTAACACGATCTCCGGCGATCTATCTCGAAGCGATGATATCTTATCGCGGATCTGAGAAAGACACGCGCGTAAAAACCTGTAAATAAGACGCTTCTCGTCTCGCGCGCGAGCACCGGATTGTGCAAATGCTGCAGGCCGGCTTCAACAAGCTAATGAACGAGTGAACGGCTCTGACAGGTCAAAAATTGAATCATAAAGAGATACGTTTCTCCGAGGCTGCAACGGTAATTCATAGGCGTGTTTTCATTTTTGAAACGCGCGACGGAGGATTATTTATTCTAGGCTGCTGATATCTCTTCCGTCGAGTTGTCGAATAAAAATATGACGGAACTCGAACGGTAATCTGATTCGATGGTGAAAATATCGGAGCACGAAATGATTGCTTTCTTCGAACAATCGTGAAAAATGCGACTTTCGACGATGCCGTTCGTCTTGTGGCAAGAGAAAGCTCTCCGGTCGATTTCCAGGAAGATTCTGGGAGATTCGAAGACTATGGACAGATGGGGATGTTATGGACGCGAAGAGAGGACACACTCTTCGCGCCCAACGAAAATAAAATACTCATTCAACGCGAAAAAGATACCGTATATGCGAATCTCTTATAAATAACTCGACGAATTTCACGGAAAACAGGAAAAAACACTCTTAACTCCATCGTGTTGGTTCAACAAACCATCTATCCCTCATAATCCACGCGCTGACGTTCTTCTCCAAACAATTACGAAGTAACTACGCGAATAGTATCATAACCTCGTGTGACTTGAAACTGCATACCAATGCACCTACGCTTTTCGAATTTCAAGCAGATTTCTCATCGCGTTACTATTTTTAAAATAAAACTATTATTCAGATCTCTAGTTACCAACCGCGACGTAAAATTGAAATAGAAGTCTTCCGTTAATTCTTTGCGATAGATGAAGGTAGAAAGGGGTTGAAAATGAAAGGTTTCGGGAATCTAAGGATCGATTCGATACGAAATGTGACTCATTTGAGAATTAGATCGGGATCAGGAGGCTCGGCTGTCGTCCAGTTGGATTTCGCGATTGAAACGTTCCTGGAAGACGCGGATGAATAAGGTCGAAATAACAGGCCGGAACAAGACGTACGGCTCTGTTTAAATGGCGCCATTATCGTGGCCGGTATAGATTGGTAAAGGCCGTGTGTAAATGGGATTACGGTATCTCCGGATGCGGCCGACGGTTGCACGGATAATGGACGATCGTATATTACCGAACGTAAATAAACGAACCGGCTGGAACGACGCTTTACACTTCACCGTTCGCCAGTCGCGGAGAACGCTTTCGCTTTTCGACGACAGGAATTTCAGCGGTTCGCCCTGACGAAGTGGAGAACACGCTGCGTCCGCGGTTCGATCGCGATTCCTAAGACACGATCTTGAGAATTCGGTTTCCTCTACCGGTAAAATAAGTGTCCATGTGTAAAAGAAGTATCAGATTCGAGAAAATGGTCCATAAATATCGCGGAGTGAAAAATTTCTGTGCCTGAGAAGTTGCGTCAAGGAGACTCCAGGGTAGTTCGAACTTTAATTTAACCCTCGAATTTTATTGGCATAATAAATCGTAATTGACGAATCAATTTCGTGCATTAATATCAATTACGACAACCTTGGGTACTCCTGGGATAAAATATGAAAATGTAGAAGTTGTTACGAAGGGAGAAGATGGTATCATAGAGTGAGTAGTGGTCGCAGACGCTGTGAATTCTAATTTCTTCAAGGAGGTCTCTGGAATTTTTAATTTTTTAATATCGGAAACTTTAATTTCAATCGAGTTCCAAGGAGATTTATACGAAGACCTTGGCTTGAATCTCCGTCGCTTCTCAAGCTAACGATAGTTCGATGAAGATTCGCTGTAAATTCAATTTGAACGTTAAATTCTCGCGTATTGAATCGTAGAGCGACGAAATGAATGTAGCAGGTAGTTTGCCCTAACTTGTCTTACGATTTTCCGATGGCGCGTGTCAATGTCAACACGTCCGAACACAGAGAAGATCAACACGCAATTGAGATCGGAAATCTTCGACGAGTCTAACCTTTTGTTTGCGTTGGTCACTAGCTAAGAGTCACATCTCTCGTGTGATATCGTGTCTGGCTCGATTTACCACGAGTTTCACACAGAATATTTTGGCGAAGGTGTTAATTCACGAGATAAATTTACGGCACGTGGATATTTTTGAGATTCAGATGATATATCGCACGCATCTACAGTTCGCAGCTGGAGATCTCGAAGACAATGAGACGAGATCCCTCCTCCTTTCTTTGTATTTTTATTTCGACGGATCGCGAATTGCGCCGCGTCCTTGAAGAATCCGCAACGAACATCTGACATCGTAAAGGACTTTGATTGCTTAATCCTTAATTGGCAAGGAGGAGTCCGCGACTCTTCTCCAGCTGCTTGAAAATCTCCACCTGTCCAGATGCGCTTCAAACTGCTGACTCAATGCATATGCCTAACTAAAATTTTATTTATTTTCTCATTTCCATCCGATATCCCTCTCTTTGATCAAGGACTCCGCGGCGATCGAGTGCATTATAAATAACAAAGCCTCTTAAACGAGGGGCCCCGGTCGCTTTTACCGCTCCGTCCGCCATTTCTCTTCCTCCTGTCCCTATTTTTTCCCTCCTTCTTCTGCGAACCGACGAAACTCGTCATTACGAACCCAAGCGACTAATTAATAAGCCTGCAACCGCGGAGAAACGAGAAGAAAGTCGTTTCATTTTTACCTCCTCGACGGGTTCGATTTCGCCGAGCAGGAAAATTCCTTCCACGCGAAGATCTCTAACTTCGCCGAGGAGATCGGCGAATTTCCCGTTTTAATCTCATTGTTCCCGGCGAGTTTCGAATTAGAAACTCGAAGCCGGCCATAAAACGTCACAGCGGAAAATAAAGATTTTCCATTAAACCCGGGGCTGATTCATCGAAAGCAACGTTGCTTCCCTTCGTTCAAACGAAGAAGGTGCAAAGTTTTTGCGTTTACTGCCTCGCGAGTAAAACTTTCGATTTTATGGCTTCCATGCCGTCCCCTGTGCAATATAGCGTTGTATCTGGCCGGCGGTAAAGCCGGGAGAAATTTCATTATCGGTAGTCAATTACTCGTACGTGTTTTTAAAGTGCAATTAGCGCCGCGGTGCCTTCTTCGTGGAAACGTGACCGCTTAGAAAATTCCTGGGAAAATAGGAAGTCGCAAAACGAAAGGTTCTGAACGCCAAACACGGCGAGCCGATTTTTCCTCGTCTCTTTCATTTTTCAGCTAATCGAAAGCGGGGACTTTAATGAGATTTAATTGGAAATGGAAGTAGCCTGTTACGTCCAAGAACGCTTTTGAAAACAAACGATAAATCTGTTAAATATCTGTGTGCTATATTTATGTCATGTTTAGGTACGCACTACACGATACTAGATCTAATCCAGGTACCAATTTGTTGAAAGGAAACAAGAGAATAACGAGTATATCCTATGGAATGCTACAGAACATACGAAATCCCAACTAACAAGGTAAATCTCATCGATTCGTGGATTCCTATCGGAAACGACTATTATCGAATTCCAACCCTTTGCACTCGAAAATTTTTCGCTGAGAGGATATAACAATTCGCAACTATTCTTTTATTTTTCAAAGCATCAATTTCATTTCGATATTTCACGTATATTCGTTATTTAATTTTCTTGGTATTAAAACGAATAGTCACCAAGAGTCACTCCTCGAGTGGAAAGGATTAAATCATTTTTCAAAAGAGAAGAAATTATTCAAACCTCGAATCCAATATCGATAATACTAATTATTACAATAGACTATTACTCAGATACTCGAAAAAAATTTAACAATGATTATCTTCGACATCTAACTTTAATTCTCCCTCGTCTAATTTACAAACCAAAATGTTGAAATAATCTCACGTTTGAAACCAACTTCATTTTACTTCAACATCCGCAAAAATCAAAATCGAAATTATTTAATAATAGCGTGGATAATCACTTCGAGTACAGAAAAATGGCGCGGATTTCTCACAAGGGGAGCGACATTTCGAAACTCACGGGATGAGCATGCACCAGCGAATCGCGGCGGCATTGGAGGCAAATCGCACGCGAGTACGAGGATCAGCATTTGCATAATATATTTCGATCGTAAAACAGCTACGCGCGTCCTGTTTAAACGCGAGCAGCACACTCCCGGGTTCCCTAACGAAGCTCGGAAATTATGGGCCTATAATAATCCCGGGGTGGCTGGGGGCGATGGAAGGCATGCGCTCGCGCGAACGACGCGATGTCATTGTTGAGGCCTTCGATTGCTACGCTTCCGACCTCGAGGACTCGCGCGGCAGATCCCGGGAGGAGTCGCGATCCGCTTCGAAAGCCAATTGTTCCTGCGTCTCGCCTAGCCTTTAGGAGCACGCTGTCTCATTAGAGAGTTTATTATCAAACAGCGAGGGAAGTTTATTATTCGGATCGCGCGAATCGCAGATCCGTGTCGTGAGTCAACAACTATATCGACGCGAATTTTCTCGGGAAGCGCGTCCTAACCGCGGGGTCGATCACCTTTCCGTGAAAATCTACTGTTTTCGTCGTTAACCCTCTGTAAGTCTGGATTTTCTTTGATCTCTAGAGTGTAACTGATATAATTGGTTATCTGCTGCTTTTTAATTGGAGGCTTGGATGTTCAGTCGGAATAAAGTCAAATTTCGCACGCAGAGGGTTAAAATTTTTAACTTTTGAATATTCTTTTATTTGGTTCTAACGATAATTAATTTTTGGTGCGAATTTAGATTCACGGGGTGCAATATTTTGACGATCTTTGAAATCGCTTGGAAATACGAGGATTGGACATTGAGTTGGAATAAAATCAAATTTTGCATGCAGAGGGTTAGAAAGAAGGTACAAGTGTTTGATATTCTTTTACTTGATTCTAGGGATAATTAATTATTGATACGAATCTAGATTCATAGGGTGCAATATTCCGACGTTCTCCGAATTTCTCCGAGGAAAATTATAGAATAACATAAATTTTCCTATCTTGTCGATTGTTGGCAGACGGATCTCATCTGGCAAGAGGATCGATCCTCGTTTCTCGAAGCTAAGCTAGACGATGGAGGACCTAGTACGCATCATAGAAACTTACCGCTCTTTTTATTCTATATCATTCATTTATAAAGTTATTATACTAAAGATCCAAAATACCATCTTGCCTACTTAATACTCGCCAGTCAGTTCATCGCGAAATATCTTCTGCTCCTTTCACGGAGACAGCGAAACTACCATCGATTCTAGTTCCCGTCCCGGAAACAAAGAGAAATCTAGGATAAACCTGTAAAAATCGCGTAACGTTGTCTCGTTTTACGAAACGTATCAAATTCTACGTCCGCTAATTCCAATTACTCGTATCTGGGACCGAAGCTGTAACTCGGGGCAACGAGATCGAGACGTTTTCCATCGAGGCGTTCTAACGCGTGTACGCGAGGCCGGACACTAAAGTCATCGTTACTGCGGCAGTAAACCGTAAAGGCACGATATTCCCTGGCCTGTTCACCTTCTAAACAGAGAGATTGCACCTTTTATTCCTTCCCGAGGCCTTTTTCCCCCGGTCGAAATGACGAAGTGAACCGAGAACGAACAACGTCCGCGAGGATCGGTCGCACGCGCGATCAGTCCTCCTCGGCCGGTTGATTGCGCCATTAGTGTCCGTCCACGGGGTTTATGGGGTTGCTGGTGGCTCGCGTGTCTATGTACGGGGGTTCGAGCGTGTGCCGACGCGACGCTAGCCCCGAGTAATCTCGTTCATTACGCGTAAGGGTGTACCGCGGCCGTTATCCTTAATTCCTCAGCTTGCCGCGTGTCCTCGTTCGCTTTTATCATACCCGTCGGGCCCGTGTCCCGTTCGAGGAATCGACCACGATCGCCAACGCGTCCAGTCGCTTCGTTACCGAGCTCCAGACTTTTCTTCCTCGCTCTCCATCTCGAAGAACACCGGTCGTTCCAGCGCGTTCGAAAAAGGAGAAGAGAAGAGAATCGCGAAGGTGCATAACAACATCTTCGGTATTCATCTCGGATTCGGGAAAAGCGTATTTCCATAGAGTCAACGTCCTTTTAAGTAACGACTTCGTCGTATGCCTATCCGCGAATACCGATAACGGCTTGCTTCGGGATTTATTTCGTTGCCGCATAAATTTCACGGCAAGTTGCTCGTCCCCGTCGGACGGGGAGGAAAACTGTAGACAGAATTAATCGCGCACAGCAAACACGCGACTGGATTGCAAACAAGAAGCTGCCGACATTCGCTTAAACCGCAAACTCAGCCGAACCACCCTGCCGCTCTCGACGAACCCTTCCACATTCTTCCGGCGCATTATCTCGCTCCTAACGAGGTTCCACCCCTCGCGAAATCCTCCCGCTGGCATTAATCCCTCCGGTGATCCGCAATATCGACGCGGTCGTCGTCTGTGGATCCTTCAGTCGCGGGACGCGCTGGAATTTTTGCCCCCGACGTCGCTGCGCTGGCGTCTGGAAACGCGATGGCGATCCGGTAGGCAGGTCGAGCAATTATCCTCGCCAGGTAACGAACCCTCCGACTGCCGGGAGTGGCCGGGCAAAGCGAAAGCACGGGCCGCTAATAAGGTCGCTAATTATGATTACACAGCCCCCGCCGCTCGATCCGCTCCGAGTCGGCGTTCGAGAGGCGGAAGGACGGAAAAGGGGAGAGAAGTCGGGAGAGCGAGGGAAGAAACGCGGCTGGAGGAGAGAGAGGCCGAGAAAGCACGGATGAATAATTGTTAGAACGTGGCCGTGATCACGGATAAAGATATCCGCCTTCGGTCCGCTGGGTGCATTCCGCCGCGGCTGCAGGGGCGCCCGGATCATCCTGCAAAATTGATGCGCCGCTATCAACGCCGACTTTATGCCTCGGAATCACAACGCGCACTGCCGCTTAATGTGCTCGCTCCGTGGGTATTAGCATGTGCGAACGGAGAGACGAGCCTGTTTGCTTTTTGTCTGCCGGTCCAGGCGTTTCTTCATTTTCATCCATTTTTCTACCGCGTCCGACGAGAACGGTGGCCGATCGCTCGTCAGTTCGTTCCCAGACGTCGGACCGCGAAACACCGAGGTTCGGATAACAGAGATCAAGATTCTGAACACGTGGAGTTCGGGTTTATATTTGCCAACGGGTTCCATCGGGTTTTATCTCGATTTCTTATTTAATATCTCAACGAGCACGTTTAACATCGAGTGTTTAAGAGAGAATCGATTTGTCGAAGCGGACAATAGTCTCGATCGAATTTTTATCTGGATTTGTTATTTAACTCCTTGATGAGCCTGACTTGAAACTAGTTGTTTCATTTATTTTTGATCGTTTTCGACAAAAATGTGGGACGTTAGGTACGTAAACAAATCTTGTTCGCTTGAGCTTAAATTCTTTCGAATTAAATGGGATGACAAGGGGTTAAAATATCTTAACGTGGACGTCGAGTATCGAAAATTTGGAAAAGAATAGAGTTTAGACCTTTCTCACGCTTGATTAAATACAATTCTGACGTCATTAGACGTGAAAAGCTGACCAACAGCTCGCCGACAGTCGTACGAACCTAACAACGAGGCTATATAGGGATTTTCCTGACAAAATGACAGCGTAGAAACTCTAGTGGGATCGAAAACAATAAGCGGCA
Organism: Euglossa dilemma; assembly: GCA_002201625.1. NCBI lineage: Eukaryota > Metazoa > Arthropoda > Insecta > Hymenoptera > Apidae > Euglossa > Euglossa dilemma. The sequence goes on from NIJG01000002.1 coordinate 1,561,331, forward strand.
GCGTGTTATTTCTGATTTCTGGACGCGGGTCTAAATATAACGCGGCTTCGATGCGCGACAGAGAATTAATGCTAATAGCGGGGACTTTTCGCGCGCTTTGAGCTTGGCAAGAAACTCGCGAGCTTTACGAGCGATAAACGAGCCACGGCCACTTCGCGGCTACGAAATCCGCGGTTAACCCCGAACGACGCGTCCTCCTCTTCGGTTTCTTCCAGCATTTCGTTCGCTCCGTCGCGAGAGAGGAAGCCTTTACGACGCGTCGTTCTTCTTCCTCGCGTAAACCCGCCTCGGTAGTCGTGGATTTCAATGATTCTTAATAGAATGAATAATTCCGGTGCCGCGTGTAAGATTATACGCGAAGATGAATATCAGTTTCGTAGCATCGAACCGTGGCAGTCGTGGGATCATCGTGAAATTAATGAGCCGCTATCGTCGCGATTCGAAATCGCGCGTGTGCTTTCAGCCAGCCCGCGATTCCGCTATAAATTTCCCGTACTTTTACTTTCCTCCGAGCTTCGAACGCCTTCTCGTTCGAGAGGAAAACCGTCTCTGACGTTCGCCTTCGACGTCGAATCGATGTCGACTGCGAACAACAGCGTTTTTCGGCTCTCTAAAATAGCAATTCACTTAGAATTGAGACGTCTCGCGGTTCGTTCGCACGTCCACGACTCGGCTATTCAATTTTTTACCCGGCCTGTCGTTTATCATTTTGTTTGCCCACGTAACTTGGCGAATACTAGTCGAGAATACAAGGTGAATACGATGGCAGCGACCCGACCCGTGTTCTCGAGTCGGATAGAAACGTCGGACAGCTACCGGGATTATTCCTTTCAATCTCGACGACAAAGTCGCGATAAAAGAGACACACGCGCGAAAAGCGATATCAAAATCGCGAGAGATCGCGAAACGTGGAATTTTTTAAGTACTAACGCAAATCGAGAACGGCGGGAACTTTCGGGAAAGAAGCGAAACGAGCCGCAAACTGCGGTAGAATTCTATGTAACAGCAATTTGCGAATAATTCGAGCGAATTACGTGGCAATTATTCGAAAAGTAATCGCGGCCATCAATCATCGGGAGGGAACATTAAGGCACAATCAGGGGGTATACAATCGAAAAGAAGCTATTAGAACCTGCCTCATTACTCTCCTCGTTTTAATCGATCAATCATCAGCTTGATTCTTCAATTTCCTACGCGTAATTTATTATACACTAACTGTACATCAATGGAGGCGCTGCTATAGAAAATAGAAAACACCCGTTGCGCAACGTTATTCCGCCTTCCTATTCTTCGCACGCGATGCTTCTTTTAATTCCCCTCGGAGGACGCCACGGAGACGCCATCGCGCTTCCGTTTTCCTTTATTTCGCCGATCGGGACACACCGATCCCATCGCCAGTCCTAGCGCGTGCTTCGCGTGCCGCTGTCCCGTTTATTTTCTCGATTAAAGCCTCGAGTTTTCTCCTCGAAGAGATATCCGGCCGAATCGAAGAGACCGTTTCGCGGACTAAACGCGCGAACCATAACCGCGAGCAGCCGGCAGATAACGAAAGAATGCATTTTTTTATTACGCCCTCGGCCTCTCCTTTATTGCAACGCCTCTTAGGGAAGGTCGAGATGGCTGTAAAACGTGCCCGCTGTACCCGTAACCTTCTGCACAAGCCGGGATTTTAACGAGTGTTTGGATTACGAGGCGCACCGGGAACGATAACGCAGAAACGCGGCCAAGACGCGCCAAATTTAGCCGTAAACCCAATGGAATTTTTCTTTTTTATCAATGCGCGCATTGTAGACCTTAGTGCAGCCCTCTTCGCGCGTTTCCCGAGTCCCTAGAGCGGAGATAGAGCCGTTGAAACGGGTAAAATACGCGATAGGACGAGTTTGCAATTGTTCGGTGGTGAAATTAACGGATTAACGAGGAACGAATAGAATTTTGGAATAATTCGATAGGACGATGTCCACGAGTATAACAATACCGACGAGAGAATGCTAAATCGATGATTTAACTAAAAATTATGTTATACGCGCGGAATTGGGAATTTCGAGTGGAATATTCCATTGGCCCAAATGTCGAGTAGCCGTACCGCGATGGTTATCAAATGGTTCATAGATAAGGGTAATTAAATACGATGGCTTCTGACATTTACGCATTTCGGTGCGATTATTTAACCCGGCTCGCCAACTGGCTATCGCTATGGTCGACGTGAGATTCGATCGAGATAGCGTCAATTATCTCAACCTCCATTTCAAACTATTTATTAATTTTTCAAGACTTCCCCGTAAACCAGTAATCAGCTTCAAAAATAAAATCCTTCCAAAAAAGTCTACCTTTACGATTTACTCTATTTCATATCGGAAACTCACGTCTGACTCTAAAGTCAGTTCAAACGATACAATTTTTCGACGAGAATAAAACGCAAGATTAGTTGAAAATCAAATTAATAATCTACGTCGGAAACTCGCGTCTGATTCTAAAGTCAGTTCAAACGATACAGTTTTTCGACGAGAATGAAACGCAAGATTAATCGAATATGAAATTAATAATCTCCGTCGGAAACTCACGTCTGATTCTAAAGTCAGTTCAAACGATACAGTTTTTCGACGAGAATGAACCGCAAGATTAATCGAAAATCAAATTAATAATCTACGTCAGCATCGCACGGACGTATGAAAACGCAGGTTTCGGTTCATCGAGTCATCGATTCGCCGGGATGACGGTATCCCCGGAACTGGCCGCGGCCGTCAGCCATTTGCATACGACAGGGAACATCGCAGCGAAGGTTTGAAACGCGGTGTAAATCACCGGCGCGGCGAAGGTGGACACGGGAGCCGGCGGAAGCCGCGATACGGCATTAATCACGCTGGATTAACTGAAATTATTAATTTCTTCCTCGTAACGGGCCGAGCGAGCAGCTCGGGAACGGCCGGTTGCGCCGCAATCATCGCGTCTCAGAAATTGACCGACTAATTCAGACTCTGCCCCGGGATCACGTGTACGTACGTGATCATCGAACGTGACGCAAAACTGTTCACCGACGGTGTACGTGTCTACGTTGAAAAACGGCGGCTGGATCGGGAACGGAAACCGAGTCTCTCCGGGATCGCACACGCCTCCGCCGAGGAGTCTTCTCGAGGAAAACGGCTGGATCTTCGGCAAAAGCAGGCTCGCGATTACAGTGATCGCACGTTCCCGAAGCGAGAGCCGCGATAGCATCGACCACAATGCGTGTCCGTGATAATTACATCGCGTGGAAACACGGATCTAGCGATGGCCGCTGCCGAGAGATCGGATCGACGAGTCACGCGCTGCTATTCGGAGCGGCGCAAGCATCTCGGGCCGTTTCCAACGCGATATGCTCGGAATCATCGTGTTTCCAGTGAAAGTAATTTCGGATACATTTCTCCGCGATCACACCTACTCGGCCGGGTTCGCGTGTGCCGGTGAAACTGGCCGCAACAATGGGACATAAAGCTGCGCCGTGTGAAACGGCAATGTAAATCCTGCGTAGGTACTTTTATCTTTTTAACCTCGCCCCGATATTTCTTCCTCCTTCCAGCTTCCACTCGCTCCGCTCCCTCGCTTCCTTCCGATTGGATGCCGCGTGCTTCGCCTTTCTTTAACCCCTTCGCTATTATGAACTCGCGAACGCTGTCCACGTGGACCATAAACGTAGCCGTGGGCTCGGCTATTCTCCTTTTCACGCACTGAACCGATCGAATTGTCCCGTTTCGCGAGAATATTTCCAGAATAGATACGGTTCCTACTTTTTTTTAAAAATCCTAAGTTAAGTTTGGGTTAGCTTGAGAGTTCGAACGAAAGAAGTTCGATGGAAAGCTCGAGGAATCGATGGAACTCGCGATCGAAGGATCAATCGGATTCATCCCCAATGCGTGTTCTCTCTCGATTATCTTATCTCCGGAACCGAGTTTCGCTCCCGTTCCTCGATTTTCACCCGTTTCCAGGGAACCGCGATAGGAACGACAAGATTTCGACGAATCTTTCGCGACGGTTGCACGAATTCCGCGATAAGAGCGCACCTGCGCACGCGCACGCGGCGCATTTTTCGCGATCCTGATCGCGAGGAGGCCGGGTCGAAATGCAGTCCACCTTGAAGGTGGATAACCCGCGCGTACGTAGGCCCATGAAAATGCAAATTGTCCGGCCCCCTCCCCGCCGCCGGCCTCCACCTTTTCTCCGTAACGACGCGCCCTTGGACACTATTTTATGGTGATTGGATGAGCCTTAAAACGTAGAACGTACTTACGCACGGGATTTAGTGTTTCACTTGCTACCAGGGTACGCCGAGGTGTTTTACAGTCGTAAGGTGCTTACCTGAAACAGAGAGAGAAACGAGGGATTTTAGTGGCGGCTCGGTCTAAAGGGGCTCCTCTTCTTCTCAGACTTGGTTGCGTTTACGATGGCCAACGATCGATCGAACGGCGATCGCGTTTACGAGAAACCGATGGCCGGGTGTAAAATTTCAACAGGCGTGTAAGATCGGCCGCGATTGAAAACTTGCTAAGATATACCCTGGCCGAGTGTCCCGCCGGGTACCAACGGGCTGTGGGATAGGGTAAGAAGCGGTGAAATAATGGCCAACCACCGGGGGATCGCAGGGACGAATTTAAATTAATCGGATTTCCTGCAAATGGTAATTGGAGAACCCGCAGATCAGCGAGATGTAAAGTAGTCGTTCCGCGAGATATTTAGGCACCGGTAAAAACGTCTTACGGGGTGTTTACACGGGGATTGTCACCGAGTTTTGCATATCGCAGGTAGAAAATTAGTCATGGAGGTAGTTGGGGGAAGAAGCTGGACAATTTTACTGCGTTTCCAAGCCGGTGCTTATCGTTATCGCCTTTCGTGCAGCGAATTAACAGACTGCGATTATCCGGGTATGATCGTAGGAAGATGTTCGAATTAATTCGACATTGCTGAATTTTTCTATAACCACACTATCGTTATTTTTCCACTTTAAGAATTTTTCTTTCAACTACTTAAATATATAAGTAACAAACGAAGCAAGAACACACCTCAGCCACAAATAGCTAACTTTATTTTCTTCCAAATTTACACATGAAAAAAAAATATCGATACAAGTTTTACGAAAAACAGCGGTATATTTCCAACAATCGCGAAAATAAAATGTTCGAAACGGGTTAGGTTTGACACTCATAATAGTTCTAGTGTAAAGTAACAAACGAAGGAAGAACCCACCTCATCCACAAAGAGCTAACTTCATTTTCTTCCAATTTTACGCGCGTAAAAGGAAAGAAATATGAATAAAATAAAATTCCCAGGAAAGGGAATATCTACGCGCATATGAACGGAGATCCAATATGGCCGGCGGAACGCGTCACTTCCTCCATCTCTTGCTCTCAATTAACTGCGTTGAATATCATACACGCTCAGGATGACAGACGAGCCAGGCAAAGGGGAAACATTTTACGAGCAGCACGCTGACTTTTCACGCGACTCGTAAATGCCTATAATACGCATCTGCGCGTTGCCATGATCTCCTGTACGCATCTGCATCCCCATTCTCGGGACGCTGGACGAGCTGAAACGGAAGCGGGCAGCGTGGAAACGCGGAAACGCGAAACCAGTCCCAGGAAACGGGGTCTATCGGCTTCTCGATCCGGCGCGCTTCCGCGAGCGTGTTATGAATGAAAGTTCGCGGATGGCGAGCTGGAACGAGGCATGGAAGGAAGAAAAAAGATCGCACGTACCCGATCGGGGCGTATAATCGATCTGGGAAGCGATTAGGCGATCTGGTTCGGGCCTAATGATAGTGGAGGAACGCCGATCCGTTGCGTTTGCGAAAGCGGTGGAAAGTAACGCTTCATTGAATGGCCGGTTGTTGCTAAGTGAATGCCGTAACAGAGGTTCGACCGTTTAACGAGGCCTCGATTGATTACGTGATCGAGGAGATATCAGGGAGTCCAACTTGCTCGGGTTTATAATTAAGTCCGAGGGAGGGAATACGGCTGTTGTCGTCGGCTTGTCCGGCGTTAACTGGCCGCGATTAACCTTAAGAAACTTCGTTGGCTAATGTTTGTTCTGGCGACGACGTTGGCTAACGAAACGGTCCTCGTGGCTTTTCCCCGAGGAGCGAAGCGCGCGTTTAATTAGATGCTGCAACAAACTCACAGATAGCTGCAACAAACGCGTGTTTCGGTTGGTCTAGTCCCGGGGAAAGCGTTCCGCGATTATTTAATTATTTAATTAACCAGGTCGACAGGTTCGAACTGTTATCGTTATTATCGGGTGTACTTTTATTCGCATTGGCTCTGGCGTTTTTCAAGAGCGCGTTGCGATACGGTTCTGGTATTTTAATTGGTAAAAAAACTAGTATACGAAGTCTCGGAGGGAATTTGCTAAATCTGAGACCTGGGAGGGAAATAATGCGATTGAGATCTTAAGAATCCGATTTTACGTCGATAATAAAATTACCACACTTAGATCTCGTCAGACATTTTTAGGCAACTCGCGTCCATTCCGATAAACGATACTTGGTAATTGGTACACCGCTAAAGTACACGTTTGCGCGTTTAATTTCATCGAGGAATTTGAAATGAAAATTCGCTTCGAAATGGAAAGGGAATTAGCTCCGCGTTTAATAAGATAACGAGAACGTTTTATCGGAACGGCGAGACTGTGCGAGAGACGTTAAGAAGACGAGTGACATACACGCGTTGGATTCGCTTTCGAGAGAGATGAAACCGAGGTGTACTTGTGCCAGCCAAGCAATAATTTCCTATCTGATTTCAACAGCACGCTCTTGGCGCTCGTACCGAAGCAAGAAGCTTCTCCGAGTGATTTTACGAACGGGCGCCGATAGGATTTGAGTGCAATTTGCTTCGACCGACTAGGGATCCCTAGCAGGAGACCCGATAAATCCGAATTCCGTGACGGGGAACTATGAAGCGTACTGTTCGACTTGACGTAAGTCGGCGAGATTTATATTTCGCTCGCGATCTCCCGGGAACTGCGCATCTCGTATTCTCTTCGACGGGAATTCAATGGCATCGAGCAAATGCGAACTTCGATTTAAATTTCAAGCAACTTCCCCCTAATTTCTCCAACCACCTACAGCTATTCCAAGTTCAAATGTTTCTTCTTCATTTGTTCGAAGCTTGAAGAATTGAACGAAAACTGAATCCGATTAGAAAACAAATATAAAGAAAATTTTTAAAACAGAAATTCAACTTCAAATATTGTTATAGTTTTTAATATTTGAGAGTAATCCTTTACGGATGAGAAACAAAGTTAACGATACATCGAGTGTACGTTAAATGATTAAAAATAAAAAATGAAGGAAAATTGTCTGAATTAAAAAATATGTCCAACATCGATAAAAATATTTTTCGCTATATTCCAAACAGCTTTCATTCTAGCAAATAAAAGAATTTCCATATGTATTATGATATTCGTCCCCGAAGGGTTAAAAGCCACGTGAAATTGTGTAATAAATTTTGTATGTTGAATTAATATTGAATGATTAAAGCAACATGGAAATTAAATTGTCATGCGATACTGAACACGAGAGAAGAGTATACTTAAAACTGAACCGAGTGTGCTAGAGAGTATCGTGTGTTGCCTGCAGCCAGGGATAGAGCACCGAATTTCTGAATTGCTATAGCAAGTGTCCGCAACTTCTATTACCCGCTAAAATCACCACCTTTCCAACCACCATAATTATCCCGCGCTATATATCAGCGATATTTTATTCGCTCGTTAATCTCGCTCGCTTATCGGTTCGTCGAAATTCGACTCGGTTTTATTAAAAGCGCACGTTTTACACAAACACATCGAAAGGAAATTGCGGATATTCGACGATAAACAGCGCGATTTCCATCTCTTTGAAAATCCTTCTAATTTCCGGCGCGTTCTCTGCCCGGTTTCTTATCCGAAGGACGTATCTCCTCTTATCTGACACACCACCACACCGGCCTCGATGTGCTTCCTGGGGAAAAATGCCTTTCTAGGCTGAACTCCGTCCTTCCTCCCACATTTTCGCTGAAAATGACAGTTCTTCGAGCGATAATGATAAAGCGCGCGGAAGGAAAATGACCGCGATAACATCGCGTTGGCGAACCGGGACGCGCCTAAGTATAATAATAAATTCCGCAGCTCGTGCCCGTGGTCGCTGATCATTCGGCAAATTTCTCTATCTCTCGATACGGAATGCGTTCCACCGAGGAATGTCGAAAAAAATACAGTAATACCGTGTAATGCGGCAATATAGAATCAGAAAGTTGAAAAACGAAATCGAGAAACGAATCGGAAATTGAACAAGTAATCAAATTATCGAGATACGACTATATTAAAGAGTATTTGGAAAAGATCCGAGAAATTTGAAATTCGAAAATCTCTAATTCTTATATCATCATATATTTCTGCACTACGATAAAACGAAATGCGTTATGTTTAATGATGTATATAACCATGAATGAATTTTTCAATCGAGCAATTTCTTAGTCACCATAGGAATAATACGAGGCAATCTTTAGGAATACTTAATTATCCAGAATTTATCGCCGTTGCGAACACACGGAGGTTCCGTATAAACGCTTAAATCCACCGTCGGAGATCAATAAATTCGGTGTTACAAGTATGTTGGTCGAAGAAAAATCGAAATCGATGTCGTAATCGTGGCTGGTCGTTCTGTAACGTTAACAAACCGACGGGTCCATAATTTCTTTGGCTCGCGACGTGCAACGGAGCCGGAGGCGGCATCCTTCCAGGACAACAATGGCGTGAAATTCAAAAGTCGAAGGAGACAGCGGGAGAAAGGGCAAGCAGAGACGGAAGAAGCGTAATCAACGGGGTGTATCCGCCCGCGAAACGCGAAGTCCTCTCATATGCATACTCGTCCCGTGCCATAATAAATCCGACGATTTGCATCAGGGTCCGTATAATAGCCGCGCACCGGCGTAGAAAGTGAACGTTACGATTTTCAGGCGAATTATGACTCTCTTCTGAATTATTATTCATGCGAATACCCGAGACGACGGGCCACACGGATCCTTTCGCTCTTTCGCTGATTTCCAAGCCACTTTAATTTTCATAACGACTCGCCGAGCAATATTCGTAATGATAGATTCGGTGCGCGGAATTTTTTCCCGATAATTAACGCGTATTCGATCCCTCGTATCCCGCCGGAGAAGATCATTAGTCGAAATAATGCTGCAAATTTTGTAACAAGCACCCGCGTGTCCTCGCGCAGAAAAAACAACGTACCCGACGCTACCGGTATTAAATCATAATCGATCCAGATACTCCACGTATCTTCCATTCGATCCCTCCGCGACGCCCTCGACCGCTCGCAAATCACGTCTCGTCATCCAACGTCCCATTACCTCGATACATCGAAAAAGAGAAGCAGGAAAAAGTCCTAATGATCGTTTATTAACAACCCCTTAATAGAATCCCTCGCGAGCTCACCGAAAGCGAATGCTTTTAACTAAAATCTACCTGAACAACCGCCAATTACCATCTAATTCCCGAGCGGGCAGTCGCTCACGCCAATTCCACGCGTAATAACCCGATCCGCCTTCTCTCCTCTTCTCAAACGCACGCATTACGCTCCGCGCAAACAAGCCGCGCTCCCCGCGCTGTCTGTCGTCGCGGCAAAAGCTGCTGTCAGGTAAAAACAGCAACCGGAATCGCCGGAGTCGCCGGTGGGGCTTCGCATTTCGAATTCCGACGACGAACCAGCGAGGTTACGGTACAACCATCATCGACCGAACGTGACCAGACGCGGCCAGACGCGACCAGACGTGACCGACGCCGAAAATTCGCGGATGCATGGTGGTTAGACGTTTGTTATCGGTGATTTTTCGCGAGACCTAAGATAAAACATTCGTACGAGAGAGGAAAAGGGTCGGAAGCCGGTGTTCGTTATTGTCTCGGCCTTGGTCCGAAGATCAGGACGTTTTTATGTGCGAAATGCGGCCAGACGCGACCGATGCCGAAAATTCGCGTATATAAAGCCGATAAACGTTTGTTATCGGTGATTTTTCGCAATACCTAAGATAAAACATTCCCACGAGAGTAGAAAAGAGCCGGAGGTCGGTGCTGTTCGATATTTTCTCGGCCTTGGTCGGAAGGTCAAGACATCCTCAGGTGCGAAATGCGGCCAGACGCGATCGACGCCGAAAATTCGCGGATATAAAGCGGATAAACGTTTGCTATCGGCGATTTTCCGCGATACCTAAGATAGAACATTCCCACGAGAAAGAAAAAGGGCCGGAGGTCGGTATTGTTCGCTATTGCTTTGGCCTTGGTCAGAAGGTCATGACGTTCTTAGGTGCGAAACGCGGCCAGACGCGACCGACGCCGAAAATTCGCAGATATAAAGCAGTTAAACGTTTGTTATCGGCGATTTTTCGCGAGACCTAAGGTAGAACATTCCCACGAAAGTAGAAAAGGGCCGGAGGTCGGTGCTGTTCGATATTTTCTCGGCCTTGGTCGGAAGGCCAGGACGTTCTCAGGTGCGAAACGCGGCTCGAATGTCGCGCGCTTTCCAAGCCAGCTTTCCGACGTCACGCGTCGCGTTCTTCTCGTTTGTCGGGCGTGCCTCACCTCCGTGTCATCCCTGTCTAATTAACCGCCTCGTTGTTTCGCCTCTTCTTCCCTTTCGACGCGCCATGCTTCCTTGCGATTTACGACCACCGTGGTTAACGCGCGTTCCACTGCCTTCGCCGAGCTTTCGCTATTGTTTCGTAGTCGTCGGAATTTACTTTGTCTATCAAACTTTTCTTTTTCGCAAAAGTAAAGATTATTCCATCCACTATTTGGAACAATGGACAAGAGTTTCGAAGCGTGGACGTTGAGATATATTTTTATTCGCCAAGTTATTTAATAGGGCGTCTCTTCGCGGCTACGCAACGATCGCGTCTTCGACAGACGGGAACGAACTTCAAACGGGTTAATCGATCTGCTTAACCTCGCGGAATCAGGGGATATCGTGGCATGCAGTTGGCAGGTGCAGGCTTCCACAGATAAACTTAGGCCGGTACAGTGTTCATGGGCTTCTAAGCGATTACGCGGCTGTTCTCATTTGCTAATGTCTATTTCGATATAACCGCGTTAATCCGCGCTGAATTCCGCCTCGATTACAAACCCTGCTCCACCCGCAATCGTCCCGGTTAATTCCACCGGCTGACCGAAAATTCCGCGAAAAATCCGGCGATCCGTGGAACCGATTTCGCGTAAATCTTCGGGCGAAACAATGGGAACAGTTAGTACCGAGAACAAGCGCGCGAAGGAAGATTCGTTTATGCAATCGCGCAGCGACTCACGACTGTGTGATTCGACTTTTGGAACGAAATCTGCGTTCCACGAGTTTGCGTTGAATTATTAAACGAAACGGAGGCGCGTGGAAAGCGTATCGATTTTGCAGTAGAAAGTAAATCGGTTCTAATCGCTGGCCGTTTAATTCGAAGGGGATCGATAGGTACGCGCTGGCTGCAGCCGACAGGTGCAATTTCCGCGAGCGACTTGGCACGGTAACGTACACCGGCAACGCTCGCAGTACAAGCCTGCCTTAATCGCCGCGCTGAATCTGCTAAACGCTTGCCAAGGTTTTCGATGGGCCTACAACGGGGCCATTGTTTCGCCACGCTCAGCCGCTACGCCACGACCTCCTTCTTCCTTCCTCCGTGTCTCTCGTCGCGAGAATTTTCCCCAATCTCGCGTTTCCCAGTCCACTCTGACTAATTTAACCGAGAAGCTGGCCAACAAACCATTTCAAACGCGTTTAGATAGCGCCAGTGGATCCTGACTCGCTTGAAGAAGAAATTTCGTAAATTTCTGCGATATCACCCGTGGGCGTATTTGTGTCTGTATCTTTCGAATTTTTCAGGATTTTGCATGTGTGCGTGGGTGTGTGTGTGTGTGTTCGTCTATGTTCGGAGTAATGTATTGTTTGACAGTCAAAGTTGTTATAGTCGATTCTTATATTTTAAATTTAAATGAGACGCAATGTGGCGATGATATTATTTAAAAATTCGTTAGTCCTTTATTTTTCACTCACAATCAGTTCCAATAAAGTGATGACACGTGTATAATACAAATGCGATTCTTATTTATACATACACGAAAATGTCAAGAACCCTAAACAAAAATTCACGTGTATCTTTTAACAATTTCTTAACATTAGAAGATAAGTGATTTCAGTGAAGCTGCGTAACTAGGATAATAGCGAAATGAAAGTGTCTAACCAGCTTCATCGACGATTATTAATTCCCGCGTTTCAGATAAAATCAACATTTTCCCTCCGTGATCGAATAAAATTCCGATCACGCGGAGTTTGCTTTTCCAGCGATCCTCGGCGCAGATTACTCCTGCTTGTCGGTAGATTAATCCTTCCTAACTCTCTTTCCTTCGGCGAGGTTCCTCGGAAGTACCAACCCAGTTCGATCGACATGGTCCTCGTAAAAATTCGTCCGTCGCATCTGGCAGATAAGAAAATTCGCCCGATCATCTTCGCGTAAGCCCGGGCCGAGCTCTAATTACGCTCAGGCGAGTGGATTGAGGAAAGTTTGGCCGAATTCGAGCGCGGAACCGGGACGATCGGTACCCCCGATTAGTCTTGCGAAATATTTGGACGGAATAATAATCGTAGACGATCGTTCAGCCCGTGCAAAAGCCTCGTAAACGCTTGGCCTCGGGTCGAATGACGATTATCCCGCGGTTGTGGCAACCGCTGATGGAAATTACGTTCCGCTTCGCTGTGATTACGGCTACGCTCGTGAATAGCCTTCGGCACGTGCTGGTTGCCAACAGTCTTACCTAAATCAACGAATTCTTTCCCCTCGGCACCGCTGCAACGCTATTAAGTATCGGTTTCGCGATTAATCATTTTCCATTACGAGCTTTATCGCTCGTTCGATCCGACTTACGCAATTTCTCCCTAACGTTCGCCCCGTTCGTTTTAATCACGTTCCCCTATCAATCTAAGCCCACGAATGGTACATCGTGGCTGATAACGAGATCGTTTCCTTTCGTTTCGTACTCGTCGTGGAAGAAAGGGATGGCAGAGTCGCTCTGCCGGTTTCCAGGGAAATTATTCCGTTGAGATGTTCGAAAAGAAGCGAGAAAGAAGAAGCTCCGTTGCGGGCACAGGAAGATCAGTCTGAAGGATGACCGTGGTCTTTTCGAGGATTTCGGGACGTAATCTTTAAATCCTGACGAATTAGACACCTCGGACAACTTAAGCAGCCTTTTCCAGCGTGAAATGGATCCTTCGGGATGGATTCAAGCGTTCCTGTTCCTATTCCGAAAGCTTCAACCGCGAAGAAATCTCGCTGACGTCCATTAGCGATTCCTACGATTTTATTCACGCGAGAAACAAAATGTCTGCCTCGCGACGACGCGACGAGGGATTCGACGACCAGCTGAAACCCGATCGCGCGTTAACATTTGCAATTGTAATCAAGCATAACGCGTCTATTAATACGAGCAAATAATTTCGATGCGTTAACACGTTTATGCATAATTTATGACCGTTTAAATATCCAAGCTATAAATTACGGGCCGAACGACGATCTCCCATTAAACTGGGCCGCGTGCTTGTTTGCCGAAAAATCATTCTCGCATAAATGAATAAGGTACAGCATCACGAGCGAATTCTAATTAAAATCCGTTCGTACAGGCCGATGTTTAAGAGGAAATCGAATCGTTGATCGGTATTATCAACGGGGATAAATAAAATTTCCAACGCGATTGCAAACGGATCTATATTTGGAAATAATTCGAATATTCGAACCTACTACGTCGAATCTTGTTATTGTTTCTTGTTTCGTGGCAAAAATTCGCAGGAGAACTATAAAAAGAATATTCCTTCGAAACATCGGCTTCGTCAACGTGTATATGCAGTTCAAAGTATCTCGACGAGACGTCCTCAAAGAGCAGAATATTACTGTACGCCCAAAAATAACTCGAAAACTTGGAATCAAATTTTTCCATCCGAGGTCTCGTTTTCGAGAAAATCACGGTCGAAGGAAGAGTCGTCGGCGTCCCGACGACAGCCATATTGAACGCGTCCAGTGAGGAGTTGGCAAGTACGCACGTAAATACATACGTTCTCTTAAATTTTCCAATGTGAAAAAATTTCATTCTTCCCTTTTGATTTATATTTTTCTTCAGAATCGCTATATCTTCTACCTTGAAATTTCGTGTGGATATACGCATACGTATATAGAGTTTCGAATAACATTTTACGAAACAAATATATCCGATAACGAGGATCGATAGGAGCCCCATCGCGCAGCAATGTCACGCGATTCTGCACGAAGCCCAGGAGAACTCGGTATCTAGAATTCGTTATCGAATACCCACCCAATTACCCTCTGGCCGATCTAACCAAAAGAAGAGCGAAAGAGAAACGGAGGGTAGGAGAAGAAAAAGGCCGAGGTAACGACACGGTGCCCACGTGGAGAGCGATAAAAGGCTATCGAGATTCATCGAAGGTAATTGTGCCGCGGTTTGTCTATCGTTAGACGTGTTATTATACGCTGGGCTGTGCGATCCGCTTCCATAAGGGGCCAGCCACGGTAATTGCATATCCTTAATTGTTCGCTTACATTTATCGGGGAGACGAATCGATGCATCGGGACCAACTAAAATTTCCCTCGGCATTACGCGATAGGCGAGGGACGACGACTTTCGTTGGCAGTGAAAGGAGCGTGTGCACGCCGCGCGATTATCAGCCTCGGTGACCGCACGTGAAATCGAAACCGTGGATTTGAATCTGCCCGGAGAACGACGTGATCGTTCCCAGTTTCTATCGTGAAAAGTACGTCATTCGTGGATTGGTTCGAATATGTCAAGAGAACAACGCGATCGCTCCCAGTTTCTACCGTGAAAACGCCATTCATGGGTTCATTCGAAACTGTCAGGAGAGCAATACGATTGTTCTCAGTTTCTACCGTAAAAAATACGTCATTCATGGATTGGTTCGAATCTGTCAGGAAAGTAACGCGATCATTCCTAGCTTCTACCGTAAAACGTACACAATCCACGAGTGCACTCGAATTTCTCCGGAAAGCAACGTGATCATTTCCAGTTTCTACCGTGAAAAGTACGCCATTCGTGGATTGGTTCGGATTTGTCAGGAGAACAATACGATCGTTCCCAGTTTCTACCGTGAAAAATACGTCATTCATGGGTTTATTCGAATCTGTCAGGAGAGCAACGCGATTGTTCTCAGTTTCTACCGTAAAAAATACGTCATTCATGGATTGGTTCGAATCTGTCAGGAGATTAACGCGATCATTCCCAATTTCTATCGTGAAAACGCCATCTATGGGTTTATTCAAATATATCAGGAGAGCAATGCGATCGTTCTAAATTTCTACTGTGAAAAGTACGCCATTCACGGATTGGTTTGAATCTGTCAGGAGAACAACGCGATCGTTCCCAGTTTCTACCGTGAAAAATACGTCATTCATAAGATCATTCGAATCTGTGAGGAGAGCAACGCGACACACGGGATCGTTCGACGATCATTGTCTGGTTCGGTGGAATGAAAAGTAAGGGGTCTAGGTATTCGAAACGACGGGACCATTCTCGCAACGGCGAATCCCATCGACCGATTCTCGACCCTTCTTGAAACGGGTCTCGAGGGGACACGAGGAGGCACTGCAGATTTCGTGAACTTTCGAGAGACGGGGCTGGAAAGATTCGAAAAGGGGACGTCGAGATTAGGGTCTAGCTGGCGAAGCTGCGTAGATTACGTCTCGTGCTCTGAACAGATACTAGGGTGACGTGTTTTCAACGAATGCGAGTTTAACGTCTTTTCTTTTCCAGTTAAAAGAAGCGGATCTGAAATTTTCCTGGGAATGGTTGATTTAACTAGAGAAGCTTTTATTTTATTTCGAATTTAATTTGAAATATGTCCACGCGATATTCGAATATCTAAATGAAATTCAACACTGAACCTACCACGACCGGGCAAATGAAAAGGAAAAGAAGAGTCTGAAAATGAAATGGAATAAGAGGAAATATCGAATGACGCAATTTGTATTGAAAGCGGAATTTTAAATGAAAAATTTGAATATAGCCATTTAAGCCGCGGTTATGCAGGAAACCGTCTAATGAGAATACATAATTTTTCCACCAACGCACGTTAATTTCACCGATCCGATTATTCTGGATATATTTCGAAATCAATCCCGACGGAATTCGAAATAATCTTTTTAAAATTTAAAACCACTCGTTCCAACTGCCGGTGAAACGAATCTCGCGGTTTCGCCGGTAAAAGGTAATAGCTGATAAATTAGCTTCCGATATTTCATCGGAACGCAGGACGACAAAGAAGCCAGTATATATCGGTGTAAAACGCGGGATAATAAAATTGCCAATAACCGTGGCGAATATGCGAATTGCGATCACGCAGAACGGTAAACCGGCTAATTTCGCCGCGAGAAGCCGCCCACTCGGCGTGTTCGATATGACGCCATCGATAATTAGAGGATCCCGGAGCGTTGTCACACGTGCGCCGCTTTTTGTCCTATCGAAATCGAACAGAAGATCCCGCAGCAGCGAGCCGCGGTTGTGCCCGATACTTTCCAATTAAATGAGTCAGATAAAGCTTCTCGCTGGAGCGCGGTATCGCTCGAACAGCCAGCCGAGCGTCGAATATTGTCGGACAATAATTAAATCGAGCGTTCTGCGAGAGAGTGACATTGGCAGGCACGGGCTGACCCATATACCATGTACGTGGCTCGAATGGAAGAGCGCAATTACCAGCGTCTTTGTGCGCACTTCTAGCTCCACGGAATTTCCACAAAGCCGCATTACTCCGTCTCGTTCTACGATTTAGCGAATTCGACGTTCGACTCGCTCCAACCACCCTGGAAACCCTATGCTGACTTCGTCGTTGTCACGGCTTTCGTCTGCCCTTCCATTATCGCGGAAGTATAACCAGCTCGCTTGGAAGAAACGAGAGAAGGAAAAATGAATCCCGGTAAAACGTCGATTATCCGAGTTATTCGAGGGACCAAATCTGCCAAGATAGCAGGTTCTTAATCCGTGAAGGGAGACGAGAGACCACGGTGTTCAGATGCGAACGCAATCGCATCAAAATATTTGACGAAGTTCCCTCTTCCTGAAATAAATCATCCGACGGGACGCGCGCGTGTTTACACCGAGCCACGCTCCTCCAAAAGTATTTTCACACATGGCGAGTGTCAAGAGTCTACGGCGTCGTAAAAGAAACGCGTGTTTTTCTCGGACAACGCGAGCCAGCAGGCGGCCGGAAAACACGATTTCTCTGGAAATTCATCGGCGATCGCGGCGCGAATTTCCACAAGCCGAATGAATAACAGCGAAGAAGAGGCGAGATCCGGCTGTGGAAGCACGTGTTTTTCTGCATCGCGAGTACGATGATACACGCGGTGCCATTTCTTCTTGTCCTTTCTTCGACGATCGACGAAACGTATCGCACCCGTTCGCCAGAAATCTTTTCTTTCGGCATATGAAGAGCCGGAAGGTTAAATCGTCTGATCTTTCATTCTTCTCGCGACTTTTAACGCTTGATATATGACATATGGGTACACTAACTGCATTTGTATTTCTCACTTATATCTGAAGTCCGTATCTTAATCCCTACACATTGTTTGAATGATTCCCCGGAAAAAATAAATTGTTAATAAAGGATATCGTTTATAACACCTCTAAGATAAATTGGATCGAAGAGAGTTAGAAAACACTGGGCGAAATCAAAAGAAAATTTGTTGGAGATTTTAAAAAACAATTCGGAAAATATGTTAATAGGTAAATTGCAAAAATTAGTTTCGAGAATGTTATTACATTGAGTAATACGTATATAATAATTCCATAGAAGATATTTCAACTATTATAAATTACTTGTGTAATTGTTTGTATCTATATATGTAAAGAAAGATAAATAAAACATTTCTTTAGGAAGCAAGAGAGTGACTCGAGATTAAAAAAAATAATGTACATAATATAAATACAGGAATTTCTAGTTGCAGTTACAAAGAACTGATAACACGATTAATTTTCAACAAATATCGAGTAATTTCCGTCTTATTTAAAGGGCCACTGGCTCTGGTAATAAGATCTCTGCAGTGCTCCATAACGCCATGATCAAGAAACGAAATTAACAGGTTCACGTATAGGGCAAGTCACGCTCTAGAGATCCTCAATACCATCTCTCCACGGAGACTTCATTTCAATTCGGATTCTTTTTCATTTGTCCGACTCTCTTTTAGCTCATTCTCTCGAGCAAAGGTTCGCAGGCGTCTCGTCGTTCCGCAGGAGCCGCATCGCAATTCCCTTTTGCTTTGCCACAAGCCAATACCACTAGCTCCTTCCTCCGCGATTCCTCGAATTCCCGCGACTCGATCTCATTCGACAAGCTCGCTCGTAAATGACGCGACATCTTGGTCTACTGCGACGTCATGCGCCTTTATGAACCTAACCCTCGAAGTGCCATTATTGCGAAAATTCTTTGAGAAATTAACTCGAGAATTCTTCTCATCTAAAAATTAATAAAATTGAACAAAACACGTCGAACGTCTAAAATCGTCTCTTTAAATTTAAAATTTAATATTTCAACCGTAGATAAAGGAAGAATTTTTTAATTACACTTGGCACTTGGTCTTCGTTAAAATTGAAACTTCTGACTCTACTTTGTTACTTAATTCATCATTTCTGCTTGAAAGATTTGTCAAGAAACGTTTCTGATCGTTCGTCGAACTTTTAGTATCGTCACTTTCGTTATTATAGTTACTCGAAGTGCTAGAGAAACGGGATCCAGTGTTTTTTAATCGACTGTAAATTTCGATAACCCCGAAATATTCTGAAACGCGTACGATTCCGTGTTATATATGCTTCGTGACTGCGATATAACGCTGGATAACACCAGCACCGACGTAATTGCTGTTATTCCGTTCCAACAATGGCGGAAGCTTACGAGATGGGATCTTATCGGTCATCGGTGGCACACAGAGTATCGTCTTTATCCCGATATGATGTAATCGCGCGACTTTATCCGACGTGCACTATGATTTGATCATCGGGCCCTGTCGATTTTAAACGACCCTCGGCCGTGCGCGATGGGCCCCTCGAAATCCACGAGTTTTACGAACAGCCTAATCGCGACGCGTGATCTCCGGTGAATTTTAAATGGGCGCTGGGACACTTTATCCTTCGGATTATACCCTGTGAATAGAATGACCATAATTATCGATTAGTGGTGTCTCGCCATTGTCGCAGCTGCGCGAAAGTCAGTTGCTTATATTTTTTAATTTCGCAACAATCGGCGAAGGAAGAGAATTTATTCGAAAAAATATCGAGAAATATCGGAAAATATTATTCACAAATTATACACAAATTAACAAAATTATACACAAAGAAACGTGTTGGAGGAAAATTAAGGGTAGTTATTTTACGTTAGAAGAAATTATGGTAAAAGTGGAAGGAATAATTTTAGAGAATTTTTAATGTAATTTATAGGAATATATAGAGGGACGATTTCCCATACGATTTAATGGGAAATCGGTCGACACTAGAAAGGGATCGAGCCCAAACTGGAACAGACGTGTTGGCCTCGCTATAGTGTTAGCTACTATTAAGCCAAACTAATTTCAAACTAGGACAATTGCATTTGTCTCGCGACAGACTCGCTGCATCCTGATAATAGTGGTTACACGTATGTTTGAGCAATAGAATCTTCTTCTACGGACATTGTGTCATGCTCAGTCGGTGGTCTGATGGGAATTGACTTATATTTAGTACCGTATTCGAGCAGCTCCGTTATAAATACAACCTGAATACTGCACAACTAACGAATCAAAAAATCTTCCTCGTTATTAATTAACTTCCTTTCATCCCTAATTAACAACGATTGCTTATTTCTCCGCGTCTCTGCGCGGCATAACTACCCTGAATTTTTGAATCGCTACCAGTGCACCTCGAAGTGAATATTCGAAGAACAAAAGGATTCCTTCTCCCCTCTACCGACCTGCTTCTGTGTCTTAATTGCGACATCCAAATGCGACGAACTCGTTAAATCTGTCCTTTCTTTCTCCAGAAATAACTGCTACCAGTTGGCAATTTTTCAAACAATATTTCACATGAAACGAGAAATTTCTAACATATGAAAATTGTGAAAAAGTTAGAATAAAAATAGAAGAAAAAATTCGGATGATCGATGTCAGGATTAAACAAAAAATACTTTATCAAACCTTACCCTCGATTCGCAATTTTCTCAAAAAAATCACGCATGAAATATAAAAAAAAATTCGATTAGTAGGAATGAATGGAGAAGGAAAGAATGTCATTATCATCGGTGTCATGAAACTTTCTAAATCTTTGATAGTCGTAGCGGAATTCGCGTTCCCGAGACCGGTTACGAAATCGTCGCGAATTCCTCGCGAAATAATCGGCAGTGATCGACGAGCTCTGATCCTGATGACAGGGAAGAGGCACTCGACACGCTCTCCATGTGTTTCCGCGAGGGCGAAGCGATTCGCCAAAACCGGTAGCCGGCCTGTCGCGCTGGGAAAAATCAACGAATCGCGCTGCTCGACTCGGTGAAAGCCGACGATCCTCGCGTTGTCTTTCACAGACGCCGGATCGCTTTGTGATGTAAAACGCGAATGGGACTCGACTACCAACAGAGTAATCCTTTCATCTCTGCGTCGCGTTTCCGGGGAAAACATCGGCCTTGCTTTTCCCAACGGTATAAAGCTTCGGTGTGGTTTCTTTGTTTCTATTTTCGGAGGGTCACTTGGCGATTTTTCCCTTTTCCCTTCCTTTTTTTCCCCTTTTTTTTGATCCCTCCTGTCGGATGTTGATACTCGAGCGTTTTAAGGAGATTGAACGAGCTAATAAGAGTTAAGTGACTCGTTAGGATAATTAATACCGTGTGACGTCGGGTAATTTGCTGGGTAATTACGAGTTATTAGTTCCTAGAATTCGGACGAAAATTTTAACATCCTTCGCCTGTTAACATTTTTAAATTACCCGTATTTTCGTCCGACTAATTGCACCGTACTTTTACCGTCTTTTATCTCGAAATTTTCATATTTTTAAATTATTAACGTCTTTATCCGGTCACCGTATTTTCGTTCGACTAATTCCGCTGGTACCTTCGACGACTATTTATAATCCAGCAACATCAACCGACCCAGCGAGAACCGCGCGACGAGCACAGAGAAGCCTAGCCTCAAAGGGAACCCGCGTGAATAACGAGGAAAGTTGGGATTATCGCGCGAACAATTTCAAACCAGACACCCATAGATCTGCCGGGGATCTCGATATAACCGTCCGCGTTATCCGATAGCTATAATAACTCGGGCGAGTTCATCAGTTGCCGAATACACAGCGTTAATCAGGCAACGGAAGCCGGCTAAGCGACACGATCCTCTAATTGCTTCGCACGATCCGTGCAATTCGAATTTCTAATCGACTAACAAGGAGTCGCGGGCGTCGTTCCGCGGCAAATTTGCATGATGGGGCGTCGGAATGACGTCGAGGCAGCCAGACACGGTCTACACGGCTCGCCTGACATTTCATCCTCTGTTCTGTTCGCGTCATTGTATCCGTGCGTGCATCAGGCCCGAAACACGCTGATGCTTCGTCGAGCGCGATAATTAGCTACGATTAGCCAACGGCAATTATCCCGTATTAATAATTATAAGGAGACGACGAACGGTAATCGCGAGTGATCGACACGTGAACGTGACGCGATCTGACGATCGACGCGTCATTGAGATCATTGACGTAACGCAATGATTCACGCGATATCGGTACGATTGACGCGATACAACGACTGACGCAAAATTCTAGCGATCGACGCATAAAGCTCGATGCACAATTACCGTCACCGACGCGTAATTATAACAGGCGACGCGTTATCCGGATGATCGACGTCGCAGACGTAATTATCGACGCTGAATCGCGATGATCGCGGGGACGACCGAGTTCCAGCGATCGATTTGCACGTGCGTGTCGATCAGACGCGATTCGACCAATTACCCGGTTCGCTCGATGGCCGTCGCGCGATTAAAACGCGATTAAGAGACTGTGAGCGAAAGGTGGATTAAGGCTGGGAAAAGTCGTATTAAATTGCCCGATCCTGCTGCCTCCGTGATCGTGCTCGCGTGGTTTCTATAGACGTGCCCGTTGATAAATGAATGCCTAATTTGTCGGGCAAACAGTTATCCTGTGTCGCGTAACGACGGATTGTGTAGACTGTTTTAGAGATCGCGGTTTAAGTAGGCTGCAATGCCGGTGATTAGTTTCGTACCCCGGGTCTCGTTGCTTCCTTTCGTCTTGTTTGTATGATTTAATGCAATCGCTTTATTATTACCCTCTATTACGGCTTCGTCAATCACTTAAGAGTAATTTATGTATTGGTAGTTCCGCGGCAACGAGCGGGAGGTTTCTCGGGTAGCAGTAAAAAGAGGAATTTCGTTAGATCAATAACTATCGCAGCCGGTTCCCCGAAACACGAAACGCCACTTTTCTAATAACCGGTTAATAACGATTAACCTATATCCTTCCCCGTAACGCGAACGCCGATTAAATAATTCTCACACCGATCTTCTTGGAACAATCTCTCGCCAAAATTTCTTTGACTCTCCGAATCTTCGGAATCTTTAAGAAATGACGAAAAGAGAAAAATCCGATCGAAACCTCTTTTTTAAAAGAAAACCTACTTAAATTTCTTTTTAAATTTAACAGAATTTCTGCTCGAACTATGCTCGTCGTGAACGGAAGTGATGTGTCAAAGTCGATGGCTGAGCACTCATCTGCGATTTTCCGCTCCCTTTGAATCTTTAAGAAACGGTGAAAAGAGAAAAATCCGATCGATACCGATCTTTTTTTAGAAACAAAACCCTACTTAAATTTCTTTTCAAATTTAACAGAATTTTTTCTCGATTTGTGTTCGTCGTAAAGGTAAATGACGTGCTAAAATCACAAACACTGAGTCCTCACCTGTGATTTTCCGTTCCCTCCGAATCTATAAGAAACGGCGGAAAGAAAAAATCCGATCGAAATCTTTTTTATTTAAAAAAAGAAACCTACTTAAATTTCTTTTTAAATTTAACAGAATTTTTCTCGACGTGTGCTCGTGACGAACGGAAGTGACGTGACAAAATCACGAACGCTGAGCCCTCACCTGCGATTTTCCGTTCCCTCATCCACCGCCACAGAGTTTCCGCTTTTCGCATCGGCCAGTTCTCCACCTTCGCGCTGAAGCTGCGGAAGAACTTGTACTCCTTGAAGTGCGACATCCTTCTGTTACCCCCGTGGCCAGTTTCGTCGATCACGCCGGAACCAGCAGGAGTGGAGGTCCGACCTTCCTCCGTCGACATCTTCCGGTATATCTTGTGAAATTTCCCCGACGATCGCTTCTTCCCCTCCAGCTTTGCCGGTTTTCCTTCTTCACTTGCTTCCACCTCGAAGAAACAGCGACTGCGGCTTCGCGGAAGTCTCTTCACGATACCACGCTCGTCCCAGACGAATTATTCGGTCCGTGAGTAATTCCTGACAGAGCCATTGTATACGCAGCGGCGTAAATCATGCTCGCCGAGGAACATTCGCGTTCGATCTCGGCCCCTTTGTATCATAGATCGATCTCTCTCGTCTCCGAAATAGAAATCGAGCGATTTTTCCAGACGCGATATTTCGATCGGGATGATTTAACGGAACGGGACGAGTCAGGCGTCTGAGAATGTCTGGCTAAGGAGAAACAGCGAATGCTAGAGGAATGTATTATCTTTCCAGGCATGTTTGCCACATTTTTCCTGACGGAAGCATTCCGTTCGGGAAGCTCGAGAATCTTGCCGTGTGCTCGTCGAAGAATGAACCACTTGTTGCGGTTTTCCACGTAATCCTGGCCTTATCGTTTCGCCAGCCTCTTCAACCCCGAAATCGATCCTCGAGGATTTCGCTGGATTTTCGGGAAAATTCACTGCTCTCCTTGTCTTATCCGATTATTTTCCTGGGACGTCGAATTTACGCGAACGAATCGAGGGTTTTGCTCGAATAATTTCGACAGTTCCTTCCGATCGGGTAATTAAAAATCCTCGATCTATCCTAGGGCACTGTACGACGAAAAAACTTTCACTTCTCGTTTGATTTTATTTTAAAAACCGTCGAACAGATCGGTTTCACCTTCGAGATTCCTAGGTTCGCGGATTCTCTACTGCGACTTTCCAACTTTGTTCATCAGCTCCTCGCGAATTTCTACCTTTGACAGGTTATTCGTTGCAACTTTTACCGCCTCTTCCGGCCTCCGTCACGCGACCCTAACGATTTCTTCAACTTCGAAGAATTTCCCGAAGACGAACGAGATCCCCGGCAACCGTCCGCCTCGCCAACGATGGGAACAACCTTGTATTATTTCCAACCAAGCTCCAAGCACACCCAGTCGAATCGTTTCCCACGCTTTATCCCGAGACTTCCACCCTAGTTTCTCATTTAGATCGCATCTAGTTATGTCTCTCTTCGCGTCACGGACGACGATGCTTGCCTCGGAATCGAAGCAACCGGCGGAATAAACTGAAGTCAGAATTCACCAGACACTGAAATTCCGTATCTTCAGGAATAGACGGAAATTACGAGCGTAGATCGATCATCGGACAGAGTATGCAACGTTCGCGGTTCTCTAAACGAATTTAAACCAGAATTTGCGACTAATCGAAGAAACCGTGAAGATATTACGAAGTTTAAATACCGACGAATAAATTTTGAAACACAATTAAACGAATTTGCAGCGAAAACAGAACCATTAAGTACTCGAGTGCCAGAAGTAATTTTACTCTATTTATTATTCAACCTGACAGAAATCTGCAATTAACCACGCCATCGAGAAAGTACAGAAATATTGCGAAGAGAATAGAATCGGACAGGAAATTCGAGAACTCGGAAATCGAATCAGCGTAATGTCCCGCAGAAATGGAATCATTAATTGCCCGAAAAATTCAATTATCGGGGTCCGTTTTTCGCGTTCCGTAGTTTGGGTAAACATCCTTTCATCGTTCGATTGTTCGGAAAAAAAAATCTATCTACTTTTTCGCCGTTGAAAGCGTCCGGGTCCTATTTGTTGATCAATCCGACGGCCTTCGCTGTCGAACAAATTTATCGGTAGGGATGTACGCCGACTAGACGTTTGTTTGCGAACGTTCGGATATGATGTCGATCCCGAAAAACGGGCCAGCCGCGGAATTCGCTTGCCGACGTCGGGGGATTTGCGGTTCGAGGAGACGAATATCACCGCGTATTGCTTGCCGTCAAATATTGACTCGTGGACGGAAAACGCGGCGGAAATTCGAGACGATGATTCGCGACAGACACTTTCCAGACTGCCGGTAATTCCGGCCCAGACTGTCGAATCGCGTGAAAATTCTGCGCAGTCTGGCTAAATTTACCGAAACTTCCACTGACATCTGACGACCGGGGAAAGAATACTATAAACCGTAGAAACGGCGAAAATTTTGACGATCCACCGTAAAAGATATAATTAAAATTCGGTCCCATGTGCTAGGGATCTCAAAGTTTACGCAAGAATTAATTTTGATGAGAAATATAGGTTTTCAATTAAAAATTGTTTCAACTCCATTTTTAATAACCCTGAACTCACTTGTTGATACGCTGTCTTTCTTTACGTTGGCAATACTTTACCGAATAATGGCTCAAAATTTAAATCTGACACGAATTTTAGGATACTATAAAGTTATATTTTATTTTTATTATTACATCGATGTAGGACTAGAAAATAAAACACTGCGTTATTTTCAGCTGTCATCATGATGTCTTTCTTCTCTTTGGCAATACTTTACCGAATAATGACGCAAAATGTGTACGAATTTTGAGACACTATACAGTTATATTTTATGGCTAGAAAAGGAAACGATTCGTTAACCTAATCAGAATTCCTCTGCTTCAACTTCGAAGGAAGAAAAATCGTAATTGATTTTTCATTACAATCTCGAAGACAGTAACTGATAACATCGAAGAGCGAGTGACACGTAGAAGCAAGCGAACGCTATCGCGAAACATCATAGAAGCGGAGATTTATTTATCCAAAAAGAAATCGCCTTATCGAAAACTTTATTGATCTAGCGAGAACAAAGAAGCCGGGAAAAATAAGCTGTTTATCCGTCAAATAAACATTCGTTCATCCCCCTATATCCACCTACGTGCGAGCCTACGTACGGAGCGAGATCAAAAAGCTCCTCGGAGGTTTATTTCGCGCGCACGCGGTCGTTTTAATCCTGTTCCCGCGGGAAAATAATGAAATCGTAAGGAGAGAAACGTCGGAGAACGAATTCGCAGTGGAACGAACAAAAGAGCAATATTGGCGTTCGAGTCCGGCGGACAGCGGTCGACGACAAACGCGAGAAAGATTTATCGGCAAAGACGCGTTGTATATTGTCGAAGGAAAGCGGTAATCACGGTGACTAACGAGCGATTTGTAGCACTTGGAGCAGCGACCCCTGACTTCAACAGGTCCTGTCGCGATATCTCTCGAGGACACTGGTTAATCACGCCATCGAACTTTCGACTCGACCACCGAGTCGACCAACGCGCGCGCGGGTTACCCGTTGCTTTACCTTTCCAATCCGATCGACACTCGTTAAACGGCCGTTATTAAGGCCGACGACGCGAGATTCTTTTCCCAGAGGTCTCGGCGAGGGCAGCTCTCCCATTTCGAATTCGTCCGAGAGATCTGTCGAGGATTCTCGATCGACCGAACCTCTTAGATCCTTCCATGCGATCCTCTATGACTTACGACCGCAAGAAACGTCGAATTTTCTTGCGGTCGAATTCCACGAAATTAAAACCGTCTTTACGAGGACCATAATACCACCGATTACTCTCTCGTATCGTCTCGAACATATCCTAGGACTTGTTTCCGCGTCTCGTTAAATCTTCTTACGCGAATACGGAAGGATCAACCGAGTTTTTCGCGCTGCTCCGAGTAATTACCGTTGCAGGATGGAAAATAAGGAGGAAAGCCACACCCCTTCCGCGTTTCCTCGTTTTTAACTTTACTCTCAGTTGATACAGGCGATCCCGTTTTCCGGAAGTTAACTAATTTCGCTAAAGGATTCGGTATATCGACGATCTCAGTTGATTATAGCGAAATGACGCTTCGATTCGTCGCGCGAGGGAATTTTATTCGCTTAAATAATTCTTCGAAAAGAGGAAGCGATAATCTAACTGTAAACGCTTGTGGAAAGCGAGGTGAAGAAAAAATTCCGATATCCCGAGGGGCCGGAAACGAACTTCCGAGTCGGAAACGCCGGAAACGCGACAAGTCGGAGGAAACAATTACGAATACGCGGCGCTATCGTCGCGAGAAATCGAACGGCCATCGAGAGATTAATCGCGGCAATAAACGTTGCTAGTCGGTTTAACGGCGAGCGGGAATATCGGCAATATTATCGTCGCGCGAGCGTTTTGAATAATTCATCGGAAGCCAGGCCGATTCGTCGCGGCGTTAGAAGGTTTTCGCGCCGTTCAATTTTCATCGCGGCCAAGGCGGCAGTGGCGACAACGGCTAAGGTGAAACGATCGCGGCCAACGAAATTAAAACGACCAGTCCGCAGTTTATGCAAATTACCGTCACTTTCTCGAGCGGCGCTGCCGCCGCTGAACGAGTCTTTGTCGCATTATCACCGCGCGCGACAGCCCGGAGGAAGCTATTAGCGCTTGTTCAACGCCGACCGACACTTCCGGGGATATTCCGCTCGGCCGAAAAATCCGCCCGCTTAATTGCTTACGCTTGTCGAATCAGCCGCCGCTAATTGTCACCTTGCCAAGCGAATTAGGCCGACAACGCTGCCACGTGAGTCCCCGCGCCCCGATTTCACCCAAATTTCCTCCGCAACAATGGCGAATCGGGAATTACCGTCGGTTCTTTCGAATATTTCGCAGATAATTATCGGAAGACAATTTGGCAGAGGTTTAACCACGAAACTGCAGTTTTATGCTTATATACGAGAGATACGAATGATTTCAGAGGGTTTAACGAGCTTCGGTAACGTTGGTAATTTTCCTGGCTTAATTTCTATCAATTTTTACAATCCGAGTTTTGTCAAACGACTTTCGGCGAAAGGATCGGCGAATTTGCAATTTTATCCACACCGACAAAGCTTCGTGGAAGTTCGAGTATTCGAGTGTTCCTCCGAGTGTTCCCGAAGAATTCCTGACGACCGCGAGAGCTTTCTTTCGTCCTTCCCACGGCGGATCGCGAGGAAAATAAGCATCGTCGAGCTTATCTGCCGCGGTCGTCGCGAGTCGCGATCAATTCCGATCTCGATTTCTCCGGAGAGCGTGTTCGATACCGCGAGGACAAGTGAAAAATCCGCCCATCGATACACCAACGATTACGACTCGCACGCAGATTAGCTTATCCGCGTCTCCGCGATTTTCTTGTAACCCATCTTACATCCTCCAACGGTCACACGACCACGAGCTCGCGAGTACATACGCCGGCGTCGTGTTTTCCCGATAACAACCTTCCAAGATAAAAATCGTCCTAGAGGGAACGTTTATTTCCAAGCCCGGCCTTCGACGGTTCTATCCGGTCTACGTTACGAAATATCTTCTTCGGCGAAATATCTTGTTCGCTGCCTAGCAACTCGCGCCGAAATTCGAACGAATTTCAAAACCGTGGTTCGAGATATTATTTTACTCTTCGACTTCGCGGAAATCGTTGATTTAACCGACGACTACGGGGAAAGACACTATGATATAAGACTACCAAGGCGATTTTGAGAAGAAGCGCGAAGAAATATTTTTATTCTAGTCGCTGTCTCACGACTCGCGCTGAAATTCAACCAAATTTCGAAACCGTAGCATAGATCGGGATATTATTTTATTGTTTGACTTCGTGGAATACGTGGATTTCGTTTACGACCACGGGAAAGACACTTTGATACTGTCAACGCGATTTTAAGAAGGATCGCGACGAAATATCTTTGTTCCAGTCGCTGTCTCGTGACTCGCGTCGAAATTCAACCAAATTTCGAAACCGTAGTATAAATTGGAATATTTCTTTATTGTTTGACTTTGTGGAATTCGTGGATTTTGTTTACGACCACGGGAAAGACACTTTGATACTCAACTACCAACGCAATTTTGAGAAGGATCGCGACTAGTTCTCGGATGGTCGCCACCGAGGTGATACAGGTCACGCGAACGTCGTGCCAAATACTTTCTTTCCTTCGGTTATTTACTGGCCGATCGAGGCAGGTGTCGCGTACGCTCGATTAGCGCTATCGTTCATGCGGATTGTTTATAAGCCGGTAAAACTGGTTGTCTAATCGGTCACGCTTGTGAAATCGTCAGTCGGGCAGGGGTTCAGCGCGCGTTCAACCAGAACCCGCTGACAAATCGCGACTCGATCGTCCTAGTGTGACAATCCGAGTTTTTTTCTTCATCTCTTTTTTTGGAAACGACGAGGAAAGGTTGGCCTGTCGGACGCGTGATCGATCGTCGGGTCGTTGCACTCGTTGGTAAATTTGCTTTTGCCTGGCGTCGGTGTCTCTTAGCGTCGTTCTTGCACGGTTTCTGCACGGTTTTTCGCGAAAATTGACAGATCTTACGAGGTCTCGTTTAGATACCGATAACTCGAATATCAAAAGATGTATTTTACGGAACGTTTCGAGTGATTTTCGTTGAGAAATTTAATCGCGAAGGAGTTAATTCTGTCCGTGTTAGTTTGCGAAAAACGATATGGAAATATTTCGATTTTCCTAGGAGTTCGGAAACTAGTAACCCTTCGGAGAGTCTAACGAACACGGAATGAGGAACGTCGAAACGTCAGGAATGAAGTTAAACTGGTGGAACGATCAAACGCGTGTAAAAATAGCCGTCCATCGAGCCGAAAATATAAATTTCTCGAAAGTGTAATCGCTTCGAAGGGACTGAGCCCCTTCGACGTAAGTTTAGCAGATGCTGATTCATTCGTATTTAGAGGAGCGTTTGGAGCATTAACCGGTTCGTTTTCTAAATCTAGGACGATATAAAACGCATTAATAAAGCCTGTTATAAATACGAATTGGTCTTGGAGAAATAAATCGGGTTCGTCTAAAACATCGCCACCCGACGTGCCTCGTTATTCACTCGAAAAACCTACCAAAGAGCAAATTATCGTCAAATTATCGATAATCCTCTGCGTTATTTATCTCGTACAAAAATACTCCCTCGAAACAATTAACCTTTCTCGTTCTAACGTACATTAAACTAAAACCTAAAAACGAGGCAACCGGTGAAACTATCGCGCGTTTCCGCTGCAATTCTCTATTCGTGCCGTGAATAAAAGCCTGGCTCTGAAAAAGTTTCGCGGCGCGAGTTGTATATCGAAGTCGATACCTGACCCGGGCGATAGTGAAAAGATTATGCGGTGCGAGAACTCAAAGGCAGCTTTGAAGATGTCTAACAACGGGAAAAGTCGCGAAACCGTGTTCGGATCGGATGCAAAGACATTTTCTCACCTGGCCAAAAGGGAACCGTGTCGGAACGCGCGGGTTCTCTGAAAGCTCGCGCGCCTATTCGCGAGGAATTCCCAAAGAGAATTGGGACACGGCCGCTAAATCATTATGCCGTGACAGTTGGTAAAATCGGCGAGCGAAAATAACGACTTCCCTCGGAAATTGGCGGTCGTAAACCGCGATCGTGCTCGTCGCGGAAACGCCGAACGACCCGTGTTCCCAGCTTCCGATTAGCCTACTTTCGTCGGTGTGGATTTTTCGCGGCGCGGAATTTCCTCGCCATTGACGACGACGGGGATCGGGTTCACGGCGTAGACAATGCCGAGGAAACATTGAATCCGACGCCTTTCTCCACCGATGGTAAGAGGCAGGGTGGTCAGAGCGTGCTCGAGCGCGGTTAATGGCAAGATTAAACACTTCCCGGGCTGAACAATAACGCGGTTATCTACGATCGGTAGATCGATCTTAATTCGGTATTGTTACGAAACGTCGTTTAGCAATTGACACACGACGGATTCCAGGTCGAAATCTCGATCGGCGTCGGAATTAATGACGGATCGCTTCCTGTCTGGACTCGACCGCTCCGGCACGAGCCGAATCGATCGTTCGCCGTTTGATAATTAATTGATAATCCATCGAAAGACGAAGGAAGGAGGATTCTTCGATAATCGAGGATGAACGGGATCTAAATATCGGTACGTCTATTAGATCTGATTTTCAAGTCTGCTCAACGACGTCCATTCGAGATACGAACGAATCATCTGAATGGAAGAATCGAGGCACAATGCTGACAGTGTGTTATATTGTACTTGTAATTTATCAGCGCGATTAATTATTCCCGAGAGGAAATTACTTTCTCGAGTCTTCTAAAACTGTCACGCGAATTTTGGCAGTTTCGTCGCGACGTCGTGCTTGAAAGAATTATTCGCGTGTCTCGTTTGATGCTTGAAAAGCAGAGGTTTATCTGGAATATATCGGGAATTTCGAGCGGAATATCCACCCGAAGATTACTCAGACGAGGGAGAAAATACAGCAACGCTGATTCAGCCGGATCAACGCGTCTAACCAAGCTATCGGATCCCTAATTCGAACTGAAAGCGCATTCAACGTTCCAAATATGCAGCTTACGTCGGATATCGCAACACCTTCGTGTTCGATATTTATTCAAGTGTAGTTCGAGAACGTCTATAGGTGATCACTGTCATACCCGCGTCTCGCGGAAAACCTTTGAACTTTAGCAAAGATGTTTGTTCCAAGCGTCTCTCTATCGGCAACGACTCTTCGAAATTGAATTTCCCGCCTACAGTGTAGTAACCGAACATGTGTGAGTACACGAGGAAACGAAGTTAAGTGAGAATGTAATTTTCCGACGAAATCTGGGACACGATCACTAAAATTCGACATTTATTAAAATACTTTCAAACGATTAATTTTCGATATGCTCGTTCTGCCTCTTCGCGAAATTCCTCCATATTTAAGGGTTTCAACCCTCTTCAAGAAGCGGATCTTCGAAAATATCCGCGAAATTCGAAGCTGTCCGAGGAGATATCCGAGAGCGAGACTGTTTGACAGTGAGATCTCCAAAGAGCATTTAGCTTCGTGAAACATGCACGTCAAAGTGGATGGCGGTCTGCACGAGGAAACTTAATAAAAGTCGCGATCGTTAACAGAAAGCGCAGGAGAGACGGTCGATGAATAATTGGTACGGAACGGGAATGGAGCGAGAATCAGCGGCGAATAAATTTCGCGGGCCTCGTCGTTTCTCCTGTCAATAAAGTCTGCCACTTTGACTTCGTGTCACGCCGTGGTAAATATTTTATGGTCCTGCGAGCGGACCTCGTCGCGGTATATTTAACTTCGTACGCCGCTATAACGCCGCGAAAGTGGTACATCGACGCGGGTCCTGTCGGAAAATCGGCAAAGATTTTCTAGCAGTCTCGAACAAATTATTTTCTACCATTTTCAACAAAACTAAATACCCGTTATCGAATATTTTCTTATTAAAACTCTTCGGAAGGCAGTGATTCGTATTTTGAAATTTTCAGATATCTGAACTTCGCGATATACAATTTCTCCAAAAATTCGATGCAAACTTTCCACACGCGGATAAAACGGAGAATAATCGTACTCTGCGTGTGTGTCCAGGTGTTCCTGGAGTGGATCGGCACGAAATTTGGTTAAGATACAAGTTCGACAGGTAGTGATTGATGGTATCGATGATTTATGCGATCCGTCGTCGATATCGCGAAGGCTTTGATGACAGCCTGAATAATTTCCGACGAAAGCAGAGATATTATGGCTGTTTGTTGATCGATTCGAAGCTGCTCGCGTCTGGCAGCGGTGTTTCCAGCGAACGTCTTCGACTAGCAAGACGTTATTCGAATTTTAAAGGTTCAACCTGTCCTGAAAGGCCTCCGTTCCCAATCGTGTCTCGAAACCTCTTCAGGCGGTGATTGCAAATTTCACGAATGCTCGGTGGCGAAAGAAAACTTCCGCCAAAGTCCTCGCAGCGAGGACTGGACGACTTTATTCGCGCGTATTTGCGCGGGTAATACGAACACGACAAAGGGAACTGTTTCGCGTAATTACGAAACCCTGTTGGACCAACGCGTGCGGAGTTTGGACCGCGAGTTCGGAGTCTGGTGTAATTAACGTTCGCTTCCTTGCGAATTATTCAAATGCTAAAATACACGGGAAGAAGAAAGTCGTAAAGTCGAAATTCGTAAACCTCGACGAATTGAATTCGCCAACTCGCGAGAGAGTTGTCTCTGGAAAGGAATAAATTTCCACGCTGTTTCGACGAATCGAGAAGTCGCGAGAAGTTGGAAACGAATATGAGGAAGAACCTCTGGGGAAAACGACGACTTCGACTGCACTTTATGTCACGATAACCGGGACTAAAATTAAAAAAAGGTGTTTTAATTAATAAATCGATGAATCGACTCGTTACGCAATCAACCTATAAATACACGCGATCATCGGCTAGACACGTGTCGTGGAATATTCTAGCCGTCTTGCCAGTCGCGCGGAAAACGAAATTTATTCATGGGAACGTAATTTTTTCATTAAAATATCGTCGGAGAAGTTTCCACCTGGTTGCGAAGGAGAGTCGAAAATATCCACTTTCTTTCCCGTTCGAAGGCTTTCCGTCGAAATCCGATCGAATGAAACCGACCCGAAATATCCATAAGAAAACAAAGGTTTTCAGCAGGGTCGCGGAAAGATGTTACAGAGATGGAATTATTTCTTTTATAAGCAGCTGATTCAATATTTCTGACGTGGCCGAGCTCAAATAAAGCCAGACGTCGTTAATACCCCCGGGATATTTGAAATTATCAATTTTCTCGGCGCAAAAGAATCGCGACGTAAAGAAATTAACGAAAAAATTCGAAGGGATGAAACTAATTCGAATTAAACAAATTCGTTAACTCTCTCTCTTTGCGAAAGCGGAATATTGCTATGCAAAAAGCGGTCTGAAAACGTAGGATATTTACAATACAAGGAAAACTGCTAATGACTCCATTTACCGAAGGGTATCTGTCTCGCAAACTTCAAACGCGGCTGCAGAGATTTGCAAGCCTCGCCGCAGAGACATTTCCTAATTGAGAGGCAAAGATTAAACGCCGCCGCGTAAATATTTACAAACTTCTTCCTCGGCGAACTCGCGTTCTCTCAATAATTAGTCGACGACCATTAAACTCGATACGGGGAATATCGATTCCCGTAGAATAACAGAGAGCACGTCGATGTCGCGAGAAAAACGACGAAGGAGGAAGAAGAAGCCAGCGAACAAACGAAATTAGCATTTCGCGAGAATACTCCTGTAAATCGAACACCTACACGTGTCAAAAATACAGCTATCGCTCGGCGAGCTGCGTAGCGGGAAGAAATTGGCGCGCAAAAGCACACGGCCACCGACCAAACATAGACACGCGAGCTACGAAACTTCAAACAAACAAATTCGAACAAATTCGACGGGTATCTAGAACCGTGACACAACCGGAAAAATTCGCGAGAAGGCGGGAAGAGATAGGTGGTACCTGGACGAGCGAAACGGCGCGCGACTTTCGTCCCGATTCGAAAGCTTCAACGAAGACCACCGTTAATCGAAACTAACTCTTCGAAAATTCGGAATTTTTAGAAAATAAGCCGCAAAAGAAAATCGAAAGACACTGGTTAGATCGATGAATACATCTAGAAGCGTAACACAACCGGAAAATTCGCAAGGAGACGAAAAGATAGGTGGTACCTGGACTAGCGGAGTGGCGCGCGACTTTCGTCCCGACTCGAAAGCTTCAATGAAGACCACCGGTAATCTTAACTAACTATCTGAAAATTCGAAAATTTGGCGAAATAAGCCGTAAAAGAAAATCGAAAGACACTGGTTAGATCGATGAATACATCTAGAAGCGTAACACAACCGAAAAAATTCACGAGGAGGCGGAAAGATACCTGGACGAGCGGAACGGCGCGCGAGCCCGCGACTTTCGAAAGCTTCAACGAAGACCACCGTTAATCGCAACTAACTATTCGAAAATTTGAAATTTTCGGAAAATCAGCCGCGAGAGAAGATGGAAAGACACTGGTTAGATCGATGCATACTATGTCCGGCGATCGATCCCGGACGCTCCGCGTCGAACGAACATCGAGCACTGTCTGCGATCGGTACCTAGAGATCGGAACGCTCGCTCGGGCGTGTTGGACGATAATCGCGCACACGACGTGTTCGCCTCGAGGGAGCTCCAAGAGCCCTTCCGACAGCCGCATAACCAGCTCGAGGACCGAGACGCGCGTCGCGAGCCGCGTGGACGCCGCTTGGTGAACTGCGGCCAGCGCCGCGGTGCCCGTGATAGCGACGACTGGCACCGTGTTCCATTGGCCGACGGGACGAAAGCCACCGTCGCCGCCGCCGTCACCGCCGCAGCGCAAGCGTCTCTTCGACTTTTTTCCTCTCTGGCCGATCAAATCACCTGCTCGATACGCCGCGACCGAGCTTACGCGCCAACCAGCTGCGCGATCATTACCAAAGGATCCCTGCACCATCGATCCTGGCAAGGACCAGTAGCCGTCATTTCGCCGAGGATCGAATCGATCCACCAACGAGAGAGTTTTAGGGTACGAGAGAGTCTAAGGGTGGATGGAAGATCGAAGGGGAGAAGACTACGCTGTAGCTGCGGAATATGAAATATGAATGAGGAAAATGGAGAATGAAGAATCACGACTAGGGAGCTGATACATCCCTTCTCTGCTTATCTCTTCGATGCTTCATCTCCAAACTGGTTCATAGTTAACGCTGAAATTACCCATCTCCGATGGATACCTATAAACTATATAACTATAGGTAATAGTAATTTTAGTAATGAGATTTGAACGAGTAAATATATTAATTACAGGTTTATACAAGTTCATGGTAATTTTTTTTAAAGCTGGTATATGTTTTCAGTAATCGCAAAGAGGAAAATTCCAAAACCGGTTCTTGTTATATTTTTTATATTCCTTCCGATCGATGATCTATTTACCTCGACGAATTTCTGCCGAATTTAATTGAAACACGAGAGGTTGTTTGTTTGTATAAAAATTGGGCAGGATGGTCACGATATTAATTGCGAATTTAAATCAAACGCTTCTTTCCTTTCTCCTCTGTCATCCCGGATTATTCGAATCGTCACGTTCCACGGGGATAAAATTTATTTGTTCGTTTAAGGCCGGGGATGAAAATCGAGAGAAGAATGCGAATAAACACACGACGAAATCGTCTTTATTTTTCACTTTCCTAATTGCGAATAAAAAATAAATTGCGAAGGGGAAAACGAAATATCGACTCGAGAACAATATACACGGTGAAAAATGGTCGGAGATAAAGTGGGTTTAAACCTGCTATCTTAAAGGAGTTAAAATTCAGCGAAGAAGATAAAGAAAGAAGTCCTTGATCGTGTAGGGAAAACTTTTCTCATCTTCCACGCAGCGTATCGCCGGATGAAACATCTTCGAAGCCGAGTAGCCGAGGAATCGGAAGACAGTTCCGTCGAAACTCTCGACTTCTCGAGGATCGACTTTCTCCTCGAGCATCGAGATTTTTCACCGTCGAGAAGAAGAAAAAGAACGATCGTCGGTGTCTCCGCGGATTTTTCGAGATCAAAGAAACCCGCGGTTTTCCCTGCGCCGTCGATAAATGATCGAGAACAAATCGCTCTCTCGTTTCATCGACTCGACGAAGAAACGCTAATTACCGGCCACTTCCTGCGCGGCGACGAAAGGAGCGGGGAAAAGGGAGGAAAAAAAAAATGCTAGCTCACTTCACACGGCGGGTAATGAATTTACGTGACAAATGTATAAATCACGGATTGATTAATAGCCCACGAATGCGGCAACTGAATTCATTAACGTACCGAACACTGGTTGCACGCGGATTTGAGACCGTACTAACAGAGGTTTATTGAAGTAGACTTGACCCACTTCCCGTTCCAACCGCTGTATACAATAATCCTTGAGGCTTATAAACGTATTCGTAATTAATTTCACGTAAAACAAGTATAGAATTATCCGCGACCGCTTTTTGCGCCGGATAAACGTGATTAATACATTTATCGGCCCCGTGATTACGGTAATTCGCCGCGGTATCCTGGAGGGAGAAGAAAAGGGAGAGAGGGAGAAAAGAGAGGTGGAGGAAAGTGGTATCCAGCTCTCCTGAGGCTTTTTTCTTTTCCCTTTCGCACGGGTGAAAGAAAAATACACGCAGAAGGAGGGAAACTACCGCGTGAGATATAGCAGATTCTCGCGAGAAGAATGGCCCGCGATACGTTACGCGATACAGGGAGTGACAAATGCATTAGACAGGTATAATTTCACGAGCCATCGGTCTCGTTTCTGAGGAGCATAGAATTAAACGCGGATACGTGCGCCGGATCCTGACGATGTTCCAGCTGTTTTGCTCGATTTTTCCCTTTAACGAGTCAATTACTTTCCGCAATATCGCGGAATTTAATCCGGCATAACGTCGCCTGTCAAATAGGAAAATGATTTAATTTGCGATCCTTTGAACGTCTGCGACGTCTACGGACTGTTTCCGGATGAATTTCGAATTTCGTTTGACAGGGACGAATCTTCGGAAGCGACGCGCAACGCGAACGTCTGTCAAATGGAAAAATAATTTAATCCGCGACTCGCGAGGTTTGTAGCGCGATTAAAAATGGATCGGAACATCAAAGGCCACGGGTTTTTAACCGGGCGCATCGTCCGTTAAACGAGAAAATAATTCGATCCTCGAGTCTCGTACCGACAGCAATCGTCGCTGATTTTCAAACGTTTCAGAACCGTCGCCATGTTTCATTAGAGAGGGTTGGAATTTCAGAAGCACGCGGAGGGGGGAAAAAGGGGATGAAAACCGTTGCATGTGATACTTGTCTGGGATATTCGATTATCGATAGGTAGCACTCGATGCTCCACTTTTTCCAAAGGAACATTTAAGAGCACCGGTGCCGAGACGTCGAGGAGATCTCTCTCTCTTTCTTTCGCGATTCTTCGCGAGACTTGGAGCAAAAATGATTGCACCGTGGCTCGTGGCGTATTTCGAAGGCCGTCGGGGATGTTGCGAGGTATTCCAGAGGATTCTCCGAGCCTCGCAAGTTCGCGTATTTACGCGAAGCTTCGTCGCATCGATTTTTAATTACCGGCGTCGAAGAGCCGGCAGCGTCTCCGATAATTTCGTTTAGAGCCCAGAGCGCTGTGTTTCACGATAAACTATGCGCCCCGCTAAGAGGCGGAACGACGATAATAGGTTTGACGATTCTGAAAGAACGCCGTGGTCTGATCTGCGCCCCGGCTGACGTGACGTTTAAGTCGATTAAGGATCCCTTTCCGAGGCACGAGCGAAACGTCTGACAGGACGAACAGGTAGCCATCGCGGAGTTCTTGGCTGGACGCTTTCAAAGTGTTCCCCTTCTACCTATGCACAGTCTATTCCGAACGCGTTAAAACGATAATCTGTTTAATTTCTAATTACCAAGCTGTCGCGCGAACGGAACGGCTTAAAAGGATCAAACGTAACGGAGGCGAGATTAATCTCGACGAGTATATTAAACCGCGGCGGGAGTGTATCGGCGAAAGAAGTCCCGTCGTCGTTTTGTTCCGGCTGCTTTTTAATTATCCCGCGTGTTTCTGCCGTTCGTCGGATTTCGAGACTCGAGGTTTAACAGTTTCCACCTGTAATTATTTCAGGATGCCTGTTTGCGCGACAAGAGAGCGCAGCTCGGCGCAGCGACGACGCCGAATGGGATATTCACGCGTTCGCTGGGCCAGATGGAAATTCTAATAATAAAAGGAATCGACGGGGTGCGAGTCGAAATTCAGATCCGTGACCGTCGAACCGCGGCTCGCTGAATAAAAGCGCCGGATACCTTTCTCCATCCGTCATTTAACAGCGGGTAATAAAGGAAAAGCCGGTAATAAAATGCCCATTAATGTGTAATTCCATCCGTGATATATACGCCTCTCCCTGGTTTCTTCCTACCCTGCAAGAATCCCGATAAATCACGGCCAGGCGAATTTGCATAATTGCACACCCGATATTCAAATTCGACCGCGACGTCCGCGTTTCTAACACGTGCGTCTGAATCGATAACATCCGGTGACACACATTCTTCCCGGTGCGAAAACAAGCGATGCACGCCGTGTCTCTATTTCGATCCGCGATGAAGGATCGACCGGAAACCAGTAATCCCGAATATCGATTCGCATCGGCACCCCTAACACTCCTACCCGAGTCCCGATCTTTCTTTTATTTCCTTCGACGAAAGATCGATGCCGTGTTTCCCGAAATCGTGTCAACCGCGAGAAAGCAGGTACGTTAATTTGTATTCCAAGGATGAATGCGAAAAATAAGGCATGTCCATTTTTAGTCGGACTTTACGGCCGCGGTGACAGTTTATCGATAGTAACTGCAGTTACGCAACAGCTTCTTTGTCGGATATTTAATTAACGCGTGTTGAAGCTGAAAAGATTCTAGATTTAAACGCTCCGTGGAAAAATATCACGCATAATTTCTCTCGTATTTCGCAATTATAACTTCGAAAGTGTACTTCAAGGTGACGATGTAAATTATAATTGTTGCCAGACATCGGATTATTAGTAAAAAAAATCATACAATTAACGTTCGAAGAATCGCTACGTTTTAAATACGAGCGTTTTAAAGCGCAGTTTCGCAACGCGGAATATCGATTGAACGAAGGGGGATGAAACGTTATGAAAGGTTATGTTTGGCGTGACGCATGGAAGGTTCTCGTTTTTGTCGACAAAACTCTTTGCCCGGCTTTATCACGGTTTACCTCGTTCGTATTTTTCGGGGGTGGTTTCATCCCCCGAATTCCGGGGACGTTTGAAGCTCGGGCGGAATCTTTTTACGACGACCCGAAGGAGATCACTCTAGTTGACTGTATTAACCAACTTTCTGAGGAATTTTTTTCTGTAATGACGTCTTTCGAGGGCCCACGGCATCTTTTTACGGATGAACAATCTGATCCCTCGTCGAGACGCTCCAAGTGCGGGGGTGGGATCGAATTAATTCGTGATACCTCCCCTAGACAACGGCTTTCGACTAATTACGAACGATATTGCCCGAAGAATCGTGTGATTTTGCTCAAATTAAACCTAAGTACGGGATCTTTTACCTACGCCATTAACCAAGCGTAAAATATAATTAGCAGTAGGTAGGGAATTTTTCGCCACATAAAAGTAAGCTACAGGAAAAACGAAAGCGAGAAATTAAATAATCAAGTGATATGAAAGTTTACAAAAAGTCAAATGAGCGAAAGAAATAAAGAATATACAATCAGATGATATAAGAATTAACAAAAAGTCAAATGAGCGAAAGAAATAACAAAGAATATACAATCTTAAAGTAAATTTTGAAAGAGATCATTTGACCGCGCTTAATAGGTTTAGTTTTTACTAAATTAATTAGCAGAATTAACTTCCCCAATTTCTCTCGTTCATAATCATAAAAATTTCCAATTTATTAATTCCGACCATTTTCGCGATTAAAATAAAATACCGATCGTCCCATTTTGTACTCGTTAAAAATAATTTCTTTCGATCCGAAGATCGCCAGATTCCGCGAAGAAGTTCTAGACCCCGAACTAACCTAGGAAACTCTCGCGAGGAATATTCCAGCGACCTAACTCTCCCTCCTGCGGCTTAAACCCAGTCTAAGAAACCTCCTCTGACACAGGATAATAATATCCGCAAACCGGTACTCTATCTCAACATCCATTTCTCTTATTACCGGCTGCCGTTTCAATGAGAAACCCCGTATTACCGCGACCCTCGGTGTCTCAGGCTTACTTTTCGGGGCAACAAAGCGGCCACGGAGGCCGGCCATATTGTCGGATCAAAGATTAAAGCGCGACGCGGTCTACAGAGAGGAGCGCAGAGAAAGAGAGAGAGAAAGAGTTGTACAGGTGGTGCGTATCTTCGTCTCCTCTTCTCTCCCGGCGTGTTCCCCTTTATACACCCTATTTCTGTCAGCTTTCCTCGCACGCTCGTCGAATAATCGCGAGGCCTCGAAACGCGCTCGTGACGGAACGCTTCGCGTGCGAGTTGCAACTCGCGCGGAGGGCAGAGAGGCGGCCGGAGAAACAGCGGCGGGATCGATCGGGAAAGTTTAATTAATTATCGACGAGTTCGCGGGACAGCGCTAATTGCTTTCTCGAGGCGCGACTCCGGCGTGATTAAGGCTTCCGGTGGGAGGCGTGCTGACCCAAGGCTTGTGAAATTAAGAATTAACCCGCGCGCTCGAGCGGAGAGTCCGCGGACGTGCACGGGCTACTTTCCTTCCCGGCCCGCGGCGCCGAGGGCGACAAATTGCCAGGGCTCCGATCGAATAAATCACTCCGACCGAGAGGACGCTTGACGGAAATAGAATCCGCCGGGAAAAAGGATGAAAAGGAGGAAAGTCAGGCGAGAGAAAGGGTTGCGCGACGCGGAACTGACGTCGCGGCGACTTTGGAAAGCGCGATGGTCACTTCTCGTCGCAAAAATTTCACGCGATGCGACTCGATCGACGTCCCGTTTTCATATTTTACCCGCGTAGGACGCGAAGTTGACGTCGCGGCGACTTTGGAAAGGTGGTCGCCTCTTGTCGCGAAAATTTCACGCGATTTTAATCCATCGACGTCCCGTTTTCATTTTTTCTTCGCGTAAGATGCGGAGGTGACGTCGCGCGGATTTTGAAAAGCGCGATGGTCACTTCTCGACGCGAAAATTTCACGCGACGCGGCTCGATCGACGTCCCATTTTCATATTTTTCCGTGTAGGACGCGTAGGTGACGTCACAGCGATTTTGGAAAGGTGGTCGCTTCTCGTCGCGAAAATTTCACGCGATTTTAACCGATCAACGTCCCGATTTCATTTTTTTCCGGCGTAGGACGCGGAGGTGAGGTCGCGGCGACTTTGAAAAGCGCAGCGGTCACTTCTCGTCGCGAAAATTTCACGCGATTCCAACCGATCGACGTTCCGTTCTCATTTTTTCTTCAGAGCGTGTAATTTACGGCACAGCGATCGAGCAAAGATGGAATTTAATCTTGCGTGGACGAACCGGGACGAAGGGTATTTATTTGCGATTTTTCGCACGCGGTTTGCCGGCTCGTTACTCGAGATTTATAACGCTAATAAGCGGCGCGATTAAAGTATCTCTCTCTCTCTCTCTCTCGATTAAATTTCAATCGAGTTTTTCGCGTTCGCGGGATCGAGATAGGAGTGAGTTTCTGAAATCGGTCACCCTCGCGGTGAAGATAAATCAAGGAAAGGGGAACACGGATGGCCATTAAAAGTTCCACCGGCTGGGAAATAGTTAAACGAAAGTAACGAGGTGTAACGGCGTCCAAACTTCGCCACGCGTGATTTCGTCGACGAGGACTCACCTGATAGCTGACGTTCCGACTGCGAGCGTGGCTGCTGCAAACTCTGAAATCAAACGAAAGAATTTGATTAACTTCAACGTGGGACACCAAGGACTTTGAACGTTTCGTCCACCCAAATCGGTTCGCTCATCGGTCACAATCGCGGACACGAAGCACAAACGACGTCGACCTCGTCCGAATCGACGGCAGCGTTTACGCGAAGTGAAAACTGCACCGGGAGATTTATGGGCTCGCGAATAACGTGACGAAGCCACCTAGAATCGGCAGGAGGCGGGCAAATAAACGATCACGACCGGTTACCGAAAATCCCAGCAGCCGGACGAAATTAAAATTCGATTAACCCTGCTGGAAGGACACCGTTCACCATTTTGACGTTTCGAGTAGAAAGGTGGACGAGTTATTAATTACATCACCGTGCCAGGTCGCGTGATTTTTCGAATCGGCTAACAGCCGATGACAGAGCGTCTGAAATCGTACCGAAAGATTCTGAGCGTCGTTAATTGGCGTCGTCGTGGTCGGAGCTGCCGTGGG
The DNA here is from genome assembly GCA_002201625.1 of Euglossa dilemma. Taxonomy (NCBI): domain Eukaryota; kingdom Metazoa; phylum Arthropoda; class Insecta; order Hymenoptera; family Apidae; genus Euglossa; species Euglossa dilemma. The sequence goes on from NIJG01000002.1 coordinate 1,604,268, forward strand.
CGGGCATTATTATCCGCGTTTTGTCGGCGTCGCGTCGGATTAAGCCGCGTCTGGCCGGCGTGGGCGCAGTTTTAGAAGGCAGGGAACGGAGAAAGACGGGGGAAAAGTCGCACCCCGTTGGCAATGGGGAAACGGTCGAAGCGTGGAAGAGGTCGAACCATGACCTACATGCGAGATATCGAGCCGATCCGACACAGAACATCGGAACAAACGAACGACCGTGACCTTATGCGCGAGCGTGCCGCTGCGAGAGCGTTCATCGATTAGCGCGGTGTACAAATAATTTCATAAAAAGGGCAACGTGTGGGCAGGCGACGTTCTGGCCGTGGAAAATTGCCGGGAAAATAGACGGCCGACGTTGTTCGGTCCTCGGGAAGGCACGCGGCTGGATCGCGCTGCTCGCATTCTGTGTCGAAAAATACTGCCACGGGTCAAGGTGCTCTAATAGCTTCGGCATTTCAATTACTATCCGTATCGGTAATACGAACGGCCCGGTGATAGCGGAGGGGTAATAGGATTAAGCGGCACGAAACGAAAGTGTTTGGTAAAACGATAGATCAGGATGAGGGATATTCGATACAGAGTGTCGGAGGTGTGAACGGACAGAGGTGGAACGGAGTGCTTAAGATCGCCGAGTAGATTAGCCATTTTTATCGGCATGATCGATCGCTGTATATTTCTCCGCGTGTCGTTCCCTCTTTTCTACCTTCCTCTCAAACTTATCTCGCCACTTTTTATCGCGCCAGTGATTTTGCTTCCTGCAAAACGGATAGGAAAATTACACAGGAATTAATAACGAGTTAACACCGTCTGTGTTCCGAGTTTAAAAGAAAAACGAGAAATTATCGAGTGTATCTAGATAGAACGATTATCGTAGAATTTTTGGAAACGATTCTACACGAGGATTTTCACCGACACGTAACCGGAAGCGTGGAAGCCGAGACTCGCAGGGCGTCGATGAGATTTCTCTATACACAGTGGCGTGGCATAGAAACGGATAAATTCGCGAATGGCGAACGCGATGGCTGATCGACATCGCAGGAACAAACGGGTTTTTTCGCGACTCGTGAGACGTTTAGAGAGCAACGATTCCGCGAAGGAATGCGCTTGGGAAAGGCTAAACGGAGAGAGCCGATACGAGCGTTTCCTTTCGCGTGGGGATGAACGTTATTAGGGGCAATTAGTTTTGATAAGAGAGAACCGCGTGGGCGTCGAATGAGATTTTCAGAAAAATCACCTGCGCTGCGTGGTATCCTGTGGTATTAGAAAATGATTCGCGTTGCGACAGCGACGTGTCCGAGAGAACATGCTGAATTTAAATAGACCGCGAGCGGAGGATGATAGCGCGAAAACGGGCGTATCTCGTGAGAGTTGGTTACTTTGTACAGGCGTGTGTTGTACGCGATTACCAGCCGCGATTTTTAACAGACTTTTCCGTATTTTTCCGTCGTCGGGTAAACATGGGAAGCGGAAAAGGACGACATAGAAATTCGATAACCTAATTTACTTATAACTCGATTGCAACGTTCGAGTGATAAGATGAAGTTGCAAATAAAGATCAGATGTAGATGTTCTACTTGCATTATCACTACTGCGTTGGGTTTAATATATCGTATCGAGATTAAAGGGAACTGCGAATGCAGCTACGTTGATTTTCCAACAGAAACGACGCGAGTGGCATTAAAATTATCAACCCGCGATGCGTATCTAAATGTACCGTATATAATTGACACGAATTAACTTGGTGCAACGAGGATAGAGGAAAGTGAGTAATTACGGCTGCATTTCGACGGAATGCAGCGGTAAAAAATCGCGTTATGGGTGTCGAGGTTTGCCTTTGTTTTCTGGTTTTAACCTCCAGCGAAATCGTAAAATCTTTACTGACTTTTCTCGATAAACATTTCTTTCCGTTCGCTCTCTCGGTCAGCCTGATCTTGGAACGGATAAAACTGTCAAGGCGACTTATCCTTGGAGTAATTGCGCGAGGTTCGGTCGCACAAATATTTGCACGCGTCTGACAATGCGCGATTACGAGTGCGAAATCGGAAATAAATCTGCGACGAAGAATCGATAGCCTCGTTAGCCGAGTAATCGCGCGATTTCGCGATTGCTCCGTGAACTTGAAGCGACTTCGAATGTCGATGACACTGACGGCATTTCATGACCTTCGTACAGCGTCGAGTGCCGATGATACGAATCCGATGACACCCTGTGACCTTCGAATAGCTCGGAATGTTAATGACACGACCCCGATGACGCTCTGTAACCCTCGACTGACGCCGAGTGTCAATAACATGACTTCCACGACACCCTGCGACTGACTTTGAATGTCAGTGACACGACCTGAGTGACATTACGCGATCTGTAACTAACGCTCAGTGTCAATAACACGACCTCGATAACCTCTCCTAGCCAAACAACTCGAACTGTCAACGATGACTTCCATCTGCGTTTTATCATGATTGATACGTACTCGACGTAAAACTCTCGATGAGTTACAAATATATATACAATTCGCGTCAGATCGGCATCGTCTTAAAGCACAACGAACTTTGGTTTACTATCGGTCAAACAACGAGGAAGAAAATCAAAGAAATGTAATGAGAAAAATTTTAGAAATCACGGGGAAATAAAACGTTGATTACACTGTGGTCGATTAATTAAGAAATATAGAAAGAGATAAAGAAGACTTTCCTTTCCAAAGATCTTTATCGTACTGCCAACTCTTTGAATCGAAAAGGTTCGATCGTCCCGCTGTCAATAATTTCGAATGTTTTAATTCTATTTTAAATCGTTTACCAATAATAATACCAATATTAACAGAAGAATCGCGAGCGAAGTGACGAAGCCGTATAAGAAGTTTTTATTTCAAAATTTAAGAACCACAATTTCGATTCTATCTATTAGCGAAAAATCTGTATAATCATAGTTCATAGGAAGCGGGTAACGAATTAATCATCTTGCAATTAAGACGGTCCCGTGTCGAAGTAGAAAATAAGGTAGACCGGTATGCCTGGGACCGACACGAAGCTTCATCAGCTACATCACAGGTGCAATGATTTTTTCGCTGCCGGCGGAAGTTCTTCTGTACCTAAGGGCCTTTTGCGCACACAACCCACACACGATGGTTATTAGAGCTATGAGAGATGCCAACCGATTAATACGCCGACATGGCTGGCTGCCCCATTAGCTTTGATCACTCGCCACCACCAACACGCCAGTCCCTCGTACGTGTGTATCGCGCAAACGTATGTTTACCAAGGCAATGATGCTCACTCGTGCGCAAACTGCCACCTCGTGTATCGACACTTCATTGATAATACGCATTCAGCGATGGAACTCTACCGAAAACCACTCGATAAACCTTCCTTCTCCCTCTCTTTTCCTCTTCGCGAGATTTCCTGGCGAAAGAATCAGAGACGAGCGTCGAAATTCATGTCGAAACTCATCTTTCTCGTTCTCGGAAACAACGAGAATATCTCCGCCATTTCGGGATGTTTCGCATTGGAAAAATTCGACGAGGAACCTGAGAGATGAACTAATTCGAGGAAAAAATTTCGGAATTTTTCTTCCGCTAATTATTGGTGAGAAAAATTCTGGAATATCGTCTGTTTTGAGAAGCGGTGAAGATTGTCTGAAATCACGAGGAGACTTCGGTCAGATTTTACACTTCGCGATGAAATTTATGCACTCGTTATCATTGCTACTTATGCACGACTCTTGTCAGCGTTGACCAGTAGTAAATTGCAGCAAGAGTAGATCTCGAGCCCTCTCTGGGATCGGTGTTTTTCGTTTCAGCCGATATAACTTACGGATTCAGGAGCAGCAGGAGAAAAATAATGATTTACATTTCAAGCTCGGTGCTTGCAACTCGAAATTTATGAAAAGATGCAACCCGGAGCGGGACTATAAATAACGTTCATCCACGAAGGGCCGAAAATATTGCCCCGGCTAAAATATCATTTTTAAACCAGTCCATACCGATTAACAGTTAGTACTCCATAACGTAACAATGGGATACGCCTGTGATTTATAGAGACCGAATGTGGCGAGCCGCGAGCAGATCGATAAATCGCCGGTGAATTACGCTCAGCTGGTTGCAAATATCGCGCGTTTTTCCAGCCAGCGATAACGCAAGTCCCGGACTAGCCGCGAATTCATAAACGAGACAGTGATTTGTTATGCTACTCGCGGGTTGCATTACGTTTATTTCACCTGATCAACCGGTGCCAACTGTTCGCTAAATTAATATCGAACGAGACCAATCGTTCCGGAACGGATAATCATGGAACGAGAAGCGTCGCGACGTCCCGCGAGGCATCGAGAAGGGAATCTCGCGGCGTAGCACGTGCCGGTTTTTTCCGAATTACTCTTAGGAAAATATGCGGTCTGAGGATGGGGAGAGGAGAGACCTGAAAAGCGTGGCGGTGGAAATAGGTCAACTCATAGAGAATTAATTGTAGCCGGAAAGCTGAAAGCTCCGCGTCTGTTTTTCCAAGTGCTCCGGCCAGGATTAAATTTAGACTAATATTTAAGGTATCATCGTCTTCGATCCTCCTATTTTAATCTTTCCGGGTTCCTTTTAACGCGCCACCACGCGTTCCTGATACCGAAAAGAAGAAAAAAAGGAAAGGAAAAATGATAATAGCTTCGGTAGAGGAATAAATAGGATAACTCGAACGGGAGAATCGAGGAAGCTTCTCGTTCGGTTTGCAGCCTAGTAGACCTGCCATTTTCCACCGATTAAATGTCGCCGCGAAGGAAAAGTTTAGACGATGACGTTCTGGAAACTCGTGGAAAATGTCAGCGAGGGGAAACGGAAGGTGCAGAGATTCCGTGTATAAAAATTCGAATGTTATTTTCTCGCGTGCGGTTAGGGGGGCAAAAAATGGTTCGAGGTAAACACGGAATATCGGCTGGCGCGGTTGTGCATCGGCACGGAGGGTCGTTTTTAGCATCAAAGCACCCAGGCTGACCTTGAGCAATTTACGTACACCGGACATCCACCGTCGACGTTGCGAGGTTAAAAGCGTTACCAACCGGCGACGAAATGACCATAAATCACGGCCGCCTGTTACTCAATGCGCCAACGTTCCGCGGAAATTTTCCCAGAGGTCAGAACCGCGAAACGATTCCCGCGACGATCTCCCGCGATTCCAGAGAGAGCAACAGCGATCACCGATCCCGGACAGGCTCCTCCGGGATAAATATAGCGTCGTCTCGCGCCATTTGCCCATACAGCGTCAACGAACGAGGATTTATCGCGTCCCTCGGGACCACTACCATTTTTTTCACGCGACGAAAAACGGTTCGTGGACGAGCAACGACGGACAATCGTGGATTTCGACGTGAAATAACGTTACGCCATTACGAAATATTCGATGAGTCGGATTAGAGTACAAAATCGAAAGGATTTGAGAGAAATTCGAAGCAAAAGTTAACCCTTTTCGGACAAGAAACGAAGTTAACGACACATCGAGTAGACACTAAATAATTAAAAATTAAAAATCGAAGGAAATTTTCGGAATTAAAATGATGAAATTATTTTTCGTTGTATTCCAAACAGCTTTTGCTCTAAAAAAAATTTAAAAATTTCCACGCGTTTTGACATTGGTCCCCGAAGGGTTATGTAACGAGAGAAGGTATTCGATTTTAATAAAATTTTTGCGAAAATGAGAGAAGACTGTTGCTAATGCGGTAATCGCTATTCGCGATAGAATGTGCCATTGATTTTATATTCCCTTGTTTCATCGATTATCAGTTTTTCTTTATTGTCTCCTTGACACGTGCTTCGCTTTTTGTGCATGTCCCTTCGGATTAAATTTAGTATTCAACCTGATCACAGCGCATATTCTAAGAATACACAGTAATCGCTAAAATATCAAAGACCCCCAAAGATCGGGGATAAAAGAATTTTTTTATTTTATTTTTTTGGAGCATCGGTAGATCTCGGAGAGAGAGTCGAGGTGAAATTTGTGAGAGAACGGAGAGAAGGGAGAGGTTAGTTTGTCCATCCAGGGAAAATAGAACCGAGACGATGAACGTGCAACAAAGTACGATTAATCCCAGGTGTAAAAAGTGACTAGAGAAACTGCAATGGACTAATTGACTGTGAAAATGGTCGACGAAGAGTCTAAAATTAGCGAGCAGTTCCATCGATCCCTCTCTTTGCTTGCACGTTCGACTCGGTTTCGAACGCGAATCGCAACCGCTCGTTTAAACATTTTTCAATTCAACCGTTTCATTGGCAATTCGGTGAAAAGTAACTCCCCCGTTCGAGAATCGAAGTTATCGGCGCGAATTGAGATCGATCGGAAAGAGGGAACACCTGGAGCGAGAGCTGGCTAAATATAACAGGTTAAAATGCCGCGGAAACGCTCGAAGCCTATCGCAACGCGAAATCATCGATCAAGAACGTGCATACACGCACAACGAGGTATCGATACCGGTAGAAAAAGACGACTCAATCGGTTCGATTACAATGCCGGAAGATTAAAGCCGGACGGACAGTTGGGATACAAATTTCGAAGCTGGAAAATAAAGAAGCGCTATCGTCGGCTTATCTGTAATCGAGATACACGATTGATCCGCGAAGTAGGTGGAGATACCCGTCGTGAGAGGAATCAAAGCTCATCGTGCCCGCGAAATATCAATTGTACAATCATCGTGCGTGAGCTTACCGCGGCGCCATTAAGGAAAATCCGATCCGCCGTCGAGATATCGAACAACGAGGCCCCGCTGCGAGGAGAGAAAATTCGAGATCTCCATCTCCGGCTGACAAAGTTTCAATTTTGCGACAAGCATCGGTAACATCGATCCGCCCCGATAACCGGCCCATCGCCGGCTCTAATCTCGTTCGATGCCTTCCTCTTTTAATGCCCGCGAGGAACTTCCACTTCCGAACTTCTAATTGTAATTTGCCTGACTTCCGGCTCGAGAGCCACTCTCCGTCCAACGAGATGAACCCGAGGATCTTTCGCCAAGTTTCCAACCGGGAAAAATCTATATTCCATTATCCCGCGTTGCACAGAAGGGTGCTTTGACGTCTTCCAAGATAGTTTTAATTGTCTAAGTAGGTTGTACTCTTGAAAAGGTTAACAGAAGCATTCCGAGTTTCGAGATAGATGGGATGATTTTTTCGGTTAAGGTCGGAACGGATTTATCAGAATGGGTTTAACACTAGATTTATGGGACCCGTCAATTTGACAGATGGGTTGCTCCGATTATACAATATTAACGGATTTAATTAACTTATATTAAGTTTGTTAATATTGTAATTGTTTTTAAATTAAATTCGTCGGTTTTTTTTCTTAAGAAAATAGGTGGTTTTTTGCCTGAAAATCTGACGGATGTCCGTAAAAATAGGTATGCAAAAGATATCCGTAAACCTAGTGTTAAATATCGTTATTGTTACGAAATAAATTACGGATTAAAGTTATTGATCTGACGATGAGTTAACTTCTTAGCTTAAGATTCGAGTTCGAATGTTCGTAATAGAATGAACAGAAAGGTCGGTCAAACGTTGAGTCGTCTCGTCCGAACGCCTCCACGGGAATATTCGCGAATATTAGCCATGAGCCTGTCCGAACCCGACAATGTTTACGTCCGGTCTTATCTAGAGACCACGCCTTCTGCTGTGTTTTGACCGAATTCCTCGCGGAGAGACTCGTCGTAGACGAAGAGGTTAATTCGAAAAGAGAAATATTTTCCATTTCCGATCCGCTTCGAAACGCGGAACGCATAAAATTTGGAACGGGTGGAGAGAACGAGAAGGGAATGAGAAGAGAATGGAGGATCGTAAAGGAGTAAAGGACAAGAGGAAGGAGCAAAAGGAGCGCGAAGAAAATGACGGCGAGAGGCCGGCTCTGGCTCGGCCGATTGGATTCAGCGCGAATCGGTTAATTTGCAAGATATTCGAGTCGCCTTGCCTCGTAGCAGGTGGAGATACCTGTCATGAAAGGGAAATTAAGGTTCATCGTGCCAACAAAGTGTCAATCTTACGATGGCCTCCGTCGGCCCACACGGGCTGCACACGCGGCGCTACAACCAAGAGTAAAATACAAATACCGTGTTCGCGATGGTCAATGCCACGCAACGTACACGCTTCACGTGGGCAGAGACTAATGGTGGCCCATAAGCGCGGATCACCGAACGGAGTAACAGTCCGGGCAACGTATCTCCGCTTGGTAATCTCGATGCCAAATGCCATACACGCTTTGCTGCCACGTGATTAATGCTCCCTATTGAACCTAGGACGATACTCCACCGGCTAAGTCCCCGAACTTGCGTCTCCTGCTCACGGACTCGTGCACGGGCTTGTTATCGATATTTAAAGAAATATCTCGAGCAGGACACGCTGCCGCCTCGCACGAACCTCGACAGTTGTCAGTCTATCCGGCGGAGAGCCGGTGATTTATCATCGATACGTTCGCGCTGATCGATCGCGCCGTTTCGATCGGCCCGAGAGAGAACGCGCCCCGTATACTTGTTTCCCTGAGAAAAGCTGGCCCGAAGGATCGGAAATCTCGCTAAAGGTATAACCAAGTTGACAACTCACCGGCACCTTCCCGTTCGTCTTCGCCGCGTCGTTGTTCTCCAACAAGGGTGCGCTGCTGCTCTTTCCGCCCATCTCCGCACTCAGGGGTTCCGGTTTCAGCTGGAGGCTCGCCGCGGACGGCGAGGACGGTGCCCTCGGAGGCGTCTCCAACAGTTCCCCGGAGCTCAACGAACTGCTCGCGGTGGTGGACAGACCTGGCAACCACGACATCCCGCGAATTAAACGGTCGTAACCGAATGAACCGACTCGAAACGTCGTTGCTTCGAACGCTTCACCGATCGAACAATCAGAGGAAGGATCAATCGCGTCGTTCGAGTAGTGCGAAACAAAATTCGGACGATGATTCGGATCGTATATATCTATGACGATATTTCCAATACGTCTTCCGACAATAGATATCGTACGCACAACGTTTGATACATCGGCAAGGTTGTTATTTGTATACTAAACACGCTAATTTCTGCATCAATGGATTCCTCTGTACCTCGTGTATCCTATTATCAATTATTACTGTCCTCTACGCAAAAGATCGTAGAAACGCAGAGTTTATTGCAACCCGAAGAGGTGACCGTGGTTCGAGAAGAAAACTCAAAAATATCACTCGTGTATCTCGAGGAAATTATTAAGAAACCTTCGCGTTCGAACCACACACAGAGACTCTTATCATCTCTTCTCTATTACACACATCTCACGCTGCGACAAACACTCGTCCGCTCTGCCTATTTGCATCCGCTCGAGGGTAACGTGGATTACCATCGAAAAACCTTTTCTGGCTCGGCAAAGGGTTTTTCCTCGCGACGAAACGGCGCGGTACGGTTAATTGCTTGGCAAACGGACAGGACAAAAGCGGTGTTTGAGCTTGCGGAATATTGTCCCGTGGAAAACGAGCGGCATTCGAGCCGTGCAATTTGCATGTCCCTTGAACGCGCGACGTGTTTAGAGGCGCGATTAGCGCGTACACGCGTCGTTGCGCGTTAATGAAACTCACAGAGAGGCAGATTGGTCGGCCGAGGTGGCTTGATCCTCGGCAGGGTGTCGTCGAGGCCGCTGCTGCTGTCCACCGCCTCCTGCGAGTACTGGTCCTCGTTCTCCTTCGTATGCGTGTGCACGCTCTCGCGTTTGATCCAAACGTCCTGCGAGTGCTTGTCGCTCCGCGAGTTCAGCTTCGAAGGCCGTCGCCGGATCCTCTCCCAGGTCTCTTTGCGGTGACACTTGCTGGAGGACGGGGCTACGACGAGAACATGTCTCTTTGGTGATGCAACTAACGTTCGAGAGTGCTCGCGAGGATCGGGACTGAAGGATGCGTCGATCGGTCGGGGATAGCTTAATTTATGATTGAGACGTCCGACCACTTGGACGTCTAGGATCGGTATTCCAGAGGTTCTCGCGATTGCGTCAGGTGAGGTTTACGGATCGGGATTATCTCGAGCGAGGTCGGACGAGGAGAATGCCACGGATGTGGACTCGATTAAAGTTAGATCCTTTCGCGATTAGACCCAGCATTTTTCTCACCGCTGTTAGCCCTTAAACTACCGACACCCAGTGTCTAGGCATTCCAGAGGAAATCGATTGTATTAGAGTAGGATCAAACGGGACAAACTCGAGTTAAGTTCCATACTCGGAAGATCCTTTCGCGATTAGACCCAGCATTTTTCTCACCGCCGTTAGCCCTTAAACTACCGACACCCAGTGTCTAGGCATTCCAGAGGAAATCGATTGTATTAGAGTAGGATCAAACGGGACAAACTCGAGTTAAGTTCCATACTCGGAAGATCGTTGCGTTAATCGTCGCACAGAAGCAGACAATCTTTACGCGAGTTAATGCAAGGATATCGATTACGCGAGGAAACGTGTCAAACGTGAGACGGTTAGACCTCGTGGATTCGATGCGAATCGATGTGGTAGAGGAATGCGGAAGGTTAGAGACATCGACAATTAATAATTACTGAAGACGACGCAATGCGGTCTTCGTTGCCCAGCAAATACCAACGTTTTAGACGATACGTAACACGCAGAAGCAAACAAGCAGACGCTTCAAGCCCCAGTAGTAGGAGATGGTCCGACTAGAAATCTCAGGAAAAAAGATGCTTTTATTATTACGCAAACGCAGTTATTTTCCTCGAAGATCCGTCACCCAGAATCAGTACCGCCAAGCGAGTAAAACCTCCAGCTGATTCTTTCTTTCTTAGCGCAAGTTCGGCCATAAAACATTACAAATTGCACGGTTAAGCGTTAAAGAACGACGTCGTCGAGGGTAATAGGCGACGGGTAATTCCGTTTGGAGAAACGATAATCGACTTACGCTTAACTATCCGTCGATCGGTGCTTCTAGGAGGACTGGCTGTGCCGATGCCGCTCTCGAGCGGAGATGCTCTGTCGGTCGTATCCGGCGACAGGCTTCCGGAGGAGATCTCGTCCATGCTCTGCAGAAGATCCTGCGACGACGACGACGATCTATTGTCATCGTCCACGGTGTCTTGCGGCGAGGCAGGGTCCAACGTGCTCTCGTCGTGCAACGACTGCGAATCCATCTGCGATTCCGCTGCGAACATTCATTCACAGACCAGAATAATACGATCGTCTCCGACAGAATAATATGCTCTCAATGCTGGTAGTTTTCTATTAGTTCCAACGGAAATCGAGAATCGAAGCTAAACGATATGAGTCGTTTCGAAATTCCGCTTCGAATTTTTCCACATTCTCCGAATTTTCGGTTAATTATCAGCCAACAAACGGAAACCGAGACTCAAAGCTAATTGATGAGCATTGTTTCGAAATTCCGCGTCAAGAGTCGAAATGTTTCGAATTTTTCTGCATTTTTCGAACTTTCCACGTTATCGCGGATTGCTTAATTATTAGCAAACCGACGGAAACCGAGGATCAGAGCTAAACGAAAAGCTTCGTTTCGAAATTCCGCAGCGGGAATAGAAACGTTTCGAATTTTTCTGCATTTTTCGAACTTTCCGCGTTCACGGATCGGTTAATTATCAGCGAATTAACGAAAATCGAGAATCAGAGCTAAACGAAAAGCTTCGTTTCGAAATTCCGCTTCTGAAGTCGAAACGTTTCGAATTTTTCCGCATTCTCCGAACTTTCGATTAATTATCAGTGAACTAACGGAAATCAAGAATCAAAGATAAATGATAAGCTTCGTTTCGAATTTTTCCGCATTCTCCGAACTTTCAGTTAATTATCAGCGAACTATTCGACAACATTTTTCTTTAAAGATACCATTCGTGATTATTCGTAATACGGTGTTATGATATCAAGTACTTCGATAGATTAACTAGAAACGAAGGCAGAAATAAAGTCGAATAGACGTGAGAGTTACCTCGTGGAGAGTCGCAATCGCTGACCCACGTGAAGCTGGAACTCCTTGAAATAGCCGGTGAAGTTTGCGTGGCCATGTCTGAGCACGTAAGCGAATCCATCGGCGGGCTGTTCGGGCAGCAGGAGCCGGAGCCGTTTCGGATCTTCGATAACAGGGATTGAAGAGAAATCGGTAGCTGAAAGTATTTCACTTCGTTACTTCGAGCTGAGAGATTCGATCTTGTTACCGGTAACGTGCTATCATCCGCTTTCTGCGACCGGTGCTCGCCGAGGGAACGAATCTAATCGCAACCCGGCGAAGACTCTTTCGAAACTCTTTCGCGCCGAACTTCGTAAACACGGGGTATCCTCGGATAACGCGCTCGAATAACAGGTTCCCGTTTCCGATATTCAAAACCGTGTTATACTCGCCGGTCAAGCGGTATTCTTCTATTGTCCGCGGTGCTGAATTTCCGGAAGACGATGGAATTTCCGTCGCGAATCGCGGCCTCGAGAACGCGTAATCGATTAATCCGCGTGTATATTTCTCGATACGCCTGCGAGCGGGAAAAACCGTGGCGCGCAATTGAGTAAGTACGCGTAGACACGAAATGGCGAGAGATAAATCGCGTTTGGAAAGTATATATCGAGACTGTTCGCCATGGGAATTAAAATACCGCGGGGGAAAAAAGGGAAATAGATCGGGCGCAGATGGTAGCTCGTAATATTGGAAACGAATAGCCGGGAAGATAAGAAAGAAACCTCATAAATACTCACCGAACCGGATCTGGAATTCTGCTCGTCCAGTATTTTCTTCACGTCCACGTTCTCCACCCGATCGAACTTCCCGCTGTCCACGCTGCCGATGGAACCGGCGTTGTCGTCTTCCGGAAGATCGCAGCTGACACCCACGTCGTTCCCTCTGGACCTCGAGAGCGAGAACTTCTTCAAATCCACCGGACTGACCTGTCTAACGTCCTTGTCCGATTCGGACAACCGTTTCGCCGAGATGTCCGAGCGAAGAGTCAGCGGCGACACGGCCCTCTTCTTCGACAGGCCATCCTTCGAGTCACCACGACCGTTCTTCGACTCGTTATCCAAATGCAGGAAGTCCTGGTCCGGCAACGAGGAAACCCTCACGAGGACCACGTCCTCAGTGTTCTCGTGGAACACCGGTGTATGCTTTTTCCAGAGAAACTTGGAGAACGGAGACTTCTTCTCCTCGGTCGGCGTGACCGGGGCCGATTTAGGCCCGTTACCGTCCAACGACCTGGGCCCGGCCGCAATTTTATCCTCGTCCAGGTCGTACTCGGGATCCATCGCGTTCTGTTCCTCGCCTCGTCGGATCCTGGCCAGCCTGGGCGTCCTCCTCCGCTTCTGACTCGCCAGATTCACCGGGAGGCTGCTCTTCCTGTGGGCGTCCGAGCGTTGCCTCGGCGGTAATTTCGCGTTCGAATCGTCGATCGTTTTGTCAGTTTCGGGCCTATTACCCGGGCCGACCCGCAAGGGCCCGGTCGCCTTCTTCTCGTCTTCATTGGTCTTCTTCGTACTTATCTCTAGGTGTTTCTTTGGTTGGTCGTAACTGTTTCCGAGGTACTTAACGCGCGAACCCTCTTCCCGCTCGTGCTCGGCCGCGTGTCCGCGGTCCAGTTTCGATGGTAGACTAGAAGTGTTCCGATCGATCTGCCGGTGGTCGTCCACGAAGCTCATCGCTGGCGAATTGTTCGGCTCGTCGTAGTCCGAGTTCAGAGCATCCCCGAGCGGGTGCGCGGCGCGCTGCAGGTCCTCCGGCAGGCTTCCGCTCTTTCTCCGCTCGTTTTCCGCGGAAACGACCCGGTCCCGCGGCTCGTCGTAGTCCGAGCTCAACAGGAAGCGATAGCCTGTCTCGTCGCTGAACAACTTTCCATTTCGTCGATCACGGTTCTCCTTGTTCGGCCGGGACGATGATCGATCGGTGCTCGCCTCGCACGAGCTTCCAGCGGAACTCTCGCTGTCCGATATGCCGAACTCGTTCAGCAGCTCCTTGTACTGCACGATCCTCCGCTCTTCCTTCTTCCTCTTCCGCTCGAGCTCTTTCGTCAGCTCGTCGATCTCGTTCGCGATGATCGTGTTGAACTCCGCCAGGATGCTGTTCGACCAATCGCCAATGTCCTCCGCGGCGTTGCAGCTCCTGCCGGCAGAGTTCTGTCGCCTGAACCCGCAGCTTTTCCCGGACAACGATTTCGCGCTGCAAAGATCGGTCGCCTGGTGAGCCTGCTGCACCGGCGCCGGCTGCGTCGGGTACTTTGGCTCGTCAGACACCAGCAGCGGCGTCGTCGGCGCTGACTCGATGATTTCACCGATCTCTTCCTGTTAACAGAAACGAGAAACGGTTAGGAATCCGTCGATTCGAAAGTTCAAAACTTTATTGAAAACGCGCGGATCGTTTGGTATAATCATCGACGTTGATTTCCAGTCGATTATACTCGGCTGCGTTCCGAATGCAAATTTCCCATCGCCGGGAAGAACGGAATCACGGAAAGCGTGGAGCAGAACGAACCTTTCATCGGCCGACGCGAAACAACGGCATTTAAACGAAAGGAAAACTACGTACACGTCGTAATACCCGGTGGGATCGACATTGGCATTACGATTCCATCGTTTCGCTCGATTACGTTACTGCAACCGTTCGATGCCGATATTAATACCGCCCGGAGAAGAGGAGAACAGTGCGTCTGGAGATTTAATAACAGCGTCTGGTCGGAGCGTCGAATGGAAATGTCAGCGAACGAAATCACGATCGAAGAAACAGCTACACCCGATAAACGTTGCTTTCTAAGCTGTCCAAGCTCTCAAGTCTGCTCGTGTTCCTCGAAAAGCGAGAGCTTTCGATGGCAGAGACGAGGGTTCGTCTGCTTGGCTAGCATCGCCGATAAATCTGAACTCGAGGAATGGAACTAATTCGTTGGAACGGCGTGGTAGGCTGAAATCGAGCACGATGGGCACATAAAGCGGTGGATAATGAAGCGGTTATGAGGCTGACAGGAAGGACGAGTGCCGAACGTTCCCGATACTCGAGGTGGAAAGGAAAAATCGAAGCGACTGTTAGCCTTTTCCCATTATTCCGCGCGGAGCGTTGCCTACGACTGGCCATAGAAAGTGATGCCTCTAATTTATGGGCTGATCTTCGCCGTAGACAAGGGTCAATTAACCTCGATCACCGGTTTAGAAACCTGTTCAGTTTGTACGACACTTGTTCGACTTTTCTACCCGTTCGCTCCTGCTAATCTCATGGACGCGTTTACCGATCGGTGTTGCCACGGTTTCACGACACCGTGCCGCCGTAATGGAAGCGATTTGGAATAGTTAAAAAGGTTATGTAAGCGATAATAACCTGGCTAGAGGAGAACTTGCCCGGTTAATGATGATATAGTGTCTAGCTGCCGGCTGGCGTTGTAACGAGGACCTTACGTATCGCGCCGCTAACGTGGAAACATGAAATTCACGTGTAACCGGTGTCGCTGATTTTAATACCGAGTCTCTCGGACTCCTGAAAAGGATATTTATCGCGTCCAGCGAGTTATGGAACCCCGCGGACCTTTTGCATCGCGCTCGCTTCCGATGTGTCTCCTACGTAAGCACGCAGCATTCGCGAGCTTCGCCAGCGAAATTCTCCGTCTCGCGACCGTGATTCCGGTTAAGCTTTGATGAATCGATAATTACCGCTTTCACGAGTCGAGAATTTAATCAACGACTCCAGTTAATCAGTCTCTAAATAGAAAATGATACTCCATTCTTCCAACGTTCGCGCAACTTTCTCCGTTGCCTTTGACACTTTGTCGAAACTCTAGATTTTCAACCGACGGCAACGCCAGGCCGAGCTTCCATCCATCAAAAACTAACTTTCCAAACGGAAAAATCTTTCTCCGTTTCGACCTCGTCGATCATCGTCCGCGGACACGTAGCGGAATGCGCGATTTCGTTATTCGCGCCGTTATTCTTCCCGATGGACGGTGGACGAGCCGACTGGCACCTTTGGCAGCGCTGACGTTTTCATCGGTCGGTACCAAAGGGACGGGGCCCGGCACGATTCGATTCGAATTTACATGCGCGCACCGAGGCCGCGGATCCGACTGACTCACGTTTCATAGCCGATAGCTGCGACCAAAAGATCGCATCACCTTCGACGTCCGGGCGATCTATCAAGCGGCCGCTATGGCGCGCGTAATGAAAAGCTTGATTAAACCTACTCGCGGCTAGGTCGAATTGTGATCCCGTCGATGAGATACCGAGACGCTGATACGCGCGTCTATCATTAATCAAACGGGCGAATAATATTCGTGCACGCGTTCCTTTTAAAGAGATCCTTTTAACGCGCCGGCAACCATCGAACTCGGGGATGAAACTGAAAAATTGCCTCCTCCCTGCCGCCCCGTAATACCCTCTCTTACACGATTCTTCCTTCGAGCAGGGCACAAAGGAAGCCCATTCGTTTGCGTTTATTTCGCTACGCGGCAACGTGTCCCGCAGCAGGCAGCGTACCCTCTTTTAATTACGTTCCCTTGCATCGCTGAAATTGCGCCTCGAATTATCTTTAACTAACTGTACATTCAATTTGCACGAGCTTGCGACCACGAGACGATATCGATCGAGATCCCCGCTGCGAGCGCGCGGTGCTTCAGCTTCTAAAGCTCCTCGAGGCGACCTCGCCGAGGATTACGAGCAGGCTCGAGTGTTCCCGGGTCCGTCGTCGAACATCTCGCAGCTGAATTTCACTTTCGCGTTCGCTGGAATTTAATTACCGTCTAATTAAATTCGAGTCGAACGATACTCGACGATCGGTAATGGAGAGGAGAGCGTGAATTTGATTCCTCGTTTCTTTTAAATCACGAATTTAGAAGCTCTCGTTAGACGGACGGAAAGAGTTTTCGGGATCTAGACTTCGCTATCCGTTTCCTTTCAATGAAATTTCCGGATAGGAACGCGTTCCGGTACTTTCCAGCGCTAATGGCTACCGAGTTCTTCCATTTAACGGAATAACGAAACGCGGCTCGGGTGACAGGCTAATTTCCGAGGATAACCGCGACCAGAAGGAGGAATTAAACGGTTGCGGTTGCGTCAGCGGCGCATCGAGCAGGGAATTAGCGGTGTGGCGCGATCGTTTAGACGGTAGAAAGATAGATACATTGGAGTACAGATTAGTCACCGATAAGAATCCGATGGACAACGCCGTGATAGTTATATTCCGTTGTCCCACGTAAGTCAGCTGCTGGCTCCGGGCGCACAATGCAACACCCGTGTCAGGACAATGGGAAGCTCGTGCTCGATGATTAATCGCCAGGCTGGTTATAATAACGCGGACCCGCAGCCAGACGGGTAACTAGGGTTTTATTGCGACGAGATCGAGAACCGAGACTTCATCGCGATCCAAGCAGAGATGTTTAGACCGATCGTAATTAAATGCATTGTTTAATTTGTTCCAATTTCCTCTTTCTCTCTTCGCGCGTATTCTCGCTCGTGTCTCGCGAGGAACGAGGCTTCTGATCGGACAATAAGCTCTGATAATTTTTCCTATTTTATTTTTCACTTTCCCGTACTTCTTTTTAAATTTACTGCGATTTTCTCTCAGAAAGACTTGGAAGGAAGTATCGTTAATTTTGATTCCAAAAATAACACATGTCGCTAGAAGCGTTCAACAATATTGAGAATAGAACGATTATATCGACTGAAAGTGGCTTTCCCACGGTCGGTAATCGTTATCGCAATTAAACAAATAACCATCTGGCGCAAGAAAATTCCACGGCCTCTCGGATCGCTTCGTTATCCGAGCAATCTCGAGCAGGAAGAAAACGGTCGCTAAAAGCACGCGGGCCGAGCTTTCACATAAATATCAGCTTGATAAATGCACCGGGCGCCGCGTTATGGATGGAGAATATTAGAATGGAATCGCGATGCCGATTGTAGGCGTGCATCTGGTTGAGATTAAATGCAATCCCAATCAAGACGATTCACAGGCGCACTTCCGTGTCGGCCGATCGAAACACATCGGACTAGTTTTAACGACCAACTTTCCTTTAATTGTCTTTCGCAAGCGACTCTCAAATTGAACGGTCGAATTCGGGTTGGGCCTGGGATAGGCGAAACCTGCGGCTTTTATCTGCAAACGAGGCCGGGAAAGGATCGAGAAGCTCTTACGAGATCGCCAGGACATAAAACATCGGAGTTTCCTGCAAAATCGTTGCAATCTGTAATTACATAAGGCACCAACCCACCAGGATTACAGCCAGAACGGCCGATAACTCTCGGCTATCCGGCTGGACCCGGCGAAGTCTCTCGAAATGATCGAAAACCTCTCCTTTCTCTCTCCCTCTCCGGCCGCGTATCGAAGCGCATAAATTTTCGCCCGAAATGCCACGGGGTGCCCCAGAGCCCCTCGCGAGCGTTCGGGAACAATGGAAAATAAATTCACAACCCGCTCGGCGAAGCGACAAATGTGAGAAGCGAAAAGGAAAGTCCGTTCTATCGAGCGGGGAAAGCGCGAACCCGAGAGCTAATGCTCAAACGAAATTAAAACCAATTATACGTATATAAAGGCAAGGTTGTTGCTCGAACCGTTTTCTACGGACCATTAAATCTCGTATCGGTTCGTTCTTAAACTCCTTCCAAGATATTCGCGCTAGTTAAATCGCCAAATTTAGTCACCGAGCGAATAGATCCGCGAGAAGCGGCCTCGCGCTATAATTCGCGCTTGCAAGGGGATGAAATAACGAGACGACTGGCCTGGTTCGGTTATTAAATCACGATTGCACGTGATTCATAACGGTGCTCGTTGGGAGAACGATAAAATTTTAAATACGCCATTGTCCCGATCGCTATTAGCGACCTCGGTCCACACGCTCGTACATCACCGCGTATTGGCGTACTCACGACTCGCGCGCCATTTTTCCGCCCCGCGAGTATATATTTCCGCCTTTAGCCCGGCGCAAATAGAGATATCCAGCGTGGTGCCATTACAGGAGACGCCTACAAAGTCGACGGTGTTACGAAACGGCAATATCTTAACCTCTCTCGAAGGATATTGGCTCACCTATGCCCATTAACATAAACGTTATTTAACAGGCTCGCGCTGGGAATGCGTGCCAGCCAATGATCCGACGTGTACCACGTCGTAAATTAACCACGCATACCTGTGCAATTAAAAATCCTCGTGTTTACACGCGACACAGTTTCCGCGATATTTCAGCTGACGAAGGTCGGAGATCTTTGCTGGTATAATTTGATATATATACTTGCAACGATAGGAAGTGTACAGGGGAAAAAACGAGAATTTAAGTGTTTAACGCTGTAAGTGTCAAAGTGGTATGTTTCAGACTTTTTTTCAATTCTTTATCGCATTTAACGTCGATTTCTAATTATCGTTTGTATTCCACGTACTAGGAAGTTGTACGAGGAATAAAGCTACAATCGAGGTATTTTATTTTAATTTCTTTGATACGAGTAAAGGACCATTTCGAAAGGAGTAAGGTAGATAAATAACATTCGGTTATCAACGCGAGCGTCTCGGTCTTTTAATTGACAAGGAAAACTCGCTTTACGGGAGAAAAACAAGAATTCTTTGATCCCGTTGCGTCCCTGCGAATAATCTCGATGTACTTGCGCGATTTCGAGCCCGGAATACAAAAGGAGCCGAAGCATTCTCTAGAGAGAAGAGTACTCGAAGGCCTTCGATCTCTGAAAGCAAAGGACGAAGAAATGAGTCTGCCGACGATTCGTTAACGATCACGCTCTAATAGATCAGCCGGCAATAAATTTCGATTCCGCAGCGAGAGAAAAGGAGAGATAGTTCCACGGCTCGAATTTCATTCCATCTCGATAATTCATCTTCGATTTCAATAGCCCCTGCCGCGTTTCAGGATTAAGATCAAATTGTACATCGAGGGGGCAGGAGCAAAACAAATTGCGATTTACTATCGCAATTATCGAGAACCGTGGAACATATTTTACATTAACAGGCTATAATGTCTATTGCGATGTTCATCGAAATACGAGAATCGCATTATGATCCTCCGTCGTGAAAATCTTCGGAGAGTCAAGAGGAACCGAACAGCGAAACGAAATTAAGGTAAAAAAATTCGGATAAAAATTTGTTGTAAATCGTGCAACGATGGCATCAGGTCAAAAGGCGTCCCCTTTAGGTCCCAAGGACCTTCGGGACTCTAGTTTAAAAGGACCTGTTATTTTAGCATCACCTAGCAATAAGACACTATAGTTTTAAACACCGCAGAAGTAAATTATTTCATCTCGAATAAAGTTTATATACCTCGTTACTATATCACTGAATACAGTTACCACTCTGTACACCACACGGTACTATTTTCCTCGAATAATTCGAAGAAAATTCAAGGAAAATTAAAGAAACACCCCGAGTATCGTTGGATAGACAAAATTATCGATAAATCTCGTAGAATAAATTCCCGAGGACACGAGTATCCGTGAGAAGAGCCGGCAAAAGCACCGAGAAGAAGAAGCACCAGGAATTCGGTGAAACTTCGACTGGCTGGATGTAATGCATCAGTCAGAGGCCGATCCGAGTATACACGCAAACGAATTAATTAGTGGCCCGACGACGGGAGAAGACAAGACCGTGGAGTGACCTTTCGATGTCTAAGAGGATTTCACCGTGTGTCGTGCCGAATCGGCCTCCTTTGCCCGCGACAGGCCACGGCATGCGGCGAAGAAAAATTAATAAAGAAATAACCGGGGACGCTCGTTAGAAGAAGAGGAATCCGGTCGTGAGGAGTCGTCCGTGCACGAGAGGCGCATCAAAGTCACCAATATACAACATCGACCAGTCCATTAGAGTTTTTATTTAATGTTCCCGGTGGACAGAGAGACAGCGTGGCCGCTAATGACACCGATCGTTCCCGTGTCATTAGTTTCCCTTTACCGCGAAATTTTCCCAGGGGCCGTGTCATCGTACCAGGCGAGGAAAGAAAGAAAGAAAGGAAAAAAAGGAAAGAAAGGACACGCCGAGTTTCCAACGGGAGAAAATGGGATTTTTAAACGCGACACCTGTGGACGTCGGCAATTAGCGCAATTTATTTACTTTCACGGGTTAATTTAGCACCTTCGTTAGAGTATTTATCAAAGCCCGTGGAACGTTTATATTGTCGTTAATGCGAGGCCAGCGCGAGGTGCTTTCTTCTAATGGTACATCAGTTACGATTAGCCGGATGGAAACCTTTGAACGGACATCTTTTGTCGATTTGCGACTCTGCTCGGTGAAGTGTTACCCGCTATCCAGGAATTTTCTTTCCCTCGCTTCTTATCTATACCTCTCCGGCGTTTATTTCGGTTCTACGCGGACACGGATAGGTGTGACAAGCTGACGTTAAAGACAGTTCCAACACCGAGGCTGGATATATCGAAACGAGTGTCGCAACGCGCGACGATCTTGACTGTGTCTCCGTTGCGGGTCAAGCCTGTGTCTCCAGTCCTCGAGATCTTAATCGAATTCGATATTTTATTCGTAGTCGAGGATTCTGAGATTAGACGTAGACGTTAGAAACAATTCTTTCCGCCTCGGAGCTATATATTCTTAGCCGACCTTATACCAAGCTGTTGTAATTACTCGAGAGAACTTACGGCGCGTAACAAGTACATAAAGTTCGATTCAAATGAAAAATACACTTATGTGGATAGAAAAATAGAGATCTAACTTTGTCCTTCAGAATTCTGTATTAGAAACAGAAGGTGCTTTTAAGCCAAAAATCAACGTCTTAACGCATGCATCGAAGGTCCTTGAGGTCCAAGACCTGTCACTATCGTTGCATAACTATAGCTAATTTACGACACGAGCGATTGGAAAATTTTCGAAATTTTTCGTCGCTAGTGTACTTCTACATTCGTATATTCTCTCTCCTATTTGTTTTACGTTCGATAAATCATGCAAACATTCCCAGAAAGGATAATACCGCAGCTGCCCTAAAACATCGACCACGCGCCCTTCAGTGGCACCCTTTCCGTTAAAATTCGACGGAAAGATTCGAAAATTGCTTGTACACCTGTCGGTCACCTGCTCGATCGAGACGCGACGAGATAGGATAGATTTCAGTATCGATTTCCGACAGGAGCCCGTGTTCTTATTGCAGCGATCGCGCGGGGCCTAGCGGCGCTGCGAGGAGAAAAAGGAAGCGAATTAATACGAAAGGTAATCGTCGATTTAACAGAACATTAATTCTCGATAAATGAATATTAAAGGATTTATAGCCGTGCATAAATTATCCCGGGCAACGGCGCGTGTGCCGGTAACAGAATCATTGCGCGACAACTCAATCTCGGGCGTACAAGAAAACGTCCATTAAATTTCCATCAGCTGCTGAAAAATGATTTCACCGGCGCGGTCGGTTCGGGCCGCGTTTCCAACGGGGGCCCGGCGCTCGGTCGAGTTTTTGCCCGAGAAAATGATATTTTCATTACACTTTCACCGAGCGAGCGACGACCAACTGATTCTCGTCGATCGGACCATACGTTTCAATCAGCCAGCCCGTTTTCCCCTTCACGGGCATATACGCGAACGGCGAGCGATCCTTTCTGGAAACTGGGACGTCATTCGGTCTCTAGGGACCGTCCGCGATCATCCGCCAGGCTCGTCCTACTCGGGCCCGTGACCTGCAACGTTTTCGATTCTTTTTTCTCTCCTTTACGCGATGAAAGCCGCCTCTGCTTGCTGGCCTAACGCGCGCGACACGCCGTTGCACAAGCCTTTGAATTTTTATGATCGATCCCATCTCCGCGCTTGCCTTCGAACGTGATCCGAATCTCATCACCGACCACCATTCCACCAGGTTTAATACCTCGCGTTACTTCAACGCGCTTCGTTGAAACTTTTCACCGAACAATATACCGAATTCCTCGTTTAAATCGGGTTCTCGATTTTTGGGAAAGTAAAGGAATATTAACGAAAAATTCGGTGTTGGAGGAAATTAAACTGACTTGCTACCAAATATTATCGTTGGTATGTTAATCGTGTTCCTGATATTACGAGAGGAGTCGGAAGGAGAAGTCTCGAGTCGGCTGACAAATTCGATTACACCGGTAACTAACCTCGGCAAGACCCGTGAAAGTTGCGCAAGGACGAGTGGAATTCGGCTGGGACGATAACGCGAGGCTGGCCGAGCAGAGAAGAGGACGCGGCGGGAATTTAGTGGAAGGTCTGGAGCAAGAAGAAGGTTTCCCAAGGCAGGGGCGGCTAAAATTTGTAATCGAGAGGCAGAAACTCGTTTAAGCTCGAGTTGCGACACGCCAGACGCATTCCAGGCCGGAACACGCGTCGTCCGTAGTCGAACGCTGGTTCGTTCGCGTGGAAAACATTAATCTTCCATGTTCGGCGAACGATCGGCGTCTGGTGTCCAGCTCCGTTGGAATTATATCGTTAAATGCGGGGCGCCAGGCAAGAAAATCCTCCGCGGCAGACGTTCGTTGCACTTGTTCTAAATCTCGAAACGAAACTGGAACGCGATTCACCGAGCGAGTCATCGCGGTGCCGAGAGATCCGCTCGCGTTCCATCACGAGCCGATCGCGAGGAAAGCCAGTTTCTGATCGTTATGCAAGCGTACCCTTTACCAGAGGATTCTCCACGTTAATTGATTTCGTCCGCCGCGGCGTCTGGAATTTTTACGCTGCTCGAATCGCCGAGCGATTTCCAGAGAGTTGCGAAAGGACGCGGGGTTCGAGGGAGAAATTCGAGGATCGCGCGCGAGCACGTGACGCCGCGCGTCCATTTATCAATTTTTAATCGGCAAGGATTAGTTAGTAGGCTGGCGGGGTTCTTTCGGTGGATGCCGATCGAATCGAATTAACTTCCAAGCCTGTGATTTGTAATTACAAGCAGAAATTACGAAAGGTAAGAATCTCGGCGGATCTGAACTTTGGAATTTCGAGATCCGAGATTAAAATTCATTTATCCTTTGCGAGAGAGAGCCGATTACTGCTTGTACCCTTTTGAAAAATCACGGAAACCGATTTCCCCTGTTTCCCAAGAAATTAAATTCGAATCCGATTTCCATTTAACGACTCTTTATCCGAAGATCTGATTACCCTTTGAATCAAACGCATCGCAATGTTTCTCCCGTTCAATCCGCTTTGCGCCTTTGTGCTCGCGCACCGTTCCATTGCTATTTCGCGAAATTCCAATTAAAGGCAAAAAAAAAGAGGGAAAAAAGGAGGAAGAGGAGCAACAGCTCGATACTACCGTTTCCCGATCCCTATCGTTCCCGGTGCCAGGCTCGAAACAATGGACGACGAATTGCGAAACAGAAGACCGTTCGACAGCGAACGGATACAGCGGCGAATCCCGGGAAACTCCGTGGAAACGAAAATCCATCGGGTTTCACTTTGCCTTTTCGCCGTGTCGTTCGCCCGTGAACTCAGCCTCGTTTACGAAAATAAAGCACCGTCGAAAACTGCAACGGCGACGAACGAGCCCGAAACGCAGGAAATACCGATCGTTCAACCTGTCTCTCTATTTTCCCCTCGTTTCGTGCACCTGCGTCGCGCGAAACAACCGATGGAAACGCCACCGTATCCGTTTGCTCGCCCCTCGGGGCAGACTGGCGAAAAATAAAAGAATTCCTCGCCGATGGAAAGGTAATTAACGACAGATGCAGCTTTCCAAAGATCGACGATCCCGTCTCGTTTTCACCCTGTCAAACAGACGATACTCCGCGAGCGCGTCGTAAATTTCGAGACGAGAAATCCTCGACTATCCGTAGAGAGATTTTCTCGAAAAATCGACCGTATGCAAAGATACACTGAATTATTGTCGGAAAGCAACGACAGCTTCGGGACGGTGCTTTTACCACCGACCTCACGAGATCGATGCAATTTCTCGAATAACCCGGCCAAATGAGACGGCGATCCGTGTGACCCGTAAACATGATGCATGGAACCGCTTCTTTTTCTTTCTTCCGATATTTTTCGCCCCCGGGGCCGAGCGTTACAGGCGAGGAGGAAAAAATCCCGCCGATAAATTTCCGCCAGTTGTCATATCGCGATATTTTATTGCTATTCCGACCGTAAAACGGCCACATGACGATCGCGGTGGCGTTCATCCGAGGCTGTATCAAACCGGAACCGCGATGAAAGTGCACCGACAGATCTTCAGCCGCGTTTCCCGTCGGGATTTACCTTTGACCAGTTTTATCTCTGGCCTCTGTTTTCTTCTCGTTTCGTTTTGGATGATACATCTATCGTTGATACGGGAAATTGTTTCGTCGATCAAATTCGCGATGAGGTGAGTTATTCGATTTTAGGATATTCTGAGAGGGATCGAAAATAAGTCTACAAATTGTTGTATTCGAGTTTTGACGAGGAATATTAACCCTTTGCAGTAAGAATTATATTCCAATTTTGTTACCAGCAGCTCTTATTTGGAATTTATTTCGATTAAAAAACAGAGCAATTTAAACGAATAAAGGAAGAAACAAATTCAACGAAATGCTATCTTAAATGTAAATAATCGTAAATAATTATAATAACAAGAAGAAGGATAATTATTAAAAAGTAAATCACGAGATAATTATTGCATAATCACAGATAATAGATACGGCATTGTAAGCAGAATTTTTAAACGTCGATACTGTAATCCTTTCCTCGTGGATTTGTTTCTATTTTCACGCTGTTTTAAAATACGCAAATCGGCTCGTCGAGTTTCCAGCGAAAAATTCAATAACACAGTGGACTTTGGTGTTCGATACGATAAGAGGCTTAGCGATCGTTTTTCCCTGCGTTGTCCGAAAGTTCGCGAAACGATCCTGTTTTACGCCAGGATGGACTACAGCTTCATAATTGATAACCGTATTGTTCCGCGTCGATCTGTAAAAAGAATCCGGCGAATATGGGCATTGCGATGATGCAACGGTGGATGTAACAACGCGTAACGATTATTTTTAATTAACCAGACGGACGGTGGAAGTTGCGTATAACGGACGGCCCCGTGGATCTTATAAATATCGGCATTATCGTAAAACGCCATTAAACGCTGTCGCCGGGACAAAAATCAGCGTGTTCGATCGCTCGATGCATCTTGATCCTTTGTAGCGATAAAACAAGTTAAGCGGGTAGACGGAATAAGATAAATAACGTCGACAGCGAACATGGACTCCGATAGCAAAGTTACTATTCGCACTCGGAGATGCACACGCGTGAGAAAAAAACATTATACGGTAAAGTGCGACGAAAAGTCTTTCCCCGAGTGTCTCTCCGAGTGACAAAAAGAATTTTCGCGCCGAGAGTCGGTTAATCCATCGCGAATTTCGCGATTTTATCGAACGCGTTCGAATTCCAAGACTCGAAGAAGATTGCGACACTGGTACCGTAATTCTAACCACTAACGATCGAGGGAAAACTTGAAGTCTCATAGACGAACCATTTTTACAACCGACGACAGTTGTCAAAGAAATCGTAACAGTTCTACATCAAAAAAAAGAAGAAGAAAAAACAACGTTTCGACTCGTCATCTAAAGACT
Organism: Euglossa dilemma; assembly: GCA_002201625.1. Taxonomy (NCBI): domain Eukaryota; kingdom Metazoa; phylum Arthropoda; class Insecta; order Hymenoptera; family Apidae; genus Euglossa; species Euglossa dilemma. The sequence continues at coordinate 1,630,642 of NIJG01000002.1, forward strand.
GGATGACGAGTCGGTTTTTCGCATTTCGCAGAGAAGCTATTTCAAAATTCGACTCAGCTGTCCTCCGAGACATTTCTTACAAGTGGAATATTTAAAAAATATCGATTATCGCGATCTCGAGTGGTAAAACGCGTTAGATTTATTACCATAGACCGATACGATCTCTCGTTTCACGCTACATCGCGTTAAAACACCTTCTTCGGTTAAACACCTCTGCGACGCGAATAAAAGACTCGACGAAAGCGACTTCGGGGTTCCTTCTTTTTTCTTTTGCACGCAATTTGCGTATCCGAACATACCCGAGAAATATACGGGACCGGGGCATAATGACGGAGGAAAAGAGATTGGAATCCTGCCCTGGTTCCAAGCACCGGACCGGCAGCCAGCCGGTGCAAAAATGTGGCATGCGCTTTCAACCGGCGTGCATTACGTAAAAGCTTTTTCAATGATCGACCTTAAACCATCGCCGGCGTCGTATATCGGTTTCAGAATGTGTTACAAACTCTGCAATCGAGCGCATTTGTTTGATTATACCAGTTCTTTCCGATCTCCTTCGTGCACCCGGTTGCTGCGCGTAATGGGTCTTCCTGATGGCAGAGCAGAAGCGTAATGCGATTATAGCCGGCGTGCCTCGTAACACAAGGGAATACAACGTGTAATTTCCGTCGATGGCCGATAGAAAGCTGAAAGAGCCGCACGGTCGACCCTTCGCTGCCCGAGTAATCACCAGCCCGACACGCCGGTCGATCATCGTTCCTCTCGTCACGAGAAAGTGTTTAGGGGGTTGCGCTCGCCCGTTCCGCGCCTATTCCGCGCCGATTCCGCGCGTTCGCGCTGCTCGCTGTCACGGGCCAACGACCACGGACGCGCGTCTTTTTGTCGCGACGCAAAAATGCGAATACGCGCATCCACGCGACCGCCTTTCTTGCGTGAGACGCAAGAACTCGAGAAACCTTGCAGGATTCGCCGTGATTCGGAGATTTCCTCGCGGCGGAATTAGGGACAGTCGCCGCGAGTTAGACATGGAGGAAGGAATTCGATCGTTGGCCGGATCGAATCGTTGTTCTATCGATTTCTCGCGCATTTCGGATCCTTTGGATGTAAAGTGGCTGCTGCGAATCTTGCGATTCCGCTTCGAATATTTAAACAGTCTGACACATTCGGAGTAATTTACTAATAATTCACGTTTTACTTCGGCTGTCTTCTATCTATTTTCGAAGAAGTTTCTTACATTCTCAACCCTGTCTATCCTAAATCCCTTCGAGACCTGATAGGGACTCGTCGGGGAATCTTTATACCGATTTCTCTCGAATTTCAGATCCTTTGCATGTAAAGTGGCTGCTGCGAATCTTGCGATTCTACGGTTTGAATATTTAAACAGTCTGACATATTTGGAGTAATTTACTAATAATTCACGTTTTGCTTCGGTTGCCTTCTATCTTTTTCTGAAGAAGTTTCTTATATTCTCAACTCGGTTTATCCTAAATCTCTTAGAGGTCTGATAGAGACTCGTCAGAGAATCGTCGTTCTAACGATATCTCTCGAATTTCTGACCCTTTGGACACAAAGTGGCAGCTGCGAATCTTGCGATTCCTCGCTTCGAATATTTAAACACTCCAACACATTCGGACGTTATCCTCTCTCGTAGTGATCTACCATTAATTCACGTTTCACTTCAGCTATCTTCGATCTCTTTTCGAAGAAGTTTCTTACACTCTCAACCCTATCTATCCAAAATCCCTTCGAGGCCTGATAGGGTCTCGTCGGAGAATCGTTCTATCGATTTCTCGCGAATTTCAGATCCTTTGTATGTAAAGTTTCTGCTGCGAATCTTGCGATTCCTCGTTTCGAATATTTAAATACCCCAACACATTCGTAGTGATCTACCGTTAATTCACGTTCCACTTCGGCTGCTTCCTATCCATTCTCAACCCCGTCTATCCTAAATCCCCGAGCTTCGAGGCCCGATAGAGACTCGTCCGATCGTTACCGATCGCGTTGATCGGAGCGAGGCCACGCAGGACGATATATTCCACGTACGTACCGCGGAAAGGAATGATTTATTCGTGTCCAGGCCCCGTTCCATACGTGACATAAGGTTCCGTGTGAAAGTCTTTTAACGAGGGGACATTGTTCTACGGGAGGCGTCGGCCGGCTAAAATGCCCCGAGCATGCACCACGACGCCTCGGTACGATAAGATACCGTTTACCATACGCGTTATACACGGACGCGACTCATACGCGGCCACGGGAACACGTGCTGTGACCCATTAATACGCACCCAAGGCACGGGATCCGTGGCCGCATCGCAGACGTGCCGGCGCTGCGCGGCAGCTTCGATAAAGCCAGATCGATAAATAAACCCGGGAGGATACCGGCCGCGGCCTTTTTTCCTCCGAGAAATATCCGCAGCGTAGGCAGATCCTTTTGTACCTGGATCCTGTATGAGAAAATGCAGAAACCGAACGGTTATTCGGCTCTGTTCGGGGGTGAAATACGCGGTTTCCGGAGATAAGCGAGATACCGTGTCCCGACTGAGAAATAATTACGCGGGTGAAATCGAGAGGCGATATTTTTTTCATTTCCTTCCTGCAAAATGCGACGCGAGTGCACCGAGCGTGTGGTTGCGTTTAAAACTCGAGCTGCGAAGACGAAGAACGAGGAAGAGGAGGAACGAAGGATTTTATCGTGGATAAGAGGTGTCTTCAAAGATTTCTTAATGACAGGTTAACGAGTCGGTTCGCGGGATGTAACGTAACGAGAGATTCTGTTAGAACCCCGCAACGTGTAATAGAACGAGAGCACGGTACTGTAATTTGGCCGCGTCATTGGCGCGTGTGGGCATCGTAAAAGACTCGAAATGCAAATGCGGCTGTGAAAGTGAAAACGTAAGCCGCGTTATCCGGCAACGCGAGTTATTTGATCCTCAAGGACAGAAGTTGATAAAATCGATGCAAACGTCGGCGTTTTAACCGCCGTTAAGCGGGGACACGCCGATAACGAGGGGTCGTAAATACCCTATCTAAAAGCGCATTTACACTCACGCGCATCCGTAATTTCGGCTGATCGAGAGATGAAGTCATCCGCGAGCCCAAAGTCTTCCTTTATACGCGAATCCGCAGCGGATAGGAAAATTTCTGGATGCTACGACGATTCGTCAATTGCGGATAAATATTTTCCACGATTATCCGTGTCTTTGTAACGGTATTTTTAAACGATAATACGCTTCCGACACCTCTGGATGCGAGTCTCGCACCTAACGAAACACCTTACGGTACCTTTATTTCCCGAACGCGATAAATTACGAAGAACCCATCAATTTCTCCGAGCCTGCATCTAAAACCGTCCTCCTACTATGATATTCACTGTAACGAACTCCTTCCTGCCGTTTAATCACGAATTACCCTCGCATTATCCTTTCAAATCGAACGCGCGGCGACCGCGCGGCAATTAATTCATCGTCGCACGCATAAATCGGCTGAAAAGATTTAATGGCGCCGGCAGGACTCGTTGCGCGCCTTCCTTCACCCATTTATCACCGATACAGTCGCCGCGAATCGAACTCGGTCTTTCCTTGAATTTAAAGAGACACGAGCGGCCGAGGGAATCGCGTCGAGGATAATTCGTCGGGATCGGAGCCTCCTCGCCGGCTTTCCTGCCTTTTTACGGTCGAACCAAGGATCGCGGATCATCCTCGGCTCTCACGGTTTGGCTATCGGCGAATCGAGGCCGGACATTTCATCGTAAAACCGCTTAAGGAATCGTCGAGCCGCTTCCGACGTCGAAAGATGAAACGACCGAGCTCGTGGCTTCGACAGTCGATCGGTAATTTGCAAATCCTTCGTCCCGGCGTTTCCGATTCGCCTCGAAGCCGGATGTTTCGCGGCGACGAGACATTTCCACGAGAGCCGAGAGGAAGGTTAGCACCGATTTTTCCATGTTAAACGGGTTCCCGAAAGGTAACAGTGCTCGCTCTGATAAATCCTCGCGGGAATAAAAAGGTTATTCCACGGGAAGGAGAGAAAAATGGAATTCTTTCCGACGTCCACCCACGTCGCGCGGTTTTATGATAATATAAACCAGAATATTTAACGATTTCCATCTTGCGACTCTGTTCCCGTTTAAATCCGCCGTATATCAAATCCCGGCGCGAAACGAGTCGCAGGAAAGAATGGGAAAAACTGGGAAATTCATCATTCGCAGGAAAAATAGCGCAGGGTCGCGGAGATTTATTCGCGAATTTCCAGGAAGCTGTTGCCCAGCGCGAAATAGGAGAAACAAATCGGCCGGCCAGCGATTAATATCCACGTGGTGGGTGCTCGATTTTGAAATATGAAAGCGGCTCGAAAAGCGGACGAAATCGTTAAATAAAGCCGGCTCTTTGTACGCGGGTCCCGGCGCATCGAGGATCCCTTTTGGATCGCTTAATTTTGATTTATCGCCGTTCGTTTAAATCGTTGCGCAGCCTGGAACGAAAACTGTTGGAAACCGGCACTGAATACCGCCATGACGTCAACCGAGGAGAATTTGGCCGTTTTAATTGGCTTAATGAGTCGCCGCCGCGGCCATTCGCCCCGAACAATTCTAAATTATTCTAAGATCGTGAATATTTCCAGACTTTGGTCGGTTAATTCGGTGCTTTCACGGGTATAAACCATCTTCGAATCCTGACTTATCGCGTTATAAATGGAACTCGCGAGAGGACTCTCGGCTTAATCATTTACGGACTTCATTTTATTTCCTACCCAACGTTTCTCCGTTAATTCGCGTGTTTCTTTTTGAACGCGATCGCGCGAGAATCGAGCGAATATTTTTCAGCCAACGTGTTTAAAAATATCGAGCCACGACGCGTGGCAGTATCTTTGCGAGAAATTGACGACGAGACGTGCTCAACGAAGGAGTTCAAAGGGTTAATCCATCTTTCGGGACTTCCCTCTCTGCGTATTTATGGTATCGTCTCGGGCAATTTGATTCGACGCGCGTATTTCACTCGTTAACCTCTCGGATGTTCGCCGCGAGTATACTCGTCGCGAGAAGACGGAAACTTTTCCTCTACGAAGGATTATCGGTTTCGAGGGTAAATAAATACTTTTAACGAAGGAAACGCTGCGATATCTAGCGAAGAAGTTACGAAACGGATCGCAAGGACCGAAAGCATGCGCCGGGAGGGTATAAAATTCGAGCAACAGTCGGATCGGTCGGAAATGTTAATGAATACGACCAGACAAAGTTGTCGAACGAACGCCGAGCCGGCGTTCGACGAAAGCCCACGCGAATCTGAAATGCCATGGCGTCGCACGTGAGCCTTGCAACTTTCCGCCTCGACCGGCACGTGTACGCGCAGGAAACGGGCGATTTTTCTCTTTCGCAAACGGGACCCGTTGTCAATTTCGTCGGCCCGTTCGCAAAATCGTCGCGACCGGTGGCATTAATCCGGACGACGAGACCGGAGAAATATTTTCGCCGGATCGCGATAAACCCGGTGTTCGTTCCCTCGGAAATTAATGGCTTTCCGTCGAAACGTTTTACAAGGACTCGTAACGACGTTTACAACCGCGTTTCCCGCGTTTTACACCGTCCGCTGTAATTACAGGCCGCGATAACCTTAAACCGTCCGTAGGTACACGTGCCGTTCGAACGATTGCTAAACACCGGCTGCGTTTCAATGGATTTTCACCTACTCACCGTAACGGCGCAAACTGATGTAATTCTTATTCCCTTTAACTTTCTACGCTCGGCTTAATTGCACGTCTCGCTGCGAGCAGATAAATCCGCCCGGGGTTGAGAATCGTAGACGGAACGCTGATCGTTTTCGGCACGGCAGACTATCGCGACGGACAAATGAACGGGCAGCACAGTCGATCGACGGTTAATCGCCGCGATTAATCGAATTAACCGGCTATAGCGAGCGATACGCACCTGGCCAGGTACGCGCGAGGAAAGCAAAGAAGCGAACCGGTGGGGACGGGCCTTTCGCCCGGTGATACGAAACCGAAAAAGAGATATATGGACGCCGAGAAATCCGTGTACCGCCGCGACTGCGAAAGAATTTATCCAATGTATAATTCGTTGCGTTATCTCGCCGCTGATTACAATTGATACCATGCGATTCGAGTAGTATTTCCTGCGAACACTGCCGGGACATCAAGCCGAAGATTGCAGGATAACCCGAATATGAATAACACGAACTCGTGGACTATAAAAACTGTGTATTCCGAATTTTGTGTCACGAGCGTGTAGAGAGAAATTTAGAGATGGAGCAAACGTGGGGAATTTATTCTGAGTATTTTTGTTTAATGATGGAAGTCAAAATGGGAAATCAAAAAGGTGATAGATAGGTGATGTCAAACGATCGTCCCTAAATCGTTATCAATTTTCAACGATTTGAAATAAAAAATCTAGAGAAAATCGACCGAATGAAACAAGATTGTAGAAGTCCGTGATCTTATAAAAATTGTGTATTCTGAATTTTGATATATTACGAGTGTGTAGAGGAAAATTTAGAGTTAAACCAAACCCAGGGAATTTATTTCGAGTATTTTTGTTTAGTAATGAAAGTCAAAGGTCAAAAAGATAAGAAATACACGTGATGACAAGCGAAGAAACATACTGATTAGGAATGGTCCCCAAATCGTTAGAAATTTTCGACGATTTCGAATAAAAAATCCAGGGAAAATCGGTGAAAACGGAAAATCGGCCGGGTCAAACCCAAAATTCTTGTCGAAAAATGCAAGAATGGCAGCGGAGAGGAGAGGAGAAGAAGAAGAGAAGGATTGGTCGCGGTGTAAGAGCGAGGGAAGGCTGTTGGAGATGGATGGAGAGCGACGAATAGGTAAATCGGCCAGCGGGGATGGCAGCGAACGAGAGGAGAGAATCGCGATCGCCTCTCACTCCTTTCGAGAAACTGGAACCACGAAGGACGAGATTTATGTCGCTCGCCTCCGCGACAACCGCGGCCGAGCTGAACCGCGGTTAAACCGATGCTCACCTTTAATTGGCCGTGAAACCTTCCCGGTGCGAGCGCGCCTCGGGACGATTAACGACGCATCTAGAACCGGACCGAAGGTGCTGCTCTTGAGGAATTGCCGATCACCTCTATCCGAGAGAAAGATATTCCTGATGCGTCCAGGTTGACGCGGGGCATCCATCATCCGCGCGGATGACGCTGCGCTCGCGACCGTTCGGTGCTTTACCGGTGATCTTACAAGGTTTCGAGGTCGGTCCCGCATACCGGCCTGCGCCTTCTTTTTCTCTCCTCCAGATCGATCTTTGGCAAACGCTCGCGATCCACGGCAATTGGTCAGTGGAATTATTTGGGCCAGGTTTCATCCGTCTCTCCGGCGATCTTCTCTCTCCGCGTTCCGATTGCTTCGACGATCGAACGAAACGGTTTGGTATCGAACAGGCTACGATTTACGACGCGATAATCGATCGAATGAAATAATTATCGCGTCGCAAGATGAAAGAATCGTATCGACGATAAATAATTCGTACGGACTGCGCAAACAACGATCAGATGCTATCCCTCGGGTACGAGAAAGGTTCCCACACGCATCCGCTATCGTAATTGCCCATTTTTCCCGCACGCACCGGCGCGTCATTCTAATTATTACGGGTAACATCTCGTTATCACGCGTAACATCTGCAACGCCATTACTTGGCCCGTTCCTTCCAATGAATTATTCCTGCTCGTTACGGGTGTAACTGCTCAGGCCGTATCGTATCGAATAATATGTTCCTGCGTTGCCAACGATATTTCAGCGATCATAAATGTGCTCCTAGCGATTTCGTATCGTAAAAATTCATCGATAAAAAACAGAAAGTAAGGAGGAATTCGCACTCAAAAGGAACCCGACGAGATTAATTAATTATTCTGTTGTTATCTGTCGATCCGACCGTTCGCGGAATGCAGAAATTCGTGGAAAATTCGGAAATACCGAGTATCAAATTCGTCTTTCAACGACACTTAGGTCGAAGTAGAAGTACGACAGCGATTTGGAATGGCGACAGGTAGAGATAGCAGGGGATCACGGGCGAGGTTTGCCGTCCTCGTGACACCAGCGTTCGTTAAACGCTCGCCTTAACGGAACCATAGTTGGAACAACGAAACGGTCGTGCTTGCACGCGCGACCGAGTTCCGTGCGGCAGCTCTGCCTTTCCGCTCAGGGTTCAAAGGATCGCGTTATCGCGCGGGAATATTCCGCGAGGATCTCACTCGTCGATCCGCTCGTCGAGGATTTATTATTAATGAATCCATCCGGCCTCGGCCCGCGAACGACGGATAATCGATTCCGTAATTGCCGCGAACACCGTCGAGCAGCTTCGAAAACAGCTCGGACCGGGATCCATCGTGAGAATCGGCGCCTCGTCGCCGATCCTCCGCGCGAGCGTCGCCGTTGGAATTCCTGAAACGCGAATTACTTTAATCGACCGGTTGATGAATTGCTCCCGCCGGACGGTCTCAACGGTAGAATTTCTATTTTCCGTGAAAGCGTTGCGTAACCAGCCGGGTGTCCGTGCATCGCGAAAGAAATCGCCGATTTTTCACGCGATAATGGTATTTCGAGTAGGTGGCGTCGCGCTTGTTTACAGCCGACTGACGTCCCGTGATATACGACTCTCGGATTTGCTTCGAGCGCCGAGGTGCGAATTATTTTTATCCGCCATGCCAATTTCTAGCGGCAGATCGTATTTTTACCGCCGGGCAGAGAAATTTCCCGACTTTTACGCGTTTTTCCTCGCCGCGCAGACCTATCGCCACGTAAATTACCGTGTTTAAACTTTTATCCGAAGCAAATGCATCAAGCATTGCTTAACTTCCCGAGTTTTCTCTTGTCTTCTCGTTCCACTTTTCTCCCGTTCTTTTTCTTCCATTTCTCCGTTCACCCGGTCGTCCGACCGGCCGCGATCGGTTTAACGTCGATACGGGGAATTTCGCCGCGAAAAAACCCGCCGAATTAATTACCCCTGCCGCGAAATACGCTCGGGAATGGCGGAATTCTTCGCGAGGAAACGACAGTCGAATTGTACAAGGCTAACGATCGCCGGTAAATGTCAAGGCGTTTAATCTCCGTAGGTGTAATCTCTCATATTTCGGATTCCTCGGAAGAAGCTGGCTCGAAACTGTCAGAGCCTACCATTTCGTTTCGCTCGCGGAATAATCCCGGGAAGAGCGGCCGGATAAATCGCGGCCTTTCGCGGAATCGTGAAATCGAGGCCTTTCCAATCGAGAAAATCGTCGATCACTGTTCTAATCCCGGCCGAACGTTCGTTACTCACCCGAGGTGTCCTACAGCAGGCTGACGCCGGAAAGTTTCCACTTCTCGTGGGCAATATCTCCGGCCATTGTTCCGCGGCGCGGATTACGGCTCAATCGTAATCGAATAACACTCGGGAACAAAGCGGCGGATCGATGATCGCGCGCAGGTAACAGAACGGAGAGTACACACCGAGGCAGCGTGATCCTCGACGATCGGGACGCGAGTGCGTGCGATCCACGATCGAGCGTGCACGCACGATCACTGCTCAAGGATCACTGGGTGACACCGATCGAGCAGCAACGCGCCGGTTACCGTTCCTCGTTTTCGCTACGAAAAATCGTAACACGCGCCCGCCGAGCTTCCGCCGACTGTTCCTCGCCGATTGCAACATTGTCGGGCCCCATGATGATCATCATTACGGTTGTTCGCTCCGAGAAACGGCCAGGTTCCGAGGGATTAGGCGTGCGGTTAAGCAGAGCGTGCACACGATCGAAATAATGGTTTAACGCCGCTTTTACCACGGCAATTCGCTTTCCGTTCATTTTTAACCCATTTGCATCATCGAGCGAAATAATCCGCGCCCGATAACTCTGTTACTTATCCACTTGAAATTTATTTACCGAGAAACTACTCGTGAAAATAAATATTTACGTTACAACGTCGAATAAGATGATTTTATTTTAGGGTACGTATAATTTTTGGATCAAATATATACGAGAGTTTGTTTGTTACGCTTGAAAGATTCTCTTCGGAGCGTGGATGCAAATGGGTTAAACACCATAAGATAATTTCTTGAGATTAGATATGCAACCTGCGAGTTTGGATCGATGAAAAAAGCTCGGCTGTACTTTGTAATGAATTTCCTAATGGAATATTCCGCCACTTTCTTTCCATCTTTTTTTCCTTTTTAATTCATGCCGTGGAACCACCTACGGGCTTATCGGAATTATGCATATCGCCGTATATATTAGCGTTACGGTAACGTCGTGTTTCCGAACTCGATTATAACTATTTTAATAATTTTATCCCGTCGCGTAACCGGGTACTAAATTAATAAACCGCGACGTGATGTAATTTATACGACGGTGCTACGTTAATCGTATCGTTATAATTACAGCAGTGCCTCGATTACGCAAATTTCCAGTTACCGATTATTCGAATGTATCAGATTTCTGTCGTGTTTCGAGAAAGAAGAAATATCGAAATTTCTATAGTACGAAAATAAGCTTTTAATTCGCCAAGAATAGCCCAAAGAGAGAACGCATCGCGTCTGATACTTTCACCGGAGGAAATCAAGGATTGGTCGCGCAATAGAATTACACCTACATCGAAGAGCAGGTATATATCCACGAAGGGCTATATAACCCTAACGAAGAACCTACTTAATAACAGAGACCGTTACTCGGTTCGATTCGATGCGAACGTCTTTATAGAATTCGGCTTCGTGACACATTGGAACGCGACGCATCGCGATGGACGTGTTTCTGGGATACAGACCACGAAAGTGTCTGAAATTCGAACAAAGCTCTGAAGGAACGGTTTCCGGGGAAAATGGAAAAAAGACGCGAGTGTGGATGAAATTTCCGCGGGAGAAATCCGGAAACTGGGTAAAATTGAAACCACGTGAGGAAGATCGAAACCAGCGCAACGATTACTGGAACACGCACAGAGCCACACTGTCTCGTGGCTCAGTTGCTGACAGCATTGCCTAGACCGCTGGTAGCCTTCCAGAAGAGAAAACCGTTCGAGACGAGTTTTACCGTGACGCAGAGCGATCGTACGCGATGATGAGTCGATCCACCCTGCGAATTCGAGCCGCCATATACGGCGCTGCAACGCTGCGATAACTCAAGGGAAGGTTGAAAACTCACCTTTCGATCGACGACGCCGGTCACCTGCTTCGTAAACGTTCCTGTCACGAAAGAACGCGATTTTACAGACGAAACTCGTCGCGTTTACGACGAAAAGTTCCATGAAGCGAGAAAACGAAAAGTATCAAGCGTACCGAGGAATCGGGACACGACGTGGCAAAAAGATAATAACCTTCCATTTTTATCCTCTTTTCTACGTTTCGTTTCGTTTCTTTAGGTAACTCTTGATTCAAGGATTCTGGAGAAAAACAAATTTTTCTTCCTTCTAATCGCATTTGCATTCCTGACAAATATCGCGGCTTTGGCGAATAGCAATACGTAAATATTTTACACCGGTATCCGAAATAATTTAATAATAATGAATTAAGTCGAAAAATTGAGTGTCCATCGAAAACGGAATCCATCGGAAACATTGAAAGATAACGTAAAGATCTCGGAATGAGAGAAACAACGCGTTATTAAATTCCTTTACATGTAAACCCAGAATCGCAAGCGGAATTGGGTGATAGAAGGAACACATTGTGGCAAAAAGATAATAACCTTCCATTTTCCTCCTTTTTTCTACGTTTCGTTTCGTTTCTTTAAGTAACTCTTGCTTAGCTGATTCAAGGATCGCGGAGGAAAGCAAGTTTCCCATTCTCTCTAATGGTATTTGCATTTCTGATAAATATCGCGGTTTTTACGGATAGCAATGCATAAATATCTTACACTCGATATCCGAAATAATCTAATAATAACGAATTGCGTCGAAAAATGGATTTTCCATCATTTTTCCATTTTTACTTCGGAAAAATTGAAAGATAAAGTAAAGATCCCACAAAGCTAAAGACAACGCGTTATTAAATTCCTTCACAAATAAACCCAAAATCGCAAGCGGAATCGGATGATAGAATCGCGAGGAGATCGAGAAGGAAGGAGTGGAAGGTGAAATAAGGTTGGAAGCTGCGGCCATAGAAAGGCGAAGACGAGGTCCGAGGATTGAATCGCATGCAGATCACCGAATGAACGTGTCGGATGAACGAGGTGGGTAATTTGCGCGGGGATTACCGCTTCCAGTGTTGAATCGATGTACGCTACTCGGCTTCCACGCGACCACATCGAGCGATTAACCGAGCCGCGTTAAGGTAAGGCCAGATTGAAAGATTAACCCGGCTACCCGTAAATGTGCTTATGGCGGATCGTCGAAGAAGTTTACCCGTGAACCCCGTACGAAATGGCGAGTCAATTAGACGCGAAACGGCCGGCTCGGCATACCGTCTTTAACTGCCTATCGTCTTCGTGCCTAGCACAGAGATCGCGCGCTTTCCACGCGATTCGCTGGCAATTAATGCCTCTCGTTTCGCATTAATTACATCTGCGGCGGAGATAATTGAAATAAAATTCGCCGTCGCACTGGAAAATCACATTTCGGACAACCTATTCGCCATTGTGTTATACAAATTTCCCCTTATCGTTACACGAGATTACCCCTCGCGAGCTAATTTACGAGTCCTTTGGGAGAATTTATCGAGCGCGTTTTTATCTTTTCCCTTCATCTGCCCGATTTTGTTCGGTTACTACGAACCTGCGAGTTTTTACGAAGTTACTAGGCAGGATAACCTGGTTTATCAACTGCGACTCTTTTAGAGATGATACAAAAAGATCGAATCCATTTTTCGAGGTTTAAGAATTTTTTGGAATTCATCTGTTAAGGAACACTCGATCTCTGATTCCTAATTTTGGGAAATTAAATCTGCAAACCAGTGACAAAATTTACTCTTTCGCGAAGACACGCGTTGGTAGTTTAATTTCACTGCTTTCAATGGGCGAAGAATAATTCTACGAAAATTTTTAACTAAACAGGTGAAAGAAAAGTTCAGCAGGCCATGGTCCACCTTCCGGTTCGACGGAGCTCGGAAATTCTTTTTCGTTGCTTCGACCGTGTCACCTGTTCCGATGCGAGCTCCTCGGCGAGCGTCGTTCCCCGAACGACACGCTGTCTGCTGAAAAAAAAGTCACTTTCTATTCCGTCCAGAGGTAGAAAGTTCGAGGAGCGTGCCATTTCCTTATCCACGGTCGCGTTTCGAGGGATGTCCCTCGTGGGGGCGGTCCGGAAAACCAGGCCGGAAATAGGATCCAGACCAGAAAACACAATGGAAAATCTCGCCAAATTCACCAAAAGTAGACTTTTCAAACGTAAAACTGCGTTTTTTGATAATATGGTAGATTCGTTACGTATATTTCGAAGCATCAAACGCTTATGAAATTTTGGAATATAATGACCAATTGTATTTTAATTGGTAAAAGATTGATAATTCATCGCGCTTATTGTTAATGTGAAATTAATAAATTATTCACTATTACAACGGAAATTCGAAAATTTTCAGCGACCTTTCGCAGGATTGGCATCTTTTTTGCAGGTTTCTCTTCGGGTTCGATTAATTTACCCTATTGGGCTTGATTGAGGGTGAGAAAGGGGTTGCCAAGAGATTAAAAATTAGTGGTCAGTGATTAATACTATATATTATATATATTTCTTTCCTTTTCTATGGACCAACCTTTTCTTTCGTAATCTCTAACTCCTGTTTTACCGTTTCTGTCGTTTTTTTCTACCCATTTCGTTCCTTATACTCCAATCTTAAATTTTCTTTTTGTAATACAGGATTCTACTTCTCGATTTTCTCCGAGTTCGAATTCTCAATCAACAACCCCCATAGTCCTGGGACACCGATTTTTCTGACAGATCAAAAGACGTCATGGAGAAAATTCCCCACTGTTAGCCGCCCTCGCCTTGGTCGCGATTAGAACGGATCGTAATCCGGAAAACGACCGAAAGCGGTGACCCAGAAGCCGGAGTAAATTGATTCCGAGAAGAATGCCCCGTAAAATCGGCCGATTAGCGGAGAGCAGCGTCACGAATCCAATTATATCAGCGGCTGAAAATTCCCTCGAAGGGAGTGAAAGTGAGCGGCTAACTCTGGAAGAACCGATCCCCTGCCCGGTGTCGCTTTCGGAAGTGTCGACGAGCTCGGATCTGTCGGCAGCCGGTGATTAAGTCTTTCCTCTCTTTCGCCATTCCTCCATTTTCTCTCTTTCCTCCGTTACCCGTGGATCTTAGCCGAGAAACAGCCAGCAACCTTTGTTTCCTAGCGTGTCAAGCTCGGAAACGATTCCAATGAGCGTTGAAACTTTGAAACGGCGACGAGAAACTTTCCTCGATTTAACTTATTCCTTATTCGCGTCATATCCTCTTTTTCATTTTCTCGATATATTTTAATGACGACTTTCAACTTGGTCGAAGTTTAGATCTCAGCTAAACGAAGTAAATCATATATAAGGAGTGGAAGGAATTTTTTTATATGTAGAAAGTTTTCTACAAAGTTAATTTTAAAGTTAAAAGTAAAGTTAGCGAAAAATTTACATAGCTACCTTCACCCAAATATTTTCTATGAATTTTTAAAGAAAGGTTACGATAGAGGCCATGTGCCGCTGGTGATTGCGAAACCGACGATGAGGCCCAATTTCATTTTCGTTTACCCGATTTCGCTCTCTTCTGCTCGCTGTTTCCGAGGTTGCGTTTAAATGATAGGACGAGGTAAAATATTCAGATTCTTACGTAAGAGCGTGAAGTTTCGTTGTCGCAATCCTGACCCTTTGTATGCTTCGTCGATATTCCTTACGACCGTAAGCTTTCCGTTCAAATCCCGTCGCGAGGATTTCTTATTTCGATGTATGATAATGGGTCGGACGAATACGTGGGTCGTGTGGTTTTCAACCGCGAAGATTTCGAATATTCAGTTCGGTAAGCTGTATAATTCGCAGGCTTTACTACACCGAAGGATTTCTACGTATTGTCGAATTGAAGAGAAGAAAATGGTGATTGGGAAATGGCACAATTAAACGCGACGTTCGCTAATGTCGCGCTATTATCATAATTGCGCCGAGATAATAGAAATTCCTAGGAACGACGGAGTTAATTAAGCGCTAATTCCACCGAGTTCCCCGGCGCGAATTGGATAGGAACTTGGAAAGTAAACTTCTGCCGGTGACATTTCGAAGAAGTCGCCGGATAAGTCGTGACTTCGTTCGCGAGCCTTCGAGTTCCCTCTCCTCTCTTCCCGTTGTTCGCGAAAAGAAATTTAGGAGAGCCACACACGTGGATCTGCGCCGGGCAGATCGATCTCAATAATTTCCTTTCGCAACGCGAAATAGCCAGCGTGGGCGCGGAAATATGGAACTGGTCCGCCCACCGGGCTGAAAAAACCAGAAGAACAAAGAAAACAACGGTATAAACTGCGTGAGAATTATTATAACGCGGCTCGGTGCACGTTTCACGCGCTTGTTCCCCTCGGACACAATGTGGCCGGCGTTACAGTGCATTTCCGAGTTTTACTACCACCCTCCCCTGTCATTTACGAACCACTCTACGCGATCGTAAGCCTCCACGGCGTATTTCCAGTCACTAAACTCCATCTCCGAGTAAATTTTCAATTCCTTCCGCTCGCATTTGTACTCTCCGATTCTATCGAGCGATGAGTACCAATATTTATCAAAAGACTCGAATTTTCGCGATTGAATCGCAATGCAAGGGATTAACGAAGTAGCAAGAGGTGTCGAGTCAAGGATAATTGACTTCTCGAGAGTGCGTCTATCAGAAAATCGTATCATTATTCTAGTTCTGACTAAATTTCCAATTTCTTCATCGATCCTCCGATTTAAACTCGAACTCTCCGATCTCATCGAGCGATGAGTACTCGTATTTATAAAAAAACTCGAATTTTCGCGATTGGATCACAATGCAAGGAATTAACAAAGTGTCACGAGGTGCCGAGTTAAGGATAATCGACTTCTCGACACTGTGTCTATCATAGAATCGTATCTTTACTCGATTTCTGACTAAATTTCCAATTTCTTCCTCGAGCCTCCGATTTAAACTCGAACTCTCCGATCCCATCGAACGATAAATACGAATATTTATTAAAAAACTCGAATTTTCGCGATTGAATCGCAATGCAAGGTACTAACGAAGTATCACGAGGTCCCGAGTTAAGGATAATCGACTTCTCGACAGTGTGTCTATCCTAGAATCGTATCCTTGCCCGAGTTCTCTTCTCCATCAAACTTTCCAGACGTCCCGGGATTCGCTGCGAGTTGGTTTGGGTGGAAACTGGGGGCACGGTGATGCAACCGGTGCAAGGTAAGATCGGTTTCCAATACGCAGGCGTGACGCAACGGCCGAAGGGGTACGATTAAAATGCACAATAAAAATCGACGGCGAATTACGTAAAAACGGGTAAAGGGAAGAGCAAGGAGGAAGAACGACGGCGAAGAAAGAGGGAACGATGGAGAGCGGCGAGGGACTACGGCACGATTGGGCCATCCGCAAACGAAAGTGGGATTCCAAAAGGCTGGCCAATCTGGAGCACGTTTATCATTCGCATAACCGTGAAGTTAAACTGGTTCCAACGTGCTCATCGTAAATAATGGCACGATTATTCTCGGTCGGCGATCGGCCGTGTGATTAATACTTTCGTGCGAACGCGATGCTACGTCCGGCAGTGGTTCGTTAATCGTTCTAACGGTGCTCTAACTGCGATAACGCGCGGCCAGCTGGCAAAAATCCGCGCGGATCCGCGCCGGTCGCCCAAGACGGTCCATCGTGATCGGAGAGCCGGTCGATCGAACGATCGATCGATCGATCGGTCGGTCGGTCGGTCGGTGGTATTTTCGTTTGCTTGGTTGCGATCGATGAGAGACTGGTAGGAGGCGTGAGTGGGTTATGTGGGTTGATGAAAGGACTCGGAGTAATTGGAGTTAGGCTGACAGGGTAGTGGAGTTTGTGATTCGAAAGGGAACCTTGGGATTGTCAAAGGGTAAATGAGTTCCATGTGGATTATGCACGTGCAGCGGGGTACAGTGTATGCAGAGCAAGTTAGGTAACTGCGGGTATAACGAGGTGTATGTCTCTATATCCAGCAGGAAATAAAGACCTGGAGTAATATTTACTACAGCAGATTGCGACAGACTGGTATTGAAATGGTAATTAGTAATGGGAATATTGGTTATCCCTATTACTAATTGTAATGTTTGAAAGAAATCGGATTTTTCTGTTATCTTGTATCTAGGTTATTTATCTTGCAATCGTTCAATATCTGGAAATAAAATGTATATACCGCACGCCATTTGCACAGAGAAAATAAAAACGTGGAGTAATATTTAGAATGTCTACAGAGTACTTCGAGATTTGATTTACGACAGTTAATTATGACAAAGGTAGTATAAAAATGGTAATTAGTAATGGGGATATTGGTAATCACGGTTTAAGTGAAATGTTTGGAAGAAATCGAATTTTTCTGTTAATTGTATCTCGGTTATTTATCTTACAATTGTTTAATATCTCGAAATAAAATGTATATAACTACGAAATAAGAATGTGGAGTAATTATTTAGAATTTCTACGAAGTACTTTGAGATTTGATTTATGACAGCAAATTGCGGCAGAGGTGGTATAAAAATGGTAATTAATAATGGAAATATTGGTTATCACGGTTTAAGTAAAATGTTTGGAAAAAATTTGATGTTTGTGTTATTTGTAGCTCGAGTATTTATTTCGCGATGGTTTAGTACCTCGAAATAAGAGGTATATGCCCGCGCCATTTTCATAATCACAGGTACAATTGATCATATGTATTTATGTCAGGAGAAAAGTCGCCAAGTTGAGAATGAAAAGTATGTCAAAGAAAAGCACAGCAAACACTCGACCTGAAATGTATAACGACAGTACGCGTAGATAATAAGAATAATAATAAGTAACCATTAAAGGAAATAATTAGATACCAAGAATCGCGTACCTATCTGAATAAAAACGTTTAATCTGGATTAATTCAGGAAAATTTTTCGATGAATGTGAAAACAGAAAATATAATGGAAATTCTTTTACCTCGAACACGTTACACACCGTTTTTTTCGGTGAAATATCAATTTTTCCGTAAATTAAACGTAACGCTCGATGAAATATATCCCGATATTTCAGTGCACTTGAGAAAGGGAACGTAAATGCTATGGGTAACGGTAAAGTTCACACCTGATTCCTGAACTTTGGAATTTGGAAAAGTCAAAGTTACCACCGAGCGGGTGAAGCGTAACGTCAATTTAGAAACATTTCGATAGCACGCCAGATATCGTTATCTGTAACCAGCTGCTCGCGATCAATCGTATAAACGATGAAGTACACCTGACCCACTGAATATCAAATCCTCTGACATCAAATGTAACGATCGATTTAAAAACAGAAGAGAAATATTTCATGGAGAAATAAAAAATTAATCATCGTCATAAACACATGCTATCCCAACGAATCTCGCATCAACTCCTGCTTCGTTAGTCACTAATAACCCGACAGAGAGAATTTAAAGAGTTCGCTATCTAGCATCTAGCAAGTGCGTTTTCGCGCGCATGCAAATCGACCCCCGGAAAGAAAAATGGCTGAAAAACGTTGGACACAGCGCGTGGTTTGTCCCATTGGGAACGCGATGGAGGTCGCTGAAGAAACCGAAGAAAAGGCGTAATCGATGACCGATCGATCGGATCGATCTAAGCACGCGCGGCCTCGAGGTCCGCGGCGCGGTGAAAGTACCGGTTAAACATTGTAATTAACTCGTCGTTCGTAATAATAGCCGCGAGAGAGGACGAGTCGGCGCGATCTCGAATCGAGCCGCGATAAAGCGCGAATCCTCGCGCTTGGCTAAGCTCAGATAAGATCCCCACCTTGCCGCCTCGCCGCGTTCGGAAATTTATTTCCCCGGCAGGCCGGAGCCCTTGTTCCCCTCGTCGATCCGCCGATAACCGCACGGATAATTGTAAAATGGAACAGGGACGGGGACCAGATCGCGATCGTTACTCCGTTCCTCCGCGAAAAACAGTCGGAAGTTGGTCAGCTTCGCTGATTCCCTGGAATTACTGGAATTACTTCGCCTCTTCCTGGTTGCTCGGATTTCTATTTTATTTCCAGGCTGATTCTGCTCGAAACTTGTTCCGTGGAATGGAGGATTTTGAAAATTTTCCGATGAAACTTTGTGGAGATCATCATTTACGCAGTCTTTATCAAAGAAAATCAGAAAGGACCGAGGTTTCTTAAAAGTTAAACCTTTGTGGCCGAATGTCATTATATATGCGGGAGATTTTTAATTTTTTAGAATGAAAGCTGCATAGAATATAGCGAAAAATACTTTTAATGAGAATTTTCTTCAATTTATTTTTAATCGTTTAGTATACACTGAATGTATCGTTAGATTCGTTTCTTGACTGCAAAAGGTTCACTTATGAACCCTCCGATTTTTATATATATAAATTCCAGGTCTGACTGTAGTATTCCTGTCTAAGGAAAGAGCCTGTTAAGATCAAATGCATCTCTTTATTTTCCCTTTATATAGACTATACAATTACAGAAAATGGTAATATGATACCAACTTCAAGAAGAGAAGGAACCCCATAACTTGGTCATTCAAAATTGAAATTTGTCTGTCCTATCGTTTACATTTGTCGAAGAAAGATATACTCATTGACAGATGTGCTACCTTATCAAAGGTTCCTACTGTCAGAGCCTTAGAACGTGACATCAAGACTGCGACGTTATATTGCAGGACCTTTTTCCTTTACTTTGACAGTTCTGTTCTGACATCAAAGCAGCAAACGCGTGTTCACTTCGAGACCCTTCTACTTCATTGCTTTCTGTCATTTTCTTACTGCATACACGAGTACTCGCTATAAATGTCTTATTATTAATAAATATATTTTGTATAATATATGTAGACAAGAGTTTTTAGTCAGAATTTCCTACAATCGCAGAATAAAGAATATTCGAGGAATTTCAGTTATATCTCAGCTCTGAACGTCTCAAGGGACGAATTCGGCGGACAAACCGTAAGAGTTGCCCGATTGTTGGTTTATTGCTGAACAAATAGCAAGATGTCACGGCAAAACGGCCGTCTCATCTGCCGCGATTTATCAAAACACGCGAGATAACAGATAGAATAAAAACTCGGTGTATTTTCGTTCGCTCCTTTGCCGGTTATATTTATGAACTTGAGACGCCGCGAACAGATGTTCATATTTATGAAACATGGCCAGAAGTGGCTGAAAATATCGCGACATCGTTATCGTTACAATGTTTCGATGCTTGCCGGTGGCTGGAATCAAAATATACTCTCCGATCCGTGGTCGAATTTATGCTGTTCGAAAACACGACCATCTGCCAACGTTATTAAATTCCCTCGCAAACAAACCTTTCTCGTGCTCGGGGTTCTAGGCCGATAGCTACGGTGGCAAGGATCGAGAGCAAAGCGGCGTCGTCCTGGCCTGACTGTCGTCGATTTTATTAAATTATCCAATAAAATTATACCGATATCCCGTGGAACGCGAGAACCGTTTAAATCTGCCCCTCGCGTAAGGCCATTAGGTCGTTATCGGGGCGAAACTGCGTGGACGGTGCTGGATGGAATTGCAAAACAAGAAAATTTACTTTCCCCTGAATTAGAGGCTCGGCCGGTTGCCTCGATCCTAAGGTGGAAGCTAAACGGACTCGGCTCGAATAAGGAGATTCAGCTATCAAAAGTTCTCGCTGAGTCGCCGCCGATGTGGCCTTTTTCGGTGCTGCTGCCCGATCCTTTGCATAGGGGCGAAATCTCGTTTGCATCGTTGCATTTCGAGCTCCCAGCGAATTATAGAGGCCAGCTGCTTTGTTCCTATCGTAATTTATAATTCAATGGTATCTACTTGCGCGTTGTTGTTTTTTGGAGAAATTTACATCGGTAGTAGTGGTCTCTGTTACGATAGCATATCGAGAGAAGAGAATTTTGATAGGAAACTCTTGATTTCTGGATACGAATCTTTAAAGTGACAGTGTTACTCGAGTTACGTCGACGAGAATCGATTTACAGTGAAAGTGATAAGCTTCTGAAAGAAGGTAGATCACTAAATTTGTATTTTCATCTAGAAAATATAGGTTTTGGAATTTTTTATCTTTCACTGTGTAGCAAATGAAGAAATACAATAAATATTCGTTGGGAACATTTTTCAGACTGTAAAAGGTGTCTGAAAAATCATGGCAGGTGTCACAACAGTGTTTCGAAGACTCAGGTTATTAATTAAAGATTGTAAATTTTTAATAACACCGAACTGTCACAACACTTTACCGCACGAATGGTACAAAATTCAAATCTTGCGTGAATTTTGAATACGCATACTAAAATTTCTCGTATATTTAAATGTATGCATTGAATTATATATTACTAATTTGTGAAATCGGTCAACTCCGCGGAAAAAGAAACGGAAATATATTTCATCGATCAAGCGATATGACACTAAAATCAAACAAATATTATTTGAATATAGTTTACCTTAATTCAGTGTCCTGTGTTAAATCTAATCACTCTTAGTTCACTCCATATTTTTTCTCGTTGTCGTCCATAGTAAAATTACCATTTTACTAGTTACTCGTTCGCGAAAATCTGGTCCAGAAAATTATCACCGCGAAATGCACTCGCAATAATAAGCCGACACGCCGAAGCTGTCAAAGAAAACGCGATTAACCAAGGTCGTTAATTCCAGCGTGACAACGTATGCCAAAATTTTCAAAACGCACAGCGTTACACGACACACTCTGTCCGCGGCTCACATTTCTAATCGCGATGCAATTCCACGACGGTCGAGCGAATTTTCATCTATTCGCTAAATCTTGGCCAGCTCTCACGCCTCCTCGGCGATTTCGAAATCTAAAAATAAAGGATAACGCAGCCGGCTCTGAGAGATCTATGCCCGTGGCGCGAGACAAATTTTCAATTAACTTTCCCTCGTAAATCCCGATGTTTTAGTGTTCGGGCGCCGTGTCTGGGCGGGAATCCAGAAAGAAAATACCAGGAAAAAGGAATCGAAATAGAGCAATCCGTTGCTCCTACCTGCTCGCGATAAGCCCAACTGTCGTTCGTGAATTTTAAATATTACCCGGCGCTAATGACGCGGTCATAATTCAGAAATCTCGCGAATCGAAGCGATCTGCGTCGATTAACAGACGAAGCCGACTTTTTCGACCAATTTTCGTTTTTACTTCACCGAGAAAAACCCGAGATCTACGTTATCGACCAACCACCGTCTATGTTAATAGCGACATCTTGCAATTAGGTATGCAAGGTGCGTGTCTATGTACGTACGCACATATATATGTGCGAATAGTATCATGTTCGCCTATCATATCAGCTCGAGTCTAGTCGTTGCGCGAAATAGATGTACACGATACAGGCAGAGTTAATTACCCACGGTCTACGTCAATCGTCCAACAAAAAGCTTGACAAGTAACAGAAAAATATCATATTTCCATCGGTATAATCGCTTCTCTTGATTATACTCGTAGTTTAATTAGCTTAATTCCCTCGTTTGACAAATCGATCTCGTCGTATTCCGACATTTATATCGGTGCAAAAAATCCGACGATGTGTTGCTAACCTAAAATGCGAATCTAAATACATATGATAATTAAAATCGACATTAATCGTGTCGAAAGCGACTGCATAGCTTCGACCATTTCGAAATAAACAGTCTAATGCAAGTCACTCTGATCTCCACCTTTTAACTCCTTGACATATAAATAACATGGTCTCTAATGCGTTAGAAAAATACTATGTAATTTAATTTAATTTAATTGCTCAACAATTATATACAAATTTACAAACAGATTTTATTTTGAAATTTGCATCGCTATGCAACGTTCAACCCATTGGGGACGAATGTCGTAATATACGTGGAAATATTTTTATTTTTTAGAGAGAAAGCAGCTTGGAATATAGCGAAAAATAATTTTAGTATTTTCATCGATGTTGTACATACCGTTTAATCCAGAAAATTTCCCTCGGTTCGTCATTTTTAATTATTTTGTATACACTCGATGTATCGTTAATTTCGTTGCTCGTCCGCAGAGGGTTAATCAGTTGAACGTTTACAAAATTCGTCAAAATCTATAGCGACACATAAAATGGATGACGTCTCGCACTCGTCATTCTATGTCAGTGGATTATACAATCGCGTAGTCCATCGCGCCGCTATCCATCATATTTTACAACACATATAATTAAATTCAACGTTAATCGTGTCGAAAGCAACAGCGAATCCTCGACAACTTCGAAATGAAAAGTCCAAAGCAAATCACTGCGATTTCTACGATTCTGGCAATAAATCCAGATGAAAATCCTTAAAAATCGTGTAATCATTGTGATAGAATATCCCAGTAAAATCTAATTTATCTATCGTATTTTACAAAAGATATAATTAAATTCGACATTTAATCATTTCGAAAGCAACAGCGTGTCTTCGACAATTTCGAAATGAAAAGTCCAAAGCAAATCACTGCGATCTCTACGATTCTCGCAGTAAATCCAGATGAAAATCCATAAAAATTCTCATCAGAAACTCTTGAACCAACAGGATATCGAGTGCTGTCGACATCCTGGGCGACAACTAAACGGAAAAATAATCGAAGGAATAAAAGCTGTTGCGAAGAAGGAAGCGGAGAAGCCGCGGAGGACGGCTGATAATAGGATCCCGAGGGCGATCGATTCCGTGGCGACCAATAAAAGGCGAAACGAAAAGCGTCGAAGGGGGTGAAGTTCGTTTGACACCGGCCATAAATCCGCGATCGCCTGTTTTATTTCTCGGACGCAACGCCGGGCTAGCTTCGCTGCCGATAATGAGTTCCACGCGGCGCACGCAACGCGTCCCGCCGTGGAATGCTCTTGGAAATCCTACCCCCGGGGGTACGAGCGAAGATTAAGCCGCGGCAATAATTTTCCACCGATCCGACCAGCGTGTGTCCCTCGCGAATCCGCGCGATCCTCCGTGGAATCCGCCTCGGAATCGCTGCGCCGCGCAAAGAGGCCTCCGTCGAAGCAATGGGAACGATCGGAGAAATATACGAGGACAATCGCGTTTATTGGGCAATCGAGGCGTGTAGGGCGTGAAACCTGTCGTTAACCGAGACGAACAATATCGACACGCGGCGGCGAAAAGCGTGGGAAACTGGAAGGCAGAGAGCGTGTTTGCTCGCGCGATTGGGAAACCGCCGGGTACTTTAACCCTCGTACGCTATTGTAATTCGCTCGTTACGTCACCGGGACTTGTCCGCTTCTGTCTTGTCCCGAGCGTTGTCGGCTTGAATTTTCATGTAGTTTCCTTGTATAGCCAGCTCCGAGCGTTGGCGCCTTTCTGCTGCAGCTGGCTGCCTCTCGCCATCTCCCGCGTATCGACCGTTGGCAAGGACTCCGCTCTTTCGGTTCTAGTTTCGTTAATTACCCAACGCTCGTTTCACCGGGTCGGCAAGGTTGTTCCAGGGGGATAGTTATCGTCGAGTTTACGGTGGGACGTCTAGGACCTTCGTTTCAACCTTTGATATCGCGTGGCTGGGTATAAGAGTGTCTAGGATTCCGGTTTTATCATAAAATCACGGATCAGCGATTCGTTTAATGATACACAAAAATAAAGATGTCAAATTCACGAGGAAACTCGGAAGGGATTCGAATCTTCCTTATCTAGGAGACGAGATCAAAGATGGTAAATTCGAATCTTGAGCAACAGACGCGTTAATCAAACTCGCTTGCAAATATCGAGATGCGGAGGCGCAAGGACTTGAGGTACAACCAGCTCCAACAAATTTCGGTTCTAGTTTCGTTAATTACCCAACACTCGTTTCACCAGATCGGCAAGGTTGTTTCAGAGGGGTAGTTATCGTCGAGTTTACGGTGGAACGTCTAGGGTCTTCGTTTGAACCATGGTAGTGTCTACGATTCTGGTTGTATCATAAAATCATGGATCAACAATTCGTTTGAGGATGTAAAAATAAAGATGGCAATTACACCAGGAGACTCGGAGGAGATTCGAATCTTCCTTATCTAGGAGACCAGATCAAAGATGGTAAATTTGAATCTTGAGCAACAGACGCGTTAATCAAACTCGCTTGCGAATACCGAGACACGGAGACGCAAGGACTAGGGATACAACCAGCTCCACCAAATTTCTGGGTATAGTAGTGTTTAGGATTCTCGTTTCACCATAAAACCGTGAATTGGCGATTCGTTCGAGGATGCAAAAATAAAAATGACAATTTCACGAGGAGGCTTGGAAGGGATTCGAATCTTCGTTATCTAGTAGACGCGATCGGAGATGGTAAATTCGAATCTCGAGCAACAGGCGCGTTAATCAAACTCTCCGGCGAATAGCGAGGCGCGGAGGCCTAACCTCTAAGTTGGCCGACCGACAGGAACAAGCCTCGGCCACTTGGGACCGTGTCTCCTCCTATGAAAGACGACGTTGTCGCGGCTGGCCCGCGCAGTTTCCGGTGGAACGGGCCGAAAAGGGGGCCCGCGGGATCCCATGGAGGGCATAAAAATGGCAATAAAATTCTGTATCTCAGCCGTGGCTGTCTCTCGCGGCCGATAGTATCTCTAGCCTCTCGGAGCCACTCGAAATTTACCACCGGCGAGAGTTACACTGTAAAATCGAGCGACGGTGGATGAAGCGGAAGGGAGGGACGTGGAAGAGGAAGAGTTGCGCCACGGGGACCAAGGAGTATCGCCATTATTCGCCTTTCTTCTCGTTGTTCCCGCCATTGCCGCGCATTATTTATCGTCCCTCGGCGCATTGTCTCGCCGCGCGTGCATTTCGATCCTCCGTTTGTAAGCGCCGCGTGTTCCGGCGCGTCTACGAACCGCGGACAAGGAACACCGTTGATTCAAGCGCGGTAATTGCCCGGGCTGTTTCGGACCTTGGAGATCCTAATCGCTTGGAAAACACGGTTTCACTCGCCGTGGATTTTCGTATCGTTATCGCGAGTGGGCGAGCTCGGCCATTGTTCCGTGTTTGATGGAATACTCGCGGCAGCTCGGACCAAAGTCGCGCGTATCGCGCGCTTTCGATTCGACGATTGTTAGATCGCGTGTATTTACCACGGTGCAGGCGAGTACGTCCGATTATCCCGTGTTCCGACGTAAATCTCCGCGACGATTATTCCGCGCGTAGCTTGCGTCGGAGGCACGAGCGTCGCAAATTTCGCGCTCGAAATTCATCGGAGATTCGCGGAACCTCGAGCGGAATTTCGTGGAAAACTAATCGACCGTTTACGTACCCGAAAGGATTACCTCGACAGCTGGTTCTAACGTTTCGCCGTTAGAGCGACCGACTTAATTAACCCAGCAGCTGAATTACGCCCCAATTATGGTAATCGTCGCTCTCAGGCTAATGTCCTGGCAATTTGCGGCTGTTGCTCGTGCATCGCGTTACCGTGAAACGCGATTAAACGCCAGGTTTTCGTCGGAGTATCTCGGAGAAGGATCCGAGGCCGGTGGCGAGCCCGGCAAAATGGAAGAGTTCGAAGGTGCAGCCGTTCTCTCGAGGCTGTCCCGACCCGCGCCGCGACGCGACGCGACGCGCCGAGCGGGGCTGAATCACCGAGTAATGGCCGGTACGATTATGCAAGCCTTTCGTAAGGTCCTTCGATAATTATTTGGCAAAAAGAGGCATCGAAAATTCGCGCGGCAATCCCTATGGCGCGTTCACGGAAAATGACGTAACGACTCGGTCACGATTCCGGCGACTCGAACGCCCCTGTAGGCCGCCTCATAAATAAACATTACCGGCCGGGGCACCCGCTGAAAACTGAATTTACGAGCCGGCGAATGCATCGCGATAAAGCACCGATATTTCGCGCTAGCGACCCGGGGCTTATCGTTCGCCTCTTGCCTTCCCTGCGATCGCGCTGACGCTCCGAACCCTCCAGACGATCCCGAGCTGAATTTCGGCCGACGTGCCAGAGACGAGCGGGTCTTCCGGCATTTCCTTTTTCCTCTTTTCTTCCAAACGATTCCTCCTCCTCCTCCGAGCGAGGTTTAAACGTGTCTTTAAACGCGTTTAACCGTAGGATAGCTACATCGTATGTTCCTGAAAGGCGCGAATACTAGACTGGAATTGCAACAACGTTTAAAATCATGAGCGTCGAGATTTATGGTGTTATTATTGCTCGAAGTGAGAGACAGATCGGAGTAGCGAGTCGTTGTTGGTGTTTGAAACGAAAACGACGTTTGGACGGTAGCCTGATAGAGCTATAACCCGAGATAAACGGTTGGAAATAATTAAGAGATGATAAGAAGAATATCAAAGGCGTTATGCTTGACATAACGTCACGTGTATTCAGAACACGGCGGTTCAAGTATCGCGATTGATCGGCTCGGTTCCGCGGAATAATTCATGGTCGAAAACTCGAAGAAAGTCGATAAGATAGCGGGTATAATGGTCGGTCGGAAGGCGTAGTTAACCGATTCGCTGTTGCCTCGGGTGGAGGGAATGGCGCTTTAAATAACCGGCGCATTAATATTCCACGCGGGGACCGTTTCTTCGTTTGCAAAGGAATCCTCGATAAATTCACGTGTTCCCTGAAGGAAGTAAGAAGACGCGTCGACATCGGAAGCAGCTGCAGAAAAATACAGTCGAATTACGTGGATTGCATCATCAAGAGCCCGTCATCTTTGTAATTTCGAGTCCTTGTATCACGTATGCGGATGTACGTGACCGGTGGGACCCTTTCCTTCTTTCTTCTAGGACGATCCACGACAACGTGCTTGACTTCTAATATCCTCGCTTCCACGTCAAAGGGTGTGGTTTATTGAAAATCATTCCTCCTCTTCCTCGTCCTCTCCATCCTCCTTCTCCTCCTACTCCTGGCGAAACTGCCATTCTTATTCGCGCCGTGTTTGGTATAATTGACTCGAAACGTCGTCCACGTAACTCATCCGGGCAAGAAACCTCTGACAATCGCCGGGGAACGTATGCAAAGCAATTTATCCGCGGTTGATTCATTTGTTCGTCGGATCTTCGTTTCATCGCCTGGCTGGCAATAAGAAGCGAAGGGTTTCTAGATGAATAATGCCCCTCTACGCGCGCTTCTAAAGTAATAACCCTCTCCTCCTGCTTCCATGGAACATGGAACCGTCGAACGTGTTTACCCGCGAAGGTTCGCGTATTACCTAGACCGCAAACACCAGAATCTGCTTCGCATGGTTCGCCGGGACATCAAGGATTTAGGTCACAGGACCAATTTATCGTGCACCGAGTCGGGATCTCTCAACGACGCATAACGAGCTACGAAATACGTTTCCTCGTACCGCGGAGAAGCAACGGTATACACTTCGAGTAACAGCATCGACGGAGATGAAATAATTATTCGAAATCAGATTCGCTTTCGACCTCTTCGGATATTTCCCGGGTAACCGACGACCATACGATCTGCCTCCTGTCTTCGTGCTTCAAAGTCTCATTAACACCTTATATGACTGCCGGTGATAGACGCGGACTAATGCGGCCTGCGCGCGTCAGGCTCGCGTTCTAAAGAAGATCGAGCTGGCGAGGGAATTGAGAGAAAAAGGAGACCGCGACGTGACTTTGAAATATATCATAATTAAATCTTCGCCTATCTCGTAATCGAATATCGCGTTATTAAGCAGCGATAATCGAATAATTTCCCTCTACAGTCATTTGTAACGCGAATAACTCCGCGTTTCATGCTGCTTTTCGCGTTTCATCACGCGTTGTCTCGTTACTTTTGTGATGTAATAGGAGGATCGGGATCTTCCAAAAATATTATATCTTTATTCGATAGCGTGACGACGACTCAAAGGGATGTAAAGAGCTAGGAGTTAATTATTTTTGGATCTTCCTACCCCTGGTGAAACGGGAGAAATTGGTCGCGCCGAACTGAGAAGTTTGATTCACTCGTGTTGCCTCGTTACTCCTTCGTAACAGAAGGATCGGGATCTTCCAAAAATATTACGTCTTTATTCGATAAGACGACGAAGATTCAAAGGGGTTAATTACACTTCGATCACCCTACCCCTGATAAAACGGGAAAAACTGAGAAATTCGATTCACCTGCGTTGATCCCTTATTTCTTCATAACAGGAGGATCGGGATCTTCCAAAAATATTTCATCTGTATTCGATAGTTCGACAAAGATTCAAAAGGGTTAATTATCCTTGCATCTCCCGATCCCTTGTGAAACGAGAAAAAATGGTCGCACCGAACTGAGAAATTCGATTCACCCACGTTGCCATGTTACTCCTTCGTAACAGGAGGTTCGGGATCTTCCAAAAATATTTTATCTTTATTCGATAGTGCGACGAAGATTCAAAGGGGTTAATTACCCTTGCATCTCCCTACCCCTGGTAAAACAGGAGAAAATGGTTGCGCCGAACGGAGAAGTTTGATTCACCTGCGTTGCCTCCTTATTCCTTCGTGACAAAAGGATCGAGATCTACCAAAAATATTATATATTTATTTGATAATGCAACGAAGATTCAAAGGAGTTAATTACCCTTGCATCTCTCTACCCCTAGTGAAACACAGGACCCCGTTTGCAGGAGAAAATGGTCGCGCGGAGTTCGATTCACCGATCGACACGGTTGTCCGTTTTCCCTGTCGAGCGATTGGAGATCGATGTTCCACGAGAAGCACCGCCATTCATCGGGGAGAAACTGGCCGTGGATGGTTTTTTCGCCGGTGGATCGGAATTCGTCGCTCGCGAGACGACGACGACGACGACGACGACGGCAACGGCAACGACAGCGACAGAACTCGACGGTTTCATAACCGGCCAATTGCAACGAGACTCTCGATAAGCTCATTGGGAATTCTATTGACGACGGTAGCGACGCTGCCTGCCCTAATACGGCAACTTGTCGTTTCTTGGCTCCTGGCAAGAACTGCTGCCTCGTACCAGAGAGATCATACGGTCCTGTTCGCCAACCGAGAGGCTTGTCTTCCCGCCGGGACAGAAAGAACACCGGCTGCTGGCCTCGCGTGCCGATTTCGAGCCAATTCGACGACTTATTTAACTATTTCGACGGCCTCGTTATGGCACCTCTCTCGCCACGTCCAACGGTTCTTTTCGTAATCGAGCACACGTGTTCCAGGAAGGAAAGACGAAGTGCATGCTCCGCGACTATTTGCGGCAGCAATTGAAGCTTTCTCGGTTCGGTTTCGCTGATCAGTGAGTACACGTAGATTCGAATAGTGCTGAGATCTAGATTCCACTCGGGCTAGATGCAATTTTTTTCCCCATCGTCATCGCGTTTAATTCCTCGTTCGCTACCAACGCGGTATTTCGATAGCCTCGCGAATGAGACTCCACTTGTGTATAACTAACTTCTTGTTGCATAATATTAACAACGTGTCCTGATAAGGTCTTCCAGTAGGTATAGTGGAAGACGAGACACCAAGAAGTGAAATGCAAAAAATAAAAATAAAACAAAGACGAGTAAATATATTCAAAATTAATGTAAAAATAGGAAAGAATGGATGCTCCAGCCACCAGAATGCGATTCCAGTCGTACATAATGAATTTTTGGCCGCATAATATTAACAAGTTCTCCAAAAAGCGAAATACGAAAAATAAAAATAAAATAGAAACGAATAAGCGAGGGTAAAAATAGAAAAGATCGGGTGTTTACTGAACACAAAGAGAACGGAATTTAACGCGAACATCTTTGGTGTTTCGAAGATACGAGGAAGGGTCGAGTACTTGAGATTAGGGCAGACAAGAAGTGTACACACGCGACGACGAAAAATTTTAGGTGAACGTGACAGAAAGCGCCCCAGGAATGTCCATGCGCTGGAGCCAGGCTCGGTGGAACAGGCAATAAACGAAAATAAAGTAAAGCCATACGGTTATACATATGTGCATACATAACGCGGCATAAATAAAAGCGTACACCGGCATTTAGCATAAGGCAGCATCATCCACCCTTCTCGCGATATAATACGTCTATTCGCGCGTACACTCGCGGATCTGCGTTTACTCGCCAAACTTCGCGACGTATCGAAAATTCCCGCTGTGTTTAACGCGCAGGAAAGTAATCGTATACAGTCGTATAAAAACAAATATACGAAGTTTAAGTTTACAAATGAAATATGTACACTTATGCAGATACCAGAAGAAAAGACTAAACGATAACTAAACGCATTTTGTATTGTTCCGAATTTGGGACCGAACTTTTCCAGAAAACAGCGGGCCCTTTTAACCATTTGCGGACGAGAAACAAAGCTATCGTTACATTGGGTGTATATTAAACGATTAAAAATAACAAATCAAGGGAAATTCTCCGAGTTAAAAAATATCTACGACATTAATGACAATGCTAAAATTATTTTTCATTCTGAAAAATTGAAAAAACTTCCACGTATATTATGACATTCGTTTTTAAAGGGTTAAAACCAAACCCGACACACTACTCTCTGATGTCTCTATAATAGGGTCCTTGAGGCCGAAAAAATCGCAGCGTCCAAACAGGCCTGTCATCGTCGATTCGTCGAATCGCAGAAATTCGAAAGGAAGGAAGACGAAGAAGAGACAGGGATATATGACAGTGTCTCGACAGCCATAATACTTTCCGCGGGCAGGCTCGTGGCGTCCGCGACGCGACGCTTTTCGACCAATTTCCCGGCATCGTTTATCAGCAAGCGAGTCCGCGATCGCGCGGCGAAACGAGATGCAGATGTCGGGGATTCGGCGAGAGGCAGCTAGGGTCCGGGACGAATAAGAGGAGCAGTCAGCGAATCGTGATAAATCGGGACTAATGAGGGTTGCGCGGCGTCTTAACGATGTTCCGGACAAAAAGCGACGGTCGCGATGCGTTTCGAGATCGTTACGCGTTGCGCCGGGTCAGGAATGATAAACGGCAAAGGGGAAAAGGAAAGAATCGAAGCGACTGTAAACGCGCCGATTTATCAGCTGGCTGCTGTTTGTTTCGCCGGATCCTTGGTACCGGTAATAGCATTAACGGTCGCTGGATCCTCTCCTTTCGACTCGCGGCGGATTAGCCAGCTCTGCTTTCGATCGCGATGGATCAGGATCGAATTTGTCTTCGTCCAGTCCCCGGATTGTTAATCAGTGATTGTCAGATCGGCATGCGAATATTTCTCGAAAATTCTAGGAAGGGTTTAACAAGATTTCTACTTTCGATTTATTTTTAACCCTTTGCACTCCGAATAATGTTCGCCGAAGATGTTGATGATCGCGTTTTTTTTTATATATCTCAGTAATTTTACTATATCTTGACTTCATTTCTTCTGCCATTTCCAGAGAAGACATCAGGGAAACATACATTTCTCAAAAAGTTGTGATAGAATAAGTTATTATTTGATTTTTTAATAATATTCTCAATCATTAATAAACTTCAATGTCCCCTGAAAGGGGACAGCGGAGTGCAAAGGGTTAAAATAGTCTTGGTTAATTTCTGTATAAGCGAGACTGTTTTGTAATCGTATGAGTTCTGCTGGAATTTTAGAATTGTTTATTTATTTCGTTTATTCCCTGACCGATTCGAGAAAAGAAACGTAAAACAGAGAGTCGATAAAGTAACCGGGAAGAAGAGAATTGAAAATGGAAGACGCAAAGTGTTGGAGAATTTGAAATATCTCGGTAGATTCCAGCTTGACCGACTGAAACTCGCACCATCATGATCATCCCGCCATCTGCTAACGAAATCACATACCTATTTGCCGGGTTCTTTCGCTCGCTCGACAAGAGGAATCTCTGCAAAAATCGATCCCGGACTCTGCCCAGGAACCGCGGGAAAATTGAAAACGCGAACCGCCTGTTACCTTGATCTGTCGGAAACGCAACGACGATTTCCATAAACGCGAAGACACGCTTTTTCCTCGATTTCTTGCTTCGCAATTATCAGGTACTTAAGCAATTCATCGGCGATTAAGCGCGATTATCGCGGCGAACCTTGGAGTCTTAAAAAATTTATTATTCGCGCTAAACAGTAATCAATGCTGAATTTCAATGTACTTTTTGTACATAATAATATGGATATTTATTTTTATTTTACAAAACGAATAACGCATCGGAATAAATTTATCTGCTTGTTTTATCCGCTCCTAACCGTTGAGAAATAACCACTTCATTAAACGCGAACTTTATAATCACGACACGAGAACAAATCAGACACATTTGCACACATTGCTGCAGAATTTCGTCAAATCTCGATCGATAAAGGCTCAATTTTCCATATTGAAAACAAACCTCTAACTTTCGTTCGACGGAGTTAATCAATTCGACAAAACAAACGAAACACGATCACGAAGATCACGCGAAGACAAACAAGCCTTGCAATCTGCCTGGCAATTACTTCATGGCCCGATATTCGAAAACGGAAAACCGAGACTAAGGAAACGACGCGTGTAATCGGGAGTTCGCGCGTTTTCGCGTGCTTTCGTGGCGCCGCGGCGCGATAGACGCCGGCGGAATTATCGCGGAGGGCATCGAGGAGATAGAGGGTGCACGTGGTGATGGAAATTGGACGAGAGCGGGAGGGTGTAGCGCGTTGGCGAAATTATCTTATCTGGTCGGGGTCGCGAGCGTGTGTACCGACGAAAAGAGGCACTCACGGCTCGCCTGACGCGTCGGGTCGCCTTAATGACGCCCAGCCGTCGAAACACGTCGGAGCGAGAGGACGGAACGCGTCACGGGGGTGGTGCATCGTGGTAGAAGAGAAGACGATGCGGAAAGATGGCTAAGCCATCCGAAGGAGAAACGAGGGACACGGAGGAAGAGAGAGAGGAAGAAAAAGGAACGAAAGAAGGCGGTCTTAAGATCGCCGCACGAGGATCTTCCCACACAGGATCACGACAAGATTACATTGCAGAATCCTCCGCGAAAGGATCATATTGCCTTTGTGCGCAGCACCCGTGCCATTTGACCCTCCACGCGTTCTCGGTTTCCTTTTCTATACGAAACGCGGCCCGCGTTTAAGTGGAACGAGATCACAGGCGGTCGCTACTACGCCTTTCCGACGGATTTCTCCTCTAATTGGCGTGTCTGATTGCGCGGGAAACCTCCTCCGCCCTGCACGCGCGATTTCCAGCACGCTTCCACCGTCCCGAGGACGTAGCACGCTTGCAATCCGCGTTGGATCAAGCAACGAACGCAATTTCGATCCCTTTCGCGAGAAAAGATTCGTTGTTCTTCGATGGAAACGAGTTAGTAAATTTATAACAGAAGATAGAGGCTAAAAGATGATCAGAATGTTAAGAATTTCGTCATTGGGTGACGCGTGTCATTGTTAACACTAGATTTACGGGACCCGTCAATTTAAATGGGTGAGCTGCTTAAATTATACAATATTTAATAGATTTAATCAACTTATATTAAGTTTGTCAATATCGTAATTGTTTTTAAATTAAATTCATGATCTTATTTTTTAGGAAAATACGTAGTTTTCTTTACCCGTAAATCTGACGGGTCTCCGTAAAGATAGGTATACAAAAACGTCCGTAAACCTAGTGTTAAAACCAACGTCGTACATGTCGAGATTAGTTAGAATATTCTGGCTGATTCGATATCTAGGATATGCTAAGTTTTTGTCTTACAATTCGACTTCCGGTGGCGCGTGACATAGTCGACAACAATGTCGTACACGTCGAGATTCACCGGACATGACGACTCGTGTCGTCCGACGTCGTCACAGAGGACAATGCGTAACAGACAGAAACACGTCGACGAAAACGAACCACGAACTTGACCCGCCGTGTTTACGTTCGGCTCTGTCTACGGCTTTAACAATTTATGCTCGTGTTTCAACCGATTTCCTCGCCACGCGCGATATCGTAGGCGAAGGGGTTAACGCACCAAGGATCGAATTAAATTTGCGCTGGTAATTGGAACGATGACGTCCTGTACCTACTGCGAGCGCATGCTCGACCCTTACTGGTTGAGCGACACATTGCCATCGCGCGACGAAGGATCGAGAATATTCTGGATAGAAGAGTACGGAATAATTAGTGTTCGAGAAGGGAAACTGTAAATAAAATGCTTCTTTGATTTTTACGGCGGATTCTGTTATACTACTTAATTATGATAGCGGTAAATATACCTAATTTAAAAGTCTTCACCATTACGGACCAATCAATTTTTGATACATGCAATTCAAAAACTCAGAACCTATATAGATTTTTATTACACCTATATCTAAATATCGTGTTATGAATTTATAATAATTCGTGATTTTACAGTTTCGTGATTTACCTCTTCGTAAAGCGTTTCTGATATTTAAAAAACTTCGAAACAATCTCGTAATTTCCGATACTTGAAATTCAAAAACCCAGAACCTATATAGATTTTTAATACATCTATATCTACATATCGTGTTATCTATTTACAATAATCCGTGATTTCACAGTTTCGTCATTTACCTTTTTGTAATGCGTTTCTGATATTTAAAAAGCTTCGAAACCGATCTCAATAGAGCTTTCGAGACGATTCAGCGATTCTAGACCCTTTACCAACCTCGGTGAATCACGAGACCGGAATAATTAAACTTCGGAAAGGGAAAATATGAATAAAATACTTCTTTGATTTTTACAGTGAACTCTCTTTATACTACCTAATTATGATAGCGATAAATATACCTAATTTTAAGGTCGTCGCCATTACCGACATTTGTAATTCAAAAACCCAGAACCTATAAATATTTTCATTACACCTATGTCCACGTATCTATTATCGTGTTATCTATTCACAACGACCCTGTGATTTCGCGTTTACCTCTTCGAAACTCGTCTCCGATATCCAAAGAGCCTCGAAATCGATTTTGACTAAGCTTCTCAAAACAATTCCGCGATTCTAGACCCTTTACCAACCTCGGTAAATCAAGAGTATGAAATAATTAATCTTCAGGAAGGGAAACTATAAATAAAATACTTCTTTGATTTTTACGGTGAACTCTCTTTATACTACCTAATTACGATATCGGTAAATTACTCCTTCTAATTTTAAGATCGTCACCATTACCGATACTTGCAATCCAAAAACCCAGAACCTATATACATTTTCATTACACATATGTTCACGCACCTATTATCGTGTTATCTATTCACAACGACCCTGTGATTTCGCGTTTACCTCTTCGAAACGCGTCTCCGATATGCAAAGAGCCTCGAAACCGATCTCGACCGAGCTTCCCGAAACGATTCCGCGATTCTAGACCCTTTCCCAACCACGTGCACGGCTGTCGAGGTAAAAGCGCGAGCCTTATTAGACCGGAATGGTTCTAATGGAACGATCGCGATAGAGGATGATTCGTGAGCCGGGGACGATTTAAATAAGAAATCGGTGACTGGCCGGTCTGTTCCATACGCGTCGCACGGTCGGTTAAGTCGGTCGATGACCCTTTCAGCTGATTGCGAGGAATCGTGGCCGAGGAGGCATACGTAACGCACGTCGGGGACAAACGAGTGGCAAGAGCGGGAATCGTATCGGGCCGAGGAGATTACCGCTCGGCGACTTTGTCCGCGAGGAGGAAAGCGCGAGAGGGCGGAGAGGAGACGCGCGAGGTGTCGGTCGATTTCGCGGCTGCGAAACGCGCGCGATGAATTACGACGAGTCGCAGCGGAAAAACTGCTGCCCGACAACCGCCGGTAATTAACGAGACAACCTGCCGCTGAGTAAACAACTGCACGCTCCCGTGCCTCGACTACCAGCTCGTTAAGGCTATTTGGAGCAGCGTTTACTCGCTTGGAAACAATTACGTTTGATCGTCGTACGTGTGACCGATGGGTAATGAGTTCGTCGTAATTGGCGTCGCTGCGGTCTCAGAATTTGAATGGGCAGAGGAAGGTTTACGAGTACGGGGAAGCCGTCTGACGCGGAATCCGCGCGTGACGATGATTCGTCGGCGAGTAAGAGACATCGACAGAAAGCGGGGATCTATGATCGTTGTCGAGGATAAAGGAATTTTTCGAATTCCTAAGTCGAAGCGTGATTAATATCGAAAACACTCGCGATACGCTCGGAATGAAACAGATGTCGCAACCTACATAAGTATGTACATGTTAATTACTATTTACGTATCATTCGTAATGCATATACACGATCGGCTCGAGCAATTGCGCACTTTTCAAAGCGGATTCTGCGTTTGCGCGATCGAACCGATGTTTCTCTTTTGAGTAAATAAATTTGGTCGAAGTTTCTTGTCGAATGTCGTAGAATGGTGGATCCAATAGATGGTGACTTAGAAAATAAATTATAAAAATGTGCAAGTGATAGTTTAAGACACGAATTATGTCTCGATATGAATCTACTTTTACAATTCGTTACAACTAACGACACTACTACTAACTCTTTACAAGTATCCTCAACTAACTCTCCACGATCGGACCGATGTTTTTCTTTTGAGTAAATAAATTTCCTCGAATTTTCTTGTCAAATGTCATAGAGAGGTGGATCGAATAGAGTTAGAATAGTCAGAGACACGAATTATCTCTCGATACGAATCTACTTTTACAACTCGTTACA
Source organism: Euglossa dilemma (assembly GCA_002201625.1). Classification (NCBI taxonomy): domain Eukaryota; kingdom Metazoa; phylum Arthropoda; class Insecta; order Hymenoptera; family Apidae; genus Euglossa; species Euglossa dilemma. Next base: position 1,668,138 of record NIJG01000002.1, read on the forward strand.
ACTAACGACTCTACCTCTTTAGAAGTATCCTCAACTAACTCTCCACTAACTGTCAACTGACTTGGACTAACTTCAACTGACCTCGACTGACTTCGACTCGTTCATACTTCAACTGAAGTATCCACAACGCGGTGTTCCTCTTTTCATATTTCTTTCCTATCACGCACGCGCTTTCCAAAGTTGCCTAACGCGTCGCCCAGGGTTTTCCAATTGACCCGGGCCTTCGTAAAGCCGCGTGTACATAATGGAAAATGTGCTACACCGCGATATCGACTTTACGACGCCGCAGGTCGAACCAATTTTCCTGTGCCAGCGCAAACAACGAAGGCACTTAGATGTAAAACGGTTAATTTGACAAACGATTTCTCGCGCTTGAGTCTGTCACGGTTGAACGTGCTTCTTCAAACACGTGTCCATCTATACGTTGTTGGCGCGGGGACCAAGTGCCATAAATGTACCGGTACGTTTGTTAATCCACTCGCGAGACAGCCTATGAACGCGCTGCCACGTTCGTTAGGCCACTCGTGACCTACCCACGTATCGGTAAAACGTTTCTAATTTTTTGCATCGCAGCCAACCACGTCTATATCCCCCGGCTTCATACACATCCAGCGGGCTGTGCGTCGATCTCGAAACGCGATGTGCACAGAATAAACAGACCGCGTGTTTGCCTCGGCTAGATTCGACGTCGATATCGCTTGGAACGAGGATCGTCGAATCGAGTGCCGGCGCAGATAAAAGTGAAATATGGGAATTTCGTTTCATAACGCGATACGCCGGGATATCAAACCTGTCACGGTGAAATTCATTTCGCATTTGCCAATCCGACACATTAAAGCGCGATAAACGAGCAGCTCTAATCGCCGTTCCGCCGTATCTGCTTATGGCTAATTGCTCCCTAATCTGCATGCAAAGCCACGCTGTAATAATCATTTTACGACACCGACGACTCCTTCCGCGCGTTTACGTTTCATCCGCGGCGAGGAAATTAGAAAATAATAATTTCAGCTAGGAAACTCCCCGAAAACGGTAAATCACCGAACGACACGATCCTTCTGGCGTTCACGGCCTAGTAGACTCGAGAGAAAAAGGGAAATGGGTAAAATTTTCGCGTCGTTTCAGCTATCTTAATACACCTATCATTTTCAATTACACCTGTCAGACTCTCGTAGCCTTTCCGCGCGGCACGGAAAGCCTCGGCTCCCTTTCCCTTTTGCTCTCGTCACAAGAGCGGGCGATAAATCATCCACGCTTAATAAACGCCGCCTTTGCACCAATTACGCCGTTGCACAACGATTGCGAAACGGTCCGGCGAGCACCGTGAGAGACGAAAGAAAAACGGCCGGACTTCCCCGGGGAAAATCGCGTTTACAGCGATCAACAATTGCTGCCGGTGGTCGATCGGCTCTGCAACGGCGAGATGGCCGGCCCGTGAGCGACAAGATGGCCGTCGCGGAGGCTGACGAACCCTTAACGTCGCGGCCGTAAACGGAGCGGCGCTCTCGCGACGTCTCGAGGACGTCTAAAAATGCCGAAACGACGAGCGTGTCCGGGGGGAAATTTACTAGCGACATTAGCCGTGCGATTGTCAATGTTCTCGGTGTCGTCTTAACGCGCTGGTACAGCACGGTATAGTTCACCGTACAGCGGCGTTAAACGCAGGCGGCGCAGCGGTTTTTCACAAACAGCCGTAAACGCGGCTCCGCGGCGGGCAACGACATGTAATCAGCGGTTAATAAGCATCGCGTTTATAATAATTAGTCACGGTCCCGCGGGTTTACGGGGCCATTGGGCAACGCCGCGGTTAATCACGGTAATTGAGGAAACCGGGCATGATCGGATGCCGCTCCATTAGAGCCTCTACTCTTGAAAGAAGGTGTATTACGCCTGGCGATTCGCGGAGGATCGCAGGGGGTCGGCGAAATAGGTGATTTCAAGAATCTGGTCGTTAGGGGTTTCATCATTCCGGACTGGTACAAATGGTCGATTTTTTTTCCAAAATATATCACCGGCAGATCCGACGGATTCTCGGATCAAAGGATAGCGTTGGAAAGAAAACCGCGTTTTCTCTGCGAGAAACGTTCGAGACTTCGTCGTGGGAACGATGTGAGAATTTTTTGGTGAAATTCATTATTCTAGACTTCGTTAATTCCCTCGGAACTCGAAGAAACTTTCGAAAGCGTGCAACTTCCCGCGTTAAAACTAATTACTCCGGCGAGTTTCGACGTTAACAGTCAGACGAGGCTTAATCTTTCTCCGGTGCAGCGGATTTCTCGACTTGGCCGTTCGATCAGGCCGATCTCTGTATTTCTCGCATTTTGGCAGTCTGTTGGCGTTTGCGTAACCATTTCGGCAACGTCCCGCGGCGTTATTTATAAATTACCGAAGAGCCGATCGCGGCGCGAATTCACGGGGAACGAAAAGGCGAAATTAAACAAGCTGTCAGCCGGGTGTTGATCGAGCGGCGACGTCTCGGCTCGCTTCGACGGCCGGCTAGCGAACGCTTCGGATTAGCCGACTGTGAGCCGAAGTGACAAGCGGACAAACGAAGTCAAGCAGGTTCCTCTCGATCTCTCTTTCGGCCGGCTCTCCGAGCGGGGAACGGTTTTCTGCCGATTTTCTCGGGGCCCGAGCCGAGCGGGATGCATGATTTATCGCGTGGCCTCTCGTCTGTCATAATTAGTCACGCCTTCGCAACTCACGCGGCGATATTTGGCAAGGAGTAATTCCTGCGATCGAGGAAACGTGCCAACTTGTTAAATCCCCCGCCGGATCCCGCCGGTCGTTCACTCTCGCGTGCGCGGGCTATTTATTTCGATAACTGCGCGTCGATTAATCGGAAACACAAGAAGCGTGCTAAGTTTCCCGCGATTTAATCATACCACCGCGGACGAGAGGCAGGAAATTACGGCTCTGCTCGGCGAAATATGGGATTCGATCAGAAGCGGCATTTACAAGCGCCGGCAGTATGCAGATACGTTCCCGTGGCCGTATGCATAATCGAGCCTTCTCCTTTCGTTTCGCTTTCGTTTCGCCGGTGTGCCAGAGCCGGCCGAAAAACACGAGCACCATGAATTAATCCTTACCGGTGATTTCAATGCCCAATTAGAACACCTTCCCGCGCCGCGGAGTTACGTGTTACCCAAGCCGCCTCTCTTTCGTCTCTTCCGCCATTTTGCCGCTCTTAATTAGCTCCGCGGACACGGGTTTCCGAGAAACGGCCGATTTTGCGGCGATCCCGGTGCCAGGATGCCGGTCGCGGATATGGAAAAGGCTTTGCAATAACGGAACACGACCACGTTGCTCGGTTGAGCAATCCTCGACCGTGTCGCGAACGAAAACAAAGGACTCGCGATCGTGTACGCTCGATGGATTAACGAGCAACGCCTTCGTAATAATAATTAGAGGGGTCTGTCTCTGCGTTCTCCAGGTACGATTGAGCAATATCGCGGCCGCAGTTTGCCTCGATCGTCGTGGAAACGATAATCGGGCAATCGGTTTCGCGGGAAGCCACGCCGCTTTCCTTCTCTTCCGTTTATAGGATTTGAAAGTAACCGGAACGGTTGCTCGTAATTCGCCGTTAATAGGCAACGAGGTTACGATAATAATTACAACGTATAATTTCACGGCGGTGAAAAATCGCGATGCTCGCGGTTGAATAGAAACGCTGATTCCTGTTATGTTTGCAGCGCCATTTTTCAGCGAAGGGAGAATTAATTGAAAAGATGTTTCGCCTGAATGGAAATGAAAGTCCGGCGTACGTGCCCGTCGAACGTGAATGAAAAATGCCGATGGATAAATATTAATTTAAACGTATACAAGAGGCTTCGATCGACCGTGGCAAAAGGACCACGAGCGCTTCTCTAATTTTATTAAATTTTCGCCCGACGTTCGTCGATTGGAGGTAATGGGTTTTCCGTGAATCCCCTATTCAATCGCCGGGTGATGTCGATAGCATAGAAATCAATATAGAAATCAATATAGAAATCAACGCGTTACGCGATAGAAGACATCTGCTGCTTTTCATGCTACACGTGTAAATCTAGAATTCTCAGATTACGTGGAAGAACGCGGTGTGTCACGATTTCGAAGAATTGAAAACGTTTTACGTATTTATCAGGAAAAAGAGGGAATAAAAGTAAATCTTCATCAGAAGCTTACAAGCAGAATCGAAAATACGTGACATGCTGCGTTTTCCCGCGATAAACTGTATCGAAACAAAAAATGAAAGAAGGAACGCTTTAAGACAATTCCTCGATGAAAGCCAGAATATTTCAGTCGCCATTTAATCAAATACTAACATAAAATATAATTGTAACTTAAAATTACCCAACGATGCATGCGATGTCACAGTAGAATAATTTTTTAAAATATCGTCCACGTTATGGCAGAAAGTCTTCGCGAATTACTATCTTTCTGTAACGAAAAGATCCTCGCGTGCAAATGGTTAATTCGAGATGTAACCAAGAGGTAAAGCCTGCTTGAGACGTTACGAGGATGTTTATAGGGTCGTACGTTTCGCCGGTATCTGGAATACGCGAAATAAAATGGCGAAAGGCGATAGCGAAGCGGTGAACGAAGGCGTGAACGAAGATCGCGATCGAGGCGATATATCTGGAATATAATTCTAAACGCGCCCCCGGTTTCGACTCGCCATTCAACTGTCCTTCAATTTTCTATCGATAGATTCTCGAATTAACCGCGGATAACACGACAGACCCGTTTCGCCGTTCGTCAACCGGGATAATACCGTTTTTAAAGTTTCGCTACAATCGCGCGGACTTTCGAAAGCCGTTTTTGAGCAACGCCGATAGCCCGAGATTAAAATGTTAGATTGCGAGCAACTGATTGAAATTCCATGACACTGTTCGATGTGTAATGGTTATCGGCTGCTAATTTAAAGAAACCGTGAATTATGAAATGATACGTTCGGCGTACGTGGCCATTATGTTCGCCATACAATTCTATTGTAACAGAGCGGTGCATTAAAATATTCGATTATAGTGATAAACGATCACGGTGCACCAACACTTTTCACTTAACACCGATCATTACGTATCGATATACTTATACCCATTTCCCTTGCTCATTATGCGATAGATCGTTCCCGCGGCTCTATCCGTTCGATGACAATTACCATCACAGCCAGCTATTATCGATAGCCACGACCGGATAGAAATGTCACTCCCGTGTACGTTCGATTCGAGATTAATTTCATCGTTTTCGCTCGCGGCGATGTTTCCCGCTTTTTACCAGTCGCCGGATCTTCCCGGCTCTTCGGATTAAGCTGTTTTTCCCGATCATTTCTACGGCTCTATCTGTGTCGCGGATTTGGAACACTTCAGATGATCCCATTATCTATTCCGATCCCGATATCGTTGGAAAGTTTATATCTTAGATAACTCTGGAATACTTTTACAGAATGCATCGAGAGTTACGGATAATTTTTATTCGATTTTCTCCTTTCCTGGAACGAACAACGTTGATCTATATAGATATAGAAATATATGTTTCGATGACAACTGCGAGGAATTTTTAAACCTTTCCACAACTTCCATAAAATAAATAAAGGAACGAAACATCGATAATTGGTACTGTGGAACGTGGGACATAATTTTAGATGTCTGCGATGACCGATATTTCAGACGTCTCAAATCGAAATAGTTTCTGCAATGATCTTTAAGTTAGGTTTATCGTCTGCGAGCAGTTGCCAATCTCTTCGAGACTCTCGCTATGTTCTTAGTTTAAGAAGTCCTGCTCTATGCCAACTGGTTCACAGTCAAGGATCTTCCCCATTCTATTTTCACGTCTCTCGAACCAATAATGTACCTAATTGACACATTTCGGCGACGTTAGCTAACCGTGCGAAAAGTTCATCGGTATCACGAATCAAGACCGATAAAGAACCGTAGGTTGGAATAAACAGAGTCTAAAAGGAACGATGCCATTTATTTTCACTCGATAACACAGACCCACCGATCCCAAGAACTTCCGAGAAGGTTCGTTAACCAATAACGTATCTAATTGACACAATTTGGCGAGGTTAGGTAACCGTGCGAAAAGTTCATTTCTATCACGAATCAAAACCGATAAAGAATCGTATGTCTGGAATAAACAGAGTCTGAAAGGAACGATGCTATTTATTTTCACTCGATAAAAGCGACCCATCGATCCCAAGAAGTTCTAAGGAGGTTCACTAACCAATAACGTACCTAATTGACATATTTCGGCGATATTGGGTAACCGTGCGAAAAGTTCATCGATATCACGAATCAAGACCGATAAAGAATCGTATGTTTGAAACAAACAGAGTCTGAAAGGAACGATGCTGTTCATTTTCACTCGATAACACCGATCCGAAGAACTTCCGAGTCGGTTCATTCGTCATCCTAAGCCGCCCAGCGAGCGTTCTTCACGGGCAGCAATAATGTCAATCGACGTATCTCTATCGGCGTCCCGAAATACCCCATCGTCGACGCCCGATCTCTCGCTTAATTACCCCTTATCTCGGTGCCGCGTTAATCAACGACCTCTCGGCTATCTGACCGAACGTCCGCGTCTGTTCTCGGTGGTCCCCTCGCGACGCTCTTCTCCAAGAGAGAGAGCTCGCGTGTCCAGAAAATCGGCTTCGCCCGAATTTCCAGCCGATCGGAGGATCCTCGGACGACCATGGATCGGCGTGGTCCGAAGGCCGCATAAATCTCCGAGTTATCTCTCGGCCGACACGAATCTCCGCTTCTTTTTCCACCGTCCCGGCCAGGTAGCACGCGCTCTTCTTATTTCACGCCCAACCGACGACCCAATTCCGCGCGGAATCGTGCGCGCGTGTATGTTAAATCGCCGGACAGCGGCGGCTCGCCGGCAAAGAGTAGAATAATGCAGAAACAGGAGCACGTTCCCGATGAAACGTAGCCGTTCGTTCGGCTGTTTCGCGGATACGGATAACCGGGACGAGGTTGCCTGCGGGGCATCAGGCAACTTCGTTCCGATCGCGCCGACACCTTTATGAGCGGCTCGTTTGTGGGCCCTTCTCCCGGCGTAGCTCGCAGTGGGCACAGTGGCGGGGCCCGGGCGAGATTCACGAGCGAGGGAGGCGGTAGTTTCGGGCCTGGCCGCGTGTCCTTCTCGTTCGAAAGCGTGGGACAATTTCGAGTTTACAGCGCGATGTCGCTCGTGTTCGACACCTGTATCTCGGACCCGGCACGGGTAATCCGAGGCGGTTTTATCGTTGGTTGAAGTCGTTCACCGAAAGTCAGTCGTTCGTCTGCCGGATCGGGACTTAATTGCTTCCATCTAGTGGCTCCGCGTGAAAGGTATCGGATCTAAGCCGTAAAAAGCGGCAGTTAACCCGAAAATGAAAGACGCTCGACCGGCTCGCGTCGACTAGAAAGCACGCGTTCCATCCGTGTCACCAGAGGATCGTCTCGCAGCTCCCGAGGATAGATCCGATCGAGTCTGCTGGACGAAATCCGTTATTTACCTTTCACTGAAAATCCGCGATCGAAACGGTGTTCCATCCGGCAGGACGCGCCGATCGCAATCCGCGAGAAACGAGACTGTAAGATCGGAGTTAACCAAGGTCGGTCGAGCTCTGCGCGAAATTCAGCCCGTGACCGCGACCTCTAATTACTAGCTAATTACCGCGCATTACCGAATGCAACAACGACGAGCCACAGCCGTTAAAGGCACCGCGAGGACGCTTGGTATAAATGAGTCCTGACGGGGTATAAATTCAGGTTTAAATACTGCACGCGAAACGCAGTAAAGCCCCGGTTTACGAGCAACCGACAACGTCTGCCGCACGCGTGTGTCACGCGCGCGTACGCGCGTGTTCCAGGCTAGAGCGTGTCCGCCTGCGGACGCGTTTACACGCTCCGGAGGATGTCGGACCGAGCCACGAGCATGGTGGACCATGGTGCCACGCGGTTTTGACACGTCGCCTCGCGTTCGCCTCGCGAGTTCCTTCTACGTGGGACGTCGCGTTCGCGCGGACTAATCGCTTCGGAATGCAAATTGATTTACGCGAGTGGTCGCGCGGCGTAATTCGATACCGTTAGGTTAATTGTTACCGGCGGATCGTGAATTATTCGGCTGCTAGAGGCGGCCGCTCGAGGGCAGGGAACAGAGGAGCGGGCACCGCGAGCGCGGTGGATCGTGTTGCGACAGTTTCGCGGGGAATAATTCTTGTTTACGAGTCGCAGATGAGTTACCGTCTGACTGGATGGTGAGCTTTATTACGAGCTAGATGAGCGAGATGATTTACGCGTAGAAAATCTGGCACGAGTTCAAGCCTACGCGGACGCGGCTGGAGGAGGGAACCGAGTCCGAGGCTAATAGAAATCTCGCGGGAAAACGCGAAAGAACAGGGAACCAAAGTCCCTAGGATCGGCTATCCTAGCGTAATAGCACGTTTCTCGTTAACAACGAGCAATCACCGTCTTCGGAACACGCGTTTCGCTCGAAGTCAACGCTTGCGAACTTTCCATTTTGCATTCCGATTCTCGTACGTCTGGAAATTCGCGGGAAATTCGCGCCTCGGGATTTTATCCGCGCGGCATAATCATCGTGGGAAACAGCTCGCCGAGGGTGAGCGTGCCCCGGAATCGGCTCGGGCGCTCTCGCTCTCGCGAGGCAGAAAAACGGATCGGCGTGGCAATGACGAAAGTTCTTATCGGGGCAGATTTATAGAGAAGGTTCGTCGGTCGGTTCGAGAGCGTTCTATTTAAAGGCGCTCGGCTACGATGCAAATGTATCGGGCTCTCTCGACGGCTCAGGCGTTCCGGCCGGCGCGATAAAAATTCTGGCGTGCGAATTCGGAATCTGACTGCTCGATCGCTCGTAGTCCGCTCGCTCCCGACCACTTCGCAATATATCCGCGCCTCGTAAAACTCCGGCAAGGATTCCTAAGACGATAAATGCGCGGTTTCACCGGGACAATGAGCGGGTCGAACGACACGCTGAATAAGAGCGGACGTCGATAATAAAATGGACGGGTTTATTAGGGTTATTTGGCGATTTATTCGCCCCGTGGTTTGCGCCGAGGAAATCCCGCTTCCTCCGACCATTGTCAACGCGGGATATTTCTTCGTTGCGTTTCCATCGTTAATAATAATCCCCGCGTTTAACGACACGCTCATCCTCCAGTGCAATCCTCCTCGTGGATACTACCATCTTTGTATTTATGCTGAATAACGATTATCGAATAGTTCGTGGTATTTATGACCGGCGATAAGATATCTCGGGTTGCCACCAAACTGTGATACAATTTAGATGAAAATGGAGCGTGAGTACCGAGCTTCGACTTGGAAAATTTATCGAGGGTACCTGTACCAACACATCGTTCCATTTACGCCGTAATATACCTGCGATTACTATTCGCGATGATCGCGTCTGTTATATCGACTTAGATTTGCAAATACCAGTTACTAGTTAGAGTAGAAGCATATCTGCTATTTAAATTTGTGCGAATATAACGAATGTATAGTGAAAATTTCGCGTTACAATTCTGCGCGATATCGAGTAATTGTATATTCGATAATTGGAAAAGCGATACGAAAAATGACAAGGTTCTGGTCACTGTAAAATGCGCGTAAATCATAGCGAACGCGAAACAGGGTAGAATTAATGGCGAGACAGGTATTGGGGTAAAAAGTTGGAAACGACGTCGGAGTGCATTACCATCGCTCGCCTAAAGGATGGGAAATAACGCAGGACCGGATCTCGAATATATTAACGGATTTTATCAAATATCGACTCGTTTATTTCTCGAGCGGCGGATCGGTTCAACGACGCTTCGCGGAATTAGATTTCGCTTCGGCAGAATTCAATTTCATCGTCTATAAATTCCTCTGCCTATACGCACGGAGGATGTTTCCTTTTGGCGAGGGAAAAAATGGCGGAACGCCGGCATTAAAGCGATCGATATTACGTTACCGCTAACGTTAAGAGCATTATCGCGAACCTGTTTCCCCGCGAAGCAAAAGCCATTCCTAACAAGGGGACAAGAAGATAATTGCATAATTGGTCGGTCGTAGTAAAACAAATAAGTTCCCGCAGGCCTGCATAATGAGCCGACGGCCATGAAAAGTAATTACACGTACCGATAATCGGTAGCGCACGACAGGGCGACGCGACACGATCCACGTTTATGCCTCGCTCCACGGTAACCGATTTCCTTCCACGTGTTTATTACTGTGCGTTTATTACTATGCGTGAAAAACCTAACTGTTCGCGGCCGATTTGCACGGTCGTCCAGATGCAAATTCCTGCGAAACGAATTCCGCGGAGAGTTCGAGTTTGCGCAAACGATCCTCGCCGAGCGCGCGCTTCGAGCGATTACGAAATCGAAGCCGAAGAAAGGAAAATTCGACGGATCGAGAATAATAAAACTCAGATTATCTCGGGAATTTTTCGGGAATCCATACACCGTCTATATTTTAGATTTATCGGCGAGTCGCTCGAAAACCGCGGTTTCAGCGCGAGTTCTTGGCTCCCTGGCGTGAAAAGAAACAGATCTCCTAGGTCAATAGCCTCTAATATCGCGCTCGTACAATAAACTTCCATCCTACGTGGTTTACGAGGCCGAATTACGAATACCCGTCGGCCTTAATTTCAAGTGGCCGCGAGTATGCTATTTTTGTACGAATTATGCAACGAAAGAACTCCCATTGATTTCCGAGCAATTTATAAACAGCCTACGCGAACGATCTTCCTCTAAGATCTCTCCGTACGATCCCTCTAGAAACTAACTAAACTTCCTTACCATCAATCTATGATAAATTTACATCGTTTCAAAAACCGTCCCAGAATTTTTAATCCTTTAACCATGCGGTATAAACAATTTCTCACCGACGCGTCTTTTCTCGAATCGCGTTAAAATCTAAACTACGATCAAACGAATTAAAGGATAAATCGGACGAGGCGCAATACAGGATTCGACTCGACGTCGGATCCATTGGCGAAGGGTGAACGTTGCGATTGGAAATGCTGAGAGGGCGAAAGAATTTCCATCAACGAGTTCGTTAAAATACCTCGAGCCGGGTACGATATTTTATTCCGTGCGACTCCCACCGCGGAGTAATTTCGTTGCACAAAGAAATGTTCTCGCAACTGCAACAGAGGACCGAGCGGAGGCTCGGCAGGCTTCTTAGAAGCTACTCCCGGTGTTGTTGAATCGCGAAGAGGGTCCGCAAAGGCGTGCTTTGCATTCGTGCGGACCAAGCCACGAATAGATGGATAGTCGTTGGCAGGCTCGATCTGTACAGCCGGTAATTACGCCTATTAGCGCCGTGCTGATTGTTTTGGTCGTGCTCACCCTTTTTCCCCTGCGCCCCCCGCCCGCCCCCCGGGCCCCTTTGGCTGTCTTCGATCACCGCGCGCCAGCCCGGCCGAGGCGGTCTTCCCTTCAGGGCGGCGCGCGGGAAGATAGGAACCGATTAGTGCTCACTTTGACCGGCAATTAAAGGATTTTAATGAGAGGGAAATTTACTCGTACGCCTTGGCTCTCCTAGTTCTTTCTCCGGCCGCAGAGGCTCCGATGGACGCGGTCAGATAGCGTGCACGATGATCCAAGACCGCGATATCCGATTCGGCTTCTAATGAGAACGATTTATGTACAATGTCCGTGCTTAATGACCGGGGAGTTATTGCAGCGGGAGTTTGATTCGGGAGTTTGAAGCGGTGTCTCGAGAATCTTTCGGAGAAACCACCGACGGATTGGTCTACGAGAACAGCTGTCGACAGATTAATCTGTATTATCGGAATTGACGATTAGCTCTCTTTAATGTCAAGCATGTTGGTTATCAAAGAGATTTCGATGGTACGCCGTTGAACAATAAACGAAAGATCGAGAGGAGACAAATATTAGTAGTCACTCGATCAGAATAATTAACTGCAACTAGAATTATTTTTCTATGACGGCGTCATCCTTCCAATTATCGGGTAAAACGTAGGAGAAAACTGTCACGGAGCGGGAGTTTGACTCGGTGTCTCGAGAATCTTTCGGAGAAACGATCGACGGATTGATCCACGCGAACAACTGTCAACAGATTATCAGAGTTGACGATTAACTCTCTCTAATGTCAAACACGTCGATTTCGAAACGGATTTCGATGGTACGTCGTTGGATAGTGAAAGAAAGATCGAGAGGATACAAATATTAATAGTCCCTCGATCAGAATAATTACCCACAACTAGAACATCGAGAGCAAACTGATCAACGACAGAATTATCTTCCTACGACGGTCGTCATCTTCCCAATTATCGGGTAAAAACGACAAAGTATAAATATCGCGAGATAAATTTCCCCTTGTCCATTCATAGTCCGCTCTGCTCGTCGAACGGAGCAGGGTCACACTAGAGAAAAATAGCAGCAATCGTCTTTCTAATTAAATCCGAATGCATCCGGCGAGGCTCATAGAAAAATGTCATAACCGTGCGGCGAACGGAAGGGTCTGGACAAGCGGATTTGGTGATACCACGGTCGTGACCAATTATTTATGGCATAACGGTGCAGCGTTACCGTGCCAATCGAGATTGTCGATCGTTCTAGTTCGTCGCCAAGAGCGCCTCGCGCCGAGGCTATCCAGACGATTTTCAGCCCGGTATCTACGCTCTTCCGACGCGATAAACGCGTCGCAGATAATCCGTGGAAATCGCACACCCACGGTTAACCGTTAGTCGCAATTACCCTGGCCGTGATCCGGGAAAAATCGCGAAATTACGTAAGACGTCGAGTTTGTACCCACCCGTGAATCCTCCGCTCGCGTGTTCTCTCGTTCTCTCGCGTGTTCTCGCCAGCTGGAACGTTCCGCGCGAAATTTCGAGCGTAGATTCCCGTAAACATGGCGAGTACACGCTATAAGCCGAGCGTACATCGCCCCTAATCCTTTGGAACACGCAACGAGTTCCCGTTGCCGGCTTTCGTGGCGCCCCCTCTGTTGATCCGATTACAGGGCCCGGCCGGCGATCTTTTTCACGAAACTCTAAACTAGCCGAACGCCTGCCGGCCGCTCGTTTTGATATTCTAACGCGGCTGTTACAAGGGAACACGTAGTAAATCGTGATGAAATTATGTCGTCGGGCAGCAAGGTGTTCTTGCGCAATGCCTCCTTATACGTTGATTTAGTGCCGGCTGTTTTCGGGCTCGCCGTTGGATTTTCTGCGTATTACGTGTGAAAGCGACAACGAGGATTAGCCGGTGTTCGAACCCGGCTGGTGATTTGTGCGACAAAAGAAACCGAATACTCGCGAGCGGATGGGAAGCTGAACTTGGTTGGCAGTTTCGCGATTATCTTACTTCATAAATTCAAGGAGGGTTGCAAGGCAGAGGAATCTCCGCTGCGGGGAAAGAAAGCCAAATTCTTCTTCTTCTTCTTCTTCTTCTCGCTATCCCTGCTTGCGATCTGTACTCCAAACTTCGCCGCGAATTCAACGATGCACCCTGTTGCAGCTTCGTTTGAACCAAAGTTTTCTTACCCTCTTTACTCTCTGTCAAAAGCTTCGCTCGGTGAGACCCGTAGCTACGACGCGTTTTTAACGTCGCAAATCTGGGTCTAATCCGTCGAAGATCGGGGACCCCGATGACGAAGGATCGACGAAAAGCTGGATTTACTGGATGCAGGTAATTCAGCGTAAGGTCGGAACGCGTTCACGGACATCGCAGCACGTGCAGAACGATTTCAGGCCCGATCACGCGGCTGCACTCTGGTATGCATCCGCGCGCGTGTGTAGGAGAGCGCAAGGATCGATCTCGATCGATCGATCGACGCCGAGTAGCCGTTATACCTGCTAGCCGAGTTCCAATCGGTCAATTTGCGGCACGATTCGCGCGTTACCGTGTTACGAAACGAGTGGAAGCGGCTCGCCTCGACGATACGCCCCGCGGCCATAACTCATCGTCGACCCCCGTAATCACGGGGTGGGCAGACCCATTAGAATTATCGATAAGTATCGGTACTTCTCACCGTGCGGTTCACGCCGCCCCCAGGTCCCACGATAGACGGAAAAATTACTTATGAATAGAAAGCTGCAACGGTGGTTCGGATTATCCTCTTATGTATAATCCTGCACCGGTTTCGCCAGTCAAGAATGGGATATCTAATTTTAGGTTACACAGAGATGATATAGGTGTCTACAAGCGATAGTAAACAGAGAATATCCCTTTTATATCTTATTTATCTTCGACGATGAACGAAATATAAATAACCGCGTGAAAAATGGAAAATTTCGAATTCTCGGTTAACGAAATCACCGATCGCGAGTCGGAGGTCGGTTTCGATTCCGCTTGCGTTGATCGAGAGAAGAAAGGAGAGGTTTACTAGCGTAATCGCGAAACCCGTTTATTGGCGAACGTTACTCCACCATGGACGATAACACGTCCCATTTCGAGCACGAAAACATCCACGGTCCCATCCATTCTTCTAACGGCCGGCTGTCCGCATCGGGGACAGGTTTTAAAGGTAACAAAATATGATAGCTAGACGCGAGTCAAAGCGGATCCTAGAAAGCGGCTTAGGACGGCATTAAAACTGTCCATCGATGTTAAATATTGGCGCAATTAAGAGAGCTCGTAAACAAGATAAGCCCGTGCGCGCGCGATCCCGCGGTTGCATTATTTATAAATATCCGCAGAATTTGTAACTCCTTCGTCCTCTTTCCCTTGCCGTCTCCTTTGCCCGGCGAGATAAATATATATCCATTAGAGCAGTCGATAAATATCGACGGTCCACCGCGAGCCAGCGTCTCGCACCTTGCGCGAGCGAGCGAGAGAGGCGTCGTCTGTGAACCGGGTGAAAAATCTTTTCGATACAGATGGAAAACGCCGAGGCTCGCCGGACCGGGTTCTAGGAAGCGCGCTAGGACGGAATCGAGTGATTTATAAGCGCGATAGCGCGGAATCTACAGGCGTGTTTCGCGATTTCAGAAAAATCCGAGCATCGCTCGCGCGAGCACCGTTTCGCGTTTGCCGGCCAGGCCGCGTAAACGATATAAATCAATCGGTGATATTATAATCAAGATTCCCCGGTGTTGTACATCCGTGTACGATATTTGTCTCGCATAAGCGACTGTCAGCCTCGATAATTGTTTTACGATCGTCGCAGCGGCCGCACGCGATTGAGTAACCGCGTGTAAGCGTTGTTCCACGGGAATCCGATACTTTTATCCGCGGTGGTAATTGATGATACAGAGTAGCTCATATCGGATCGTTAGAATCCTCTTTTTCCTCTGTTTAATTCTGTAACGCCGGTGCGAGCCGTTTTATGATTAGAGAAAGGTGTTCCGCGGAGGTGAGCCTGCCGGCCGGATCGAGATACTAGTTTCAGATGATCGAATAGTGACCCGACCAATGAGAACACGTGGCCGACGAGATCGGACACGAGCGCAACAGGCGTGCGTTTATCCAAAAATGTAGCCAGGCTTATCGGCGGAATTATGTCAATGATCATCAGCGACAGATTCGTAATTAACGATTACCGTTAACTCTATATCCCGATAAACAGGAGATTGGATCGAACACGGTCGATCAAGAATCGACCGCGACATGGTATATAGAGGAGCAAACAGAACATGGCTAATCGAGCTGGCGGAAAGATCTTTAAGCCTATTGACAAGCGGCGTTCTATTTTTGGAATCGGCTACCAGCTTCTTCGTAAAGCTAACGAACGTATGAATGAGGCTCGTTGTTCCAAAAATGGGTTAGTTTCTCGAAAAGAAGACGTAGCAGCTTCGGCGTGACTCGAGACGATGTTTCACGGGTATTCAGGTTACCGATGCGCCGTTTCGAAGAAATTATCCGTAGATCTCGAGAAAATTTCAGAAATACTTTACGGATCGCTATACTCGAGATACACACGTTCGATAGGATAATGCCGGATAAATTCCGACATCTTGGAAAAGCCCGACGCGGTTTATCCGGGTATCGGTTCGGATTAAACGAGAAGAACAAGAAGCCAGAGGGAAAAAATGATCAGGCGTCGTGTTTAATGGACTCCCAATTAGAAATCGCTCATGTATGTGGAACTAATTGCTATCCCAGCAATAACGATGCCCGGTTCAGGAGTAATTATCGTCGGCAGAAATACTGCCTGTTCGGCGATAACTTGTTGCAGGTTGATGTATTGCGACACTTTATCGCCGCATAACGTACTAGTGACTCAACAAACGCTGGCTCAAAACAAAACGAGCCGGACGAGAGAGGTCCGAGAGTCCAGGGCTTATTTTAAGATTTCTCCCGCGAAAGTGCCGGCGATTTATAGGCGTATCCTTCGAACTATCCTTTTGACAGGCGAGGAATTCGTCGGTGGAAATCCCCGTGCCGTTGTTCGCGCCTTCCAATACTTCCATCGAATCCTCCTTTCAGCTGGAAAACCATTTCCGACTCCGAGAAATGAATCTAACGGCGCAAAACCGACGAGTAAACGATCGAGGGATCCGCTAGAAACGAAGCTTCGACCCGCAACGATCCGATGACCGATTCATCTCAAACTGTGAAACTCTCGTGTTGCAACGGGGTTTTTGCACGATGGGAAAAGAGTTTCGCAACGTCTTGGCAAGAAAAACGAAGCGATTCGCTGCAGGCGGACGCAGATTAGCGGAGCATGAACTCCCACGCGAAAAAGCGAGAAAACGGAGACGCGAGTGGCCGGAAAACGCGTGTCCCAGGTTTACCTAGTAGCTGGAATCCTCCAAGCGCGACCAGCAGACGTGGCCGATGAACAATGAGATTAGAGAAACAGAGGAAGTGCGAGGGGTAGGTGATCACAGCAGCCGGGGGTAGGAGAAAGAGAGAGTCCCGGGTGAAATGGAGGAACGCCGAACTTACGTAATCTGGCGGGGCTGACCCGCATAATTATTCGCGAATGCGGCGCATAAATTGTGGCTGGGCGTAAAGCGTGTCCGCGAGCCATAATCCGATCACATCGCCTCACCCCGAGAGCCGGGGAACGCTGATAGAACGATACCACCCTCTCTTCCGCCACGCGTTCCTCTCCGCGCGCGCGCGCGCGCGAGTCGCGTTCGGCACCGGCCGACACGCGGCGGAGGCACGACCAAGCGAGTGGTTATTTATCGCGGAACAAGGAAGGAAAGTTACGGGCGAGGAGTTACGAGGATGCCCGGAGACATTCCCGCTCGAGCTCGGTCGCCTTTAATGAGAAATGCCAGCGCGACCAGCCTGTAACCCTTCAACCGAGGCCTCTGCCTCGCCACGTGCCTTCCACGCAGCCTTTCCAACCGGCCACCTTCCTTTCTTCGTCGTTCGATAAGTCCAGCCATTTTTCTAACCAATCCTCGTCACACCTTCGCCTCCGCTTCTACTCGCTCGGAAGGATTTTGGGCCCATGCGGTATTTTAACCGCTATTTGTGAATGAACCGCTCGAGATCGCGCCGTTGGTGCATTTTTCTAACGTTACACCTTCGCTTCCGCTTCTACTCGCTAAGAAGGATTCTGGGTCCGTCTGGTATTGTAAGGAATCGCAATTCGCAAATAAACAGCTCGAGATCGCCTCGTCGGTGCATTTTTCTAACGTTACACCTTCGCTTCCGCTTCTACTCGCTCGAAAGCATTCTGAGTCTAATTCGTATTGAAAGGAATCGCAATTCGCAAATAAATGGCTCGAGATCTCATCGTTGGGGAATTTTTCTAACCAACTGTCGTTACACCTTCGCGTCCACTTTTACTCACTCCGACGACCTTGTCTATGCGAAAGGATTTTGCGTCCATGCGATATTTTAACGAATCGCAATTTGTGAATAAACGGCTAGAGATCGCGTCGTTGGTGAATTTTTCTAACGTTATACCGTCGCTTCCGCTTCTACTCGCTCGGAAAGATTTTGGGTCATTGTAGTATTTTAACGAATCGCAATTCGCGAATAAACGGCTCGAGATCGCGTGGTTCTTGCATTTTTATAACCAATCGTCGTTACACCTTCGCTTCCACTTCTACTCGCTCCTACGATCTTATCTACGCGAAAAAGGATTTTGGGTCCGTGCGTAACGAATCGCAATTTGCGAATAAACGTCTCGAGATCGCGTCGTTGGAAAGCGTGTTTTTAAGCCTGGAAAAGTGATATCGGTGCGTTCAGCGGATATATCGAGTCTATGATGAATAACTCTAATCAGGTATATTGGTTTTGCTGGAAAAATTCGACGCTAATTAGCGGCCAGTCTAACGGAATATCTAGCAAGACTGGAATACCCGTGCCGAAGACGTGTAAGAGAGAATTCGTAATTAGTTTAATAAAGCGTCGAGAAAGCGGCGATTATTTAACAGTGAGAAGAGCCGAGGGATCTGCGTTCTCCGATACGGGGAGCTCGGTTTCGTTTGGAAAACGCGCCGATAACGAAGTCGAATTGAGCAAACGATAGGTGTTCTCTTCTCTAATTTGCGCGGCGGGTATCGGCGGGAAAACTGGTCGTGAAAGCTCCCCGAGGTATCGGTTCCGAATTAAAACGAATGAAATCTCGGGGACTAATTTACTCGTTCTCGCGCTTCTACGATTTTCGCGATTAATCAACCGTCCGCGCGGCATTTTTTCACTTGATCGAAACACAGAGAACGATAGAGAAAGAGAAGGACGCTGAAGGCCAGGTGAAAATCTGCGTTATTGAATAGCGTAGAATTATTTA
Source organism: Euglossa dilemma (assembly GCA_002201625.1). Lineage (NCBI taxonomy): Eukaryota > Metazoa > Arthropoda > Insecta > Hymenoptera > Apidae > Euglossa > Euglossa dilemma. Next base: position 1,686,767 of record NIJG01000002.1, read on the forward strand.
GAGCCTCGCGCCGAGCAATTCTACCATTTGCCAGACGAATCGATAAAATTTCGCTCGATAGGGCACGCTCCTATAAACAACTTACAGCTTTCTAATCCCGGAAGAAATTTATAGCGTAACGAGGTAAAGGCAAATATATCTGCGGCGCAAGTGCATTAAACTAAGCGGATAAATATAGGGAACACAATGCGAACATTATCATTCCGCGCGGTGCTTTTCCTTCCGTCTGATCGACGTTTAACGCTCCGTTCCGATTGGCGGAGCGCGAGGCGTTATAACGGAAGATCGGAGACGGATAAGCGGAATTAAACCGTGATCGCGTGTGCCCGACCGAATCCGCGGGACCGATGAAAAGTCCGCGTGGAAACGGGATTCGTAACATTTAGTTTATAATTCGCCTGCTATCCCACGGTTAACCTTTCTTCGCGCACGAAAATCTCCTCTCTCTATCATTAGCCGAAGGAGAAGCGCGTAATCTTCAGGCCGAAACCGCCACTCGTCACGTGAATCGACAGAGAGTTTCTCTCGTTAGGGTATGTTCACGTGGCTACTTATAACTTTCTAATCGTAAGCCTAATTTATAGCGTAATAGGGTAAAAACGGACGTACCGGTGATACATTTAGAGGCTGGCTCTTCGGCTATAGCTTCCCTCGGCATCTTCGAACACGAAACACTGCTCGGGGATTTATGGGTTTCTCCGTCGATGGAGAAAAAGCGTGACGGAAGAAGCAATCGGCGCATAGTTCGCCGACGGATCGTTGCTTTCCACCGATCCTCCAATTCTCCTCCTGCAGGATATTCGCTTTAATGGCGGCTCGCCGGAGTGCCGTCCGCCGCTCGGGCAAGCGATAAAGTCTCGCTGGACGAAATTATAAGTCGAAACTCTTCCGCCTCTTTCGCCTTATCTACCCGGCCAAGGGATCTCTCTCTCCGCGACTCGCACCGGCGATTAATATATCTCTGATTGAGCGAGCAAACGACGCGAGGTCCGCGCTAACGACCAGGAGCGGCTCTGCACTTTCTCCTCGTGTGTCCACCTGCGCGAGCATCTTCATTTCCAGTTTCACGGGTGTTCGCGCGATAAAACGAGCTAAGGTTCGTTCGCGTAAACGTTCCGGCAGTTTTCGATCACGAGGATCCACCCCGTGGTCGCTGAAAGCGAAGCCGAGGACGGTTAGGCGAGCGGGTAATAAATTAATCCAGCGACACGTTGTTTCCCTCTAATCGCTCCGACCCAGATACCGGCTTACGTCAATTTAAGCGTATTAGTTAAATTACCAGTGGCCACTCGGGGATAATCGAGTAACGCTCGCGTTGCTATCAACGACCAAACGAATAAATCTCGTCGTATTTTAACGCTGCCCGCCGGTCTCGCGGTTTCCAGCAATTATCGATACCGATCGGCAGCCGCGTAATCGACGGGACGCATATTTTTCGCGGTACCGTGACAACAAGGTCGATGGAAAAATTTCGCGATGCCATTTTATATCTCGATTAGACGCATTCGAGACTCAGGGAAGCTTTCGTGAATGTTTGCGAATTAAATATTCGTGGAATTTCGTGGAACTTCCGAGAAATGAACGATGTGGTCGCTAAATTAAAGAATCGTCGAGAAAATTTGAAAATTTTCAAATTACTCGATTTCATAGACCGTCCGCGAGATGTATGGCATCCATGGACGCTATCGCGGCGAGTAAGCGACGATCTTTCGAACGAGCCCGGCACGCAAGAGCCGCGAGGCAATAAAGAGAAATACAAACAATCGCGGCGATGATTATCGTGGATAGATATAAAATCGGCGTTTAATTTCCCCGGTGCCGGAGACAATGAGGGGACTTTCATCGGCGCGGAAAAATGCGTCGCGCCGTTTGTCGCGTGCCTGGAATAATTTGTAGTTTGCAATCGTCGCTATCCGCGCGGCGATCGAAACATTAAAGTTTCGAGAAACTCGTCGCTCTCGACAAAGGCACACACTTTACAGCCGCTCGATAAGACGACGTCTCGCGCTCATGTTCGACACGTTTCTCTCTCGGCGTCACGGTAGATAGAGCACACGAGTCGGTCCCGCTCGCACGAAGTGGAAAATAATTAGATGCTAGCCCCGATAAACGGTGGAAAGGTAGTGAATGCATCGAAAAATCGTCCGCGCCGAGAAATCCGCAGATCGAACTTCCCTGTACCCTGTTCCCGATTATTTCGTGCCTGATCCTTGAACCTACGGACACTATCGCCGGGGAAAATCTCGCGTAGGCTATAAATCTCGAAGCCGCATTGGAAAAATAAAACGAATCGCGTGTAGGCCAAGGATAGATCATTCTCTGCTCCGTCATTTTGCGTCGTTCCGAAAGAAATCCATCTCTTTCGCAGTTTCCCTTTACACTCGTCCCGAAAAAGAAATAGGAAAAAAAATTTCAATAAGACGCTTTTGGTTAATTACGAAGAATCGAAAGCGCTGCAATGGGTACCGTGGAATATTCTATTTTCAGCCAGCGTTACTGACCATCGCCTCTTATCGTACTCCTTATCGCCGCGAGTAAATTTCGCAGGACTATCGACGACTTGTAAAGCGTTTCAGAAGGCAGGAAAGCAAACGAACGGTTTCGGTATTTACGCGCGATATCGGCAGCCCGAAGGGAGTGAGCGCCGATACCGATGCTCGAATTGAAATCTGACAACCGATATTACGACTCTATAAGCGAACGCGAATCGCCGGTTCCCCGAACCTCCAACCACACTCGAATAATACTCGATAGTTTGCTCGGCCTGTCGCGGCTCCTATTATTTCGCAACTAACGCAATTATCGTGAAAGCGAAACGGTCATTTTCTCCTCGCGGTGATACCTCCTCGGGCGTAAATTAACAAGCCGGATGATCGCGTACGCGCCGGCTATACCTTTAAAACTGGTTCGTTTCGTCCGGAATAGCCCCGTGTGTTACTCTCTTTTAAATTCCCCGCGACGCGCCGGGTTTACCGATAACGGTTATTGTAATTGAATCGAAAATTATTCCGGCGTCACCGGCTCGCGGAGGAAATAACCGGCGCAACCTTGGCATTCGCGTACGGATAATCGTAATCTCGCCACGGGATTCTTTGCCGAGCCGTCGATTTTCCCGCGAGCAGGAATGCGTTAAATAACACGCGTATAATATCGCTTTCCGAGAATGCAATTCACAGTGATAAGAGAGCAAGAAAGGTAATAGCAAGCGTATGCATAACTTTCTAATGCCGTAATAAAGGCCGGCATGCGGCCGTGTCCTGAAAAACCTCCAAGGATTAGAGCACGCTGGTCTGGCCGGCAATTCTTCGGGTATCCGAGGAACGAACTTGTCTACGAGCCGTGAATTTCTATTAGTAGATCTTAACGAGCCCGATGAAAAGTAAACACGCCGCGAGCTTTCGCGGGATCAGCATCGAACAATAAGACAGTAATCGTACCTTGATCGCATCCAGATAATTTGCCCACGTGGCGAACACCCGTTCGCGAAACTCGTTGCTTCCGTTGTGACTCTGGTAACGTCTCTTCCTGATCCTCGACTTCTTCGACATTCAACCACCGGCGATGATCGAAAGGATCGATCGACGAAAGCTCGAACCTCGCGTAGATGTAAGGCGACGAAATTTTCTAACTCGATTCCAACGCGAGAGTTCCAGCGACGCGGTACATGACGCTATCGTTCCCGGCACGACGAATCTACCGATAAAGCTTTCGACGCCGATAGACACTGGAACGGGCGCGGTTTCACCGATCGCGCGTAGGGTGTAGCTCGTTGGAGCGCATAGATCGCGCGGTCATGGCTGAAACGCGCAAGTGGCCCAGCGGGCTTTCGATAGGTTGCACAGGTGGGCAGACGACGGCCTGCTATCACGGAAAAATCACGGTGCAGAAAAAGGAATCGATAGCCTGAGAGAGCGTGACACAACGGCGCGAGGACAACGCGACGACTGTGCGATAACTGCGTCTCGAGATTACCGCGTTACCGCTCGTCAAGAGGACTCTTAACGGATATTTTATAAGAACCGTCGTGTTTTCCCCAAGGTCGACGCCAAGTGCATCGAAGCGTCGCGATAAGAGATAGACGCGATTGCATTCGAAGCATCCGATAAGAGTAAACATCGAGGAATATCGACAGATATACAGCGAAGTAGACAACTACTCGATTTTTTTCATGTCACTTCAGGTATAGGTAAACATTGGAGATTTTTTTGTTTTTCTCCCGCGTTTAAGGAGACAGAGTGTGGAATTCTTTTTTTTTCGAATTCCCGGCGTCTATTTCGAACGAGAGGAAACGCGGTGGGAGGGAAGAGTAAGTAGAATGAAATTCGGTAAACGATCGGGCCCACCCGAAATAATTCGCGTTCGGGCGAGCAGTTGGCAAGATTTGTAACAGCGATGGGTGACAGGAACTTGGCAAGTAACAGCACTTAGGGAACGCGAACGATCGCACGCACGCGTACCCACCGTGGTTATTATCAAGTTATTACAGTCGGCAAGTGACATGAAATAGCGAAAACACGCCGAGATAATGCGTCTCCTCCTCCACTTTCCGCGAGTCTCACTTTCCGCGCAACCATAAGCGTAATCACTTGCATCATCCTAGCCGCGTTTCGCGGCTTTGGAAAACGCGAGTCTCGTCGCAAATATATTCGACTCGAACTACTTGGAAATAGCGAAAATTTTCGTACGATTCTATCTTCGCTGAATTTTCTTTCTCTCTTTCCCTTCGTTGGAAAACGGTTAGCAGTTGTAAAAAGCCGCGTGTTCCGTTTTCGCAAGAGCGTTAACAATGGCGACAAAGATCGAGGCAAGTTCAGCGACCAGGATTAGCCGAAGCGGCCGCCCACAGTCTCAGAAAATCCAGCGTTTCAACAGCCACGCATCTCTCCAGCTGATAAAAACCCTTTCCGTTGAACCGTGATGCGGAACACAGCATTTGGCACGCGACAAAGAACGTGCTTGCAGGATGTAGAACAGGGTGGCTCGGCCAGGTAGCACGAATTAGCTTCGTGCCGAGGAAACGTAACGTAACGGTATGAAACGAGAGGCTGGCGTGCCTCTGGCGATGACATAACGCCACCACCACCAGCACTCTGTCGGCTCATAATCGCCTACGTGCTTAGGCTACCTTCACATCGGTATCGTTTGCCTCGCCGATCATCGGCCATACCGTTTGGCACCCGCGAAAATCTCGCGATTGCTCGAAATTCCTCGCTTTGATATCCCGGCTTCTGTGTCGTCGGTGTGGCTTTTCTCGGAGCGGAAACGAGGATCCTGCTCGTGACGTACGACGATATTTTTCTTCGTGCACGTCGCGGATGCGGTCCGGTAAGCAGCTCCGGCAAAATTTATCGCACGGTCGGCCATTGACGTAATTCTTATCCCCAACGAAAACTGGACTCGCGTTGCTCCTCTTGCGAGGGCACCGCAAATGCGTCATAACCGCCGGCGAATCGTTGCATCCTCCGATAAAACTCTTCGCGATAATTGTCCCAAGCACTTAAACACAAAGGAATCGCATTGTCCCGGGATTAATGCGAGATTTACGAGCGATAATTTTCTCGTGTATCCAATTACTACGATTACACGATTATTTCCTCCTCCTACGATATCGTTATCGCGCGCTGCTAATCTCGACGCGTGGCTCAGATTTTAACTACTTTTCGCAGACCACGAGACAATTTCTCGCGGACTTTTCACGTGGATCACGTTCGTGATTAAAAAAGGAAAATGTGAACGATTAAAAGACGCCGAGGAGGAACGGTTGTTCCTCCTACGATATCGTTATCGCACAGTGCTAATCTCGACGCGTGCCTCAGATTTTAACTACTTTTCGCTAACCAGGGGACAATTTCTCTCGGACTTTTCACGTGGACCACGTTCGTGATTAAAAAAACGAGTAAGACAAGGAAAGTATGGACGATTAAAAGATGCCTAGAAGGAACGGTTCTTCCTCCTACGATATCGTTATCGCGCGGTGCTAATCTCGACGCGTGGCTCAGATTTTAATTACGTTTCGCAGACGAGAAGAAAATTTCTCTCGCACCCTTCACGTGGACCACCTTCGTGATTGAAAAAAGAAAATGTGCACGATTAAAAGACACCAAGGAGGACCGATTCTTCTTCCTACGATATCGTTATCGCGCGCTGCTAATCTCTCCGCGTGGCTCAGATTTTAACTACTCTTCGCTGACGACGGGACAGTTTCTCTCGGACTTTTCATGTGGACCACGTTTGTGATTAAAAAGGGAAAATGTGGACGATTAAAAGACGCCAAGGAGGAACGACGAGTAGGCAAGCGAGGCGGCTGGAGGGAAAACGACGGCAAAAGGAGGACCGAGAGGACAGGGGCGGCGAAAGTGGAGCCGATCGGTTGGCCACGTGCAGAGACGCTCGTGAACGTAACAAGCGTTATCAGTTACCACCCACGGCCCATAAAGTCCTCCTTTATGGGAGTCACCGGGAGAAGATATACACCGGTCGCACAGGAATTAACGCCGGAACTGGCGTATTGGCCCCGACGACGCGAGCTCGTTCCGAGCAAATTGCCGGCAACAAAGCCGCCACGAAACGCGGCGATGCCGCTAAATGGATGTAATTCCGAGTTAACCACACGCCCAGATCGGCTCACGGCCGCATCTGCCCCGGCAGTTACATCCGCGTTGCAGCTGGCTAGAAAAAGAGAAAACTCGCGTACCGGGCTGCCCCGTGGTCCGAGGGGGCGCAGGGGGCGGTGTGGAGGGGGATGGGGCGAATTAATTTCGACGTCGCTCGTACACGAGGTCGTTCACACCGGGGAAAAACGGGTGGACCGTGTTTGGAACTCGTGAATGACTGGTCTTTAGGAAGGGGAGGCGATGATACGTCCTTCATTATGCGGATCCTTGGTAGAACGCCATGGGATTTAATGAGAATCGACGGATTCCTTAGATAGAGGGGTAATGGTGATACGTATTTGTAGTCGTTTTTGGGGGAAATATAATGGGATTCGGTGAACATCAAAGGTGTCCCAGCCCGTTGCAACCGATGGAAAGTGAATTAACCCGGCTCCCCCGTTTTCGAACTTTTGCAAGAATGTGCTAATAAGTGTTTATAACGTTCGGAATTTACAAGCGAGTCGGATAGCGCGAGGTTATCGGGATTTAACTCTTCGCCGCTTAACGCTAAATCGATAGTCTATTAATCGACGATCATGCGAGCATATCGGGACAGGCTTTGCGGTGAAAAAGCGGGAAAAAACGAAATGTCCGAGTGCAAAGGACGAGGAGGCAAGATGGCGGTCCGGCTGCCTGCGAGTCGCGAATGATCGATTTCCGGAGAAACCGGCGATTACGCGTGTCCTTTTCGCGATCGCCGGAAGTCGATGATGGAAGCGGATAATTTGGCCGAAATTGTAATGGCGTTTAACAGCAGCTGGCAGAATTCGGAATACGTAAACCATTGATTTTCGACGCGGCGTTCATTACGCCGAAGAATGTGGTAGAATGTAACGAGACTTTGGCGAAAAGAATCACGCGTTCGACGCACGTGCACGGAGCCGAGAAGGAAAGGTTATTCTTCGAAAAGTGACTGTTGCCGAGTCGCGCGCGGATGGAACAGGTTTTTTGAGAATGGAATTACAACTTTCGAAAAATTCTTCGGCTACATTTTGCAATCCAATCGTCGCGCGATACTTTTGGCATAACGTCCAACCGAGTGTCGCCGATTATTCGAGAATTTTAACGCCAATAGGAAATTCGTCGGCGAAATTTGCATAATAAGCCGCTACCGCGAGGATATATCTTTGCGAGATCTTTTTCTCTCCTTTTCCTCGATATCGGCCTTTGTACCTTCGTCCAAAGTCCGAGTCCGAGGGTCTACTTGCCGCGTACCTTCCGAGTTCTCTTCCTCGATGCTTTATTAATGTAACGCCTCGGAACGACTTCCCGTAAAAGGAACAATGGTCGATTATAAAAAGTCAACCCACGAAACGAAGCCTGTTTCTGTTGTATTAATCTCGGCGCGGGGTTCACGGGGCCGAATAAACGTTTCTTTTTCCTTCCTTTTTCCCCCCCCCTCCTTTCCTTTTCTTCTCTCCCCGTGGTCAGGCTGGCCCGTCTCTCCTCGGCCTGGCGCATTTTCAATTTGCAATGCTGATAAGATGGAAATACCCGAGCGGATTTGTAAGTCGAGCGCCGACGTAATCGGCTTCGTCGCGGCGAACGATGAAAGCGATCCGGTCCCCTCTGACGGCCGTGTAATTTTTCGCGTTTTTGTTTTCCACGCGTGGACATTTTTCCTTTTTCTCTTCTTTTCCCTCTGCCGGCTACCACGAACAACGTAGCCACCAGCTACGACAGAGGCTGGGGACGGCCGACCTCGATTGTTTCCACCTCGATCTCGGTAATTAGGTTCTACACGTGGGGGCAACGAACAACGAACTTTCCGAAGCGTAGCTGCGCTCGATGGTTTACTTTGTAAAATTCATCTTACGAAAATTCCCGAAAAAAAAAAACGGATCACGAATTTCTCTTCGAATAGCTGCCCATTGATGTCAGAAATTTTGAAATAAAAGAATACGATATTTATTGTATGAGTCTGGACTGGATTGGAGCTATGTAGGTTAAAGAAGGTTCCAAATACGGGAAAACAAAAGATTCCAAGTGACAATCGAAAAAACGTGGAGGATAGAGATCATTCCCACATCGTTGGCTTACAACAAATTTTATTCGAGAATCGGATCACGAATTGTGAGTTCGTCAATGTTCGCGTCGAATTTTTTCAGGGGTTATAGCGAAATAAAATATAAGCGATGGGAAAACACGATGGATTGGAGCCACGTAGGTCCCAAATACGGAAAATAAAAAATTCGCAGTGACAATCGAAGAAACGTAAAGGATAGAGATCGCACTCACATTGTTAAGCCGAAAAGTTTTATTTTTATCACTACTAGAACAAATTTCTTTCGAGAATTGGAAGTAATTCGAAGACAAAGATATCCCAGACCAACGTTCCAATCGAATCGAATCGAATCTAAAGCCGAAGAAAATAATATCGAAGGAGACGCATTGCGTGCGAAACGCGTGTCCGAAGGACGGGATAAAACTTTCCTCGGAAGGAAATAAATCATATCGGCGAGACAGCGTTGTGCCGTGTAACAGGTAAAAGTCATAATAACATCGCGTTACGACACACTCGTTAAAACGAATCGAATCTCCGCGCCGGGTTACGTAACGCGCCGAAAGCGAGCGTACACGCACCTCCGGCTGTCCACGGCCATCTTTCCGAAGGCGACCGGTCGCATTTTTCGGCAACACGTGATCGCCGGGCAACCTGCGTGATCCGCATTCGCACCTGTACGCTCGCCTTTCCTCGGCCTGCACGCGTGCACGGAGAACGCGTTCCGGGAAACGGTGAATTCGAGTCAGGAGTTCAGCGACGCATCGGATTCTTCCATTCATAAACCCGAGATGCTACGGGACGCGTGCACACGTGTATGCAGACACGCGCACACGCGGCAGGCTATCGTAATACCAACGTTACCACACCGTGGAGGAAACGCCGCGGTAAGTTTGCACTTGAATCGAATCGGGTCGAGTGCCGTTGGTGGTTCGTCAATGAAACTCGCGAGCCGAACAACAATTTGCGAGAACGGATTCTTGGCCTCCGCGCGCCGGCGAATCGGTGTCAATTGCCGTTTTAATAACAGTCGCGAAGCAGCGCGACAGTTCGCGCCGATACGCGGCGCGGTTCTTGTCGGCGGAACGAAAGGCAATTAACGAAGCGCAATTACCGGCGGCAGCAGGTGACTAGAATCGAGAACGACGTCTCCGAACCGGGAAAGACCGCGCGTACGAGTTTCTCGAAACGGTCGCTAGCGTTTCCTCTTCTTCTTTTCCTTTTTTTTCTCCCCTTCTTAGCTGCGAAGAACGCGGGAAGCGGATAGCGGCGCGCACGACACTCGAGGTGTCACGGATGATCGTCGTACGGGAATAAAATCGAAGGTAATAATTTAAGCGCGGTAATATTTTACGGTTAGACAAAAACAGCCGCGAGCATAGCGATTTTCCGCTGCCATGATCTGTCCCGTTTATATCAAGATTAGCCGGAGTCCGCGCGCGTCTGTTGTATTCGAATCGAGATATTACGCCGAGATCGCGCAGCGGCCTGAATTATCAGCGATCGTAAATCTCCGGCGTATCGCGTAAAGACATAATGAATAGATAATAAACAGTTTTACGCGCGGAAAGTGCTCAAGTTTATTAAGTAATTGCACGCCACGGGGAATTTTTCCGGCCGGCCTGAACGTCCGCTCGCGATTATCCAGGGTAGCGGTACTCTAGTTTATAACTATGCATAAAATATCGCACGGCAAACAGAATATCGACGTGTGCCGTCGCGTTCCTCGACACTGCCTCTCGGGAAGCACCCGACCACCGCCGGCACGAATTTATTAACCTCTACGTTCGTTGCTTCTACGATTATTGCCAGAACTCCTCTCTCCGCCTTTAAATACACAGTTTCGTTTTAAGACACCTTTAAACGCCGGCTCGAAACACCTTTGCATTCCTCTCGCATTCCTGAAAAACAAGCTACCCGTCCCTCTCCCGCAAGAATCCTACTACTCGTGTCCGACAGCGAAATCGTACGCGTTTCTTTCGACAAGCGTAACGCTTCGACGACACGAGCTACCTACGTCCTTCTACCATCTCTCGATACCGAAACGTCCCGGTCCAACCATATATTTATTTTTTCGGCCTTTTAACACCTTGCCGTAGCATTTAACTCAACGAAATCCGTGTCCAAACAGTGATATTTACGTTTGGCTCGCATTTGTTTTCGTTAAAGAACGGCGTGGGATTAACATACATTCACACCGCTGTTACCCCTCGAAACCGCCCCTGTCGAAATCGTACTACATCTCGACGGATTCCAATATTTCGATAATCCTAATCGACGAACGCGTGACCTTACCAAAAACCCTAGTTCTCTATAGGAAGATTTCCGAACGAAGTTTAGAGACTCAACGCGATCGGACGTAACGTTCGCATCGTTGGAAGCTCGTGATCGCGGAGGGGGCCGAAAATTAACGAGGTACGAACGTAATCTCGGCGGCGAACGCATCCGACACACCCAACCGGATGTACGGCAGTCCCACAGTTCCACCCACACAGGCTCGCGGCCTGGTTGCACGCGTGGACGGTCGCGGAGCGGCGAGCTGCGTGCACACGCGCGTGCAATTCGCGTGGAAGCGTACGTGCGGCTGGTGGCCGGGGCCCGGGGGGAAGACGAAGAGTGAAAGTACCTCGGAGAGGCCGGGTACAAAGAAGTCATCGAGGAATTCGAGGGAACGACGTTACGGTCATTGGCCGGGGAAGGATTCTGCATTTCTGGCAAGGTTGCGGGACACCAGCGCCGCCGTCGAAGTGCAAGGTTAATTGCGCGGCTCGCACGTTAATCAAGCTATCGAACGCAAGGCTAACTGCATTCGAACGTGCACGACATGCCGATAATGTTCGCGATATAGTCGAATATTAATTTTCGATCGTGACCCCGGGTGGTCTATTATTAAATCGTTATTAACCCCCGCGCCGGCGACGAGCCGCGCGTGTACCGATCGCGCGGCGCGCCTTTTTCCTCCATTTTTCCCGGCGTGTCGTCGCTATCGATGCAGCACCGAGATACCGATCGGTGAAACTGCTCCTTCATATTTATATCCGCGCCCGCGTTTGATTAACGATTGCGCCGTTCGCAGCTGCATTTAATAACCGCGTATCTCTCCATCCGTGAATGTCGCCTTCCCATCGCGGGGTTATTAACGCCGCCTTTTTCTCTCCCCGTCAGGTGCACTGTAATAGGGGGTATTATTATATCGCACGGGTATCTATGTAGATAAAGCCACGCTGTTTATTTTTCCGCCATTCTAATTACATCCGCCGTGTCTTACACGGAACCAGCGCCGCCTTCCGACCGAGCTTCCCATTGTTCCCCTCGAGATCGCTCCCAAGGTCGCGTTAGATCTTTTTGTTATCCAAGATCGGTCGATCGGGAACGGTTCGTCGCGATAGGTGACGAAACGGTGACGAGAAGACACAGGTCCAGTCTCGAAGGATCGTTGGATAAATCAACGATCACGCACCGATGTTAAGCACGTTTGAAATCGTCTACGAACAGCTAATTCTCGGTCACGGGACATGGAAGTCCACCGCCGGATTCCCTTCGCCATTCGTTATCCTAATTGGAAGATTCTTCGCGGATAAACCGTTGCTTTTTATATTCCGTCGCCGCTGTAACTCGGAACCGCGGCGAGCATCATGCCGCGTATTAATGTGTATTATCCGGCCGGCCATTCTTCGGGCTGTTGGCTCCTATCGAGCGGCGGCCATCGTCGAATTAAGGATCCTCGAGCACGCTCGCATGTCGGCAGGAAACGGCGGAACCGTCTTCGATCGCTCGATGCGAACGCCGGCTTAACCTGCGTCCGGTGAACTTTGATCCTCGCACTGTTTCGCGAACGCCATGTGTTCCATGTGTTCTCTTCTCTTCTCTCTCTTCGACCCCTTTTCTTCTTTCTATCTTACCGTTTAACGTGTAACGCGTTTCTGCGAAAGAGTTTCTATCACGGTTTGAAAATCTGGCGTATCAATCGGAGGATGTCGAAATCGGGGACACGTTTGGGAGTTTGCTAATGGACGTCCGGGGTTCCTCGCGTAATTACTTTCTTAACGATTCCGACCGGCGAATACGGCGCACGGATATTGGACAAAGACAGTTATTAATAACGCTTCGAACCCGGCGATATTTTTCCGCCGGTTGTTAATTATTCGCCGGCTGAACGTGTTCGATTATCGCGATACATCTCGGCGAGAGGAGCTTTATATTCGGCAGGGATAATGGTGGAGCGAAGAGTTTCGAAGGCGTGCGCGTTTCCCGAAAGAAATCGAACCTGTTCGAGGCGAAACGAGAGAAACGAGAGCAGGCGGCACCGGATGGCTGGAGCAGCGTCGAGCGGCATTTTCCGTGCACGACCGGCGACCCTGAAGAATTCGCTTGGTAGCCGGCCGTCGTATATTTTACCCGCTCCGTTTCGGCCCGCTCTATTTACCCATATACCGCGTTATCCGAGCGTTACAATTTTATTTACGTTCCGGCCGGCGAGCGTACACGAACCTCCTCGTCGTTCGCCACAGATTTGCATGCGAACTTGAACGTTACGTAGGAATTCCAAGGCCGTACGCGTCCTTTCCCGCCGATCCCCGCGGACGCCATTTCTCCGCACCCTGCTAGAGTTTCAACGACCACGAATCACCTACGAATAATTACGCGAGACATTCCCTCTCTCTTCTCGATCCGATCTCGCTTCGCTTAGAGCTCTAGCCAACGATCATCCTCGCAAGATTCTCGAAATTGAAAAATCCGAACGGTCTCGAAGAGATCCGTTCAACTTTAAGCCGATTTCAGCTATTCGATGCAGATTAAACCTCTGTTAACCTTTCTGATATTGTTATGCATTGAAAATCGAAGCCGACGACGAGTCTTACGACTCCACGTCCGCTTGTTAATTGTTAGCCGCGCCGATATTTATTCCGGCGACATTAACGAGAAGCGTCGACGGGGATATTTGCGAGCGAGCAACGGTCTCGCGTACGTGCCGGCCGATCGTTCCGTTTAATTACGCACAAAGTCGCGGCGCGCGTCGCGACGTCGCGGGTTTCTATAGGCAGGGATGAAGAGATTATCGCGAGTGACGTCGGAAGGTAAAGACGATCGGTAACGAAGCAATTACCATCGCGGTAATGAAACGACGGTGTCTTGTCTTCTATTTCCATTTCTTCCCCGGTTTCCCTCGTGCTCGTTTTTAACGATAATCGGTACGCGCGCAATTAGCAACACGTCGCGGAGGCAGCGGCGAATTCACGGTGACCGGTGGTTATTAAAAACGATAGCGGGGCTCATTAGGAGGCCGTAATTTCAAGTGGCCTAATAAACGCGTGACTCAGCGAGCCGCGGCTGCTCGCCTCGTGTAAATTACATCTGGACATTAGATCGTGTTCGAGCAGCACTGGGAATGATACCGGTCGCCACTCGGGATGCAACTTTGTGCCAACTGCTCGTTTTGTCCTTCCTCTTTCGTCCCTCTGCTCTACTCGAAACCTAACTGGGCTTCGCCGATTTTACGCGAAACCTCCGATTCGAATTCCAACCTAATCGCCGGTCGAAACTTACGAGGAAATTTGTTCAAAGATCTCGCGCGAACTTTCCCCGTAAAGTTCCGCAAAGTCTCGTAAAGATAACGCGTCCCGTTCTTGAATATCTTCGTTTCCACAGGAAAATACGAATTTTCTCTCGAACTGTCGGTGTTTCGACGCGGATCGAGGAAAGGCTGAGGTATTTAATCGAGCGATTTCTTTGCCAGAAACTATTCGTAATTGCACCCTTCCCAGCCGAGTTTATTCGAAGAGGTTGTAAAAGGAAAATAAGAGGTCTTAACGGCCGATCGACCGTCGTCCGATATACCGGCGGTTACGCCGAAAGATTCGCCAACTACCGGTGTAATGGTCTTTCGTAACGAAAGTGTTAATTATATACGAATTCACTTTTTCTCCCGCGTTGCCGAGAATTCTTGTTTTCCTCCGGTGTTCGGGCACGCTTATCCGAATCGAATCTATCCCCCGATAGATAATTACCAGGCGAAACAGTCGTTTTATAACTGTATCGTAATAGAAGTGATCAAATTATCGGCGATTACTTAGCAGTGATAAAACTAGGTTAATAATAATTACCAGCCGGCGAAGTGCTACAACGTGCACCGTGGAAGGTGGTCTTTAATTTGTGGCTAATACTGCCAGTCCCGGGTTACCCGCTGGAATTCAATGGGATAAACGTTAATTACCGGCTTTTAATAACTTATCGAACCATCCCCTATTAATTTCGTCAGTCGCTGGCCTATCGTAATCGCGTAATTGCCCACGGGGCGATTACTATAATTTCCTTCTTTCGTTTAAGACCAACTGGCTCGATTCTTTGCGCGATACATTCCCGTTCGACGGGCGAGAAGGTCTTTTTAAGGAGGACGAGTTATCGATTCCAAAGGCGGGGAATCTTATGTTAATCGCCTGGAAGCCGACTCGTAAACAAGACACGACGAAAATACGACTTCTCGGGAATCGATAAAACCGCCATTTTGCGCGAGACCGACGCGTCTACGAATTTTTCGACGAACCGGCGGGATCAGTTTGAAAAATCGACGATCGCCGTGCGCTTAGGCACTCGGACAGTTCCCGAGAAATTATTTGCATTATATTTCCTACGCTTTTCGGCCACCGTATGAATAAAATATTACGCTTTCCCCGTGAGTATACATTTTCTTGAAACTCGGCTTCGCATGAAATTAGAATTTGTTATTCCGTCCCGACGTGCAATCCCGGCCGCAGTAAACACCGCGAGAGTGATCGAATAACGTTCAGCAACGAGTAATAATAAATTACTAGCGCGTTAATCGCGACGTTTCCAAGTAACGTGTCTTTCCTCTGTGACGAGTCATCCTCGTGACGAAATTCTCCGTTATTTTTCCCTTCGACGCGTAAATCTCGCGATAAAACTCGACCTTTTAAAGTTATCCGAATCTAAGGAACGACGATGAAAGTATAGTCGGGATAAAGGATATTTGCGTTCGCAAAAATGACACGATTCGATGGAAATCGACGGATGGACACGGGACCGATTGACATTCGTCGAACTTGATCTCGCGCCGATGCATCGGGGGATAAATCGTCTTCTGGAGTGACGCGCGACGCCAGGAGATAAAATCTCCGGATACAAAATAAGCAAACTAAGAGTTAGAATGCGGCGCCTGAGCGCGACAACAGGGGGGAATGTTGGAATACGGAATGACATCCGGCTGGATGACTCTAGGGGGTTCCTGGTATCTCGAAACTCTTTGGAATTCTCTTCGGTGGCCCGAGGCCTGCGCCCCCAACGGAGATTCTTTCCGCGTACGTGATCTATGCCATTTCATCGGGGATAAAAGCGCGTGGACGTCGATGCAACGAGCGGTAAACTAAACCGAGAGCTAGCAGTCACCTGCGCGATTAATCGCCGAGGCGACAAAGGGATTCTTCGACTCCTAAGATTTCCGAACGTCTCGTTATTCCGATATTCCCTGCTTTGAGTAATTTAAAATGATGCGAAGCGCGTATCGAAGTGTCTATCAATTTATTCTTAAGGCGATTGATGTAACTTTGGAAAGGCCTAAGATCTACGATGTTAATTTTAATCCCGGGATTCGATTTCTATCGCTGAAAATATCTCGGTATTCAGATAGAAAACATTCGACTTTCGACTTCTGTTTTCCTTGTTTTGTGTAATTTTGAATACTTTGAAGCGAAAATCCGCGATGGCGAAGTGTCTATCGATTTAATCGTAAGGTGATTAGAATAACTTTGGAAAGATCTAGAATCTGGACCTTTAATTTAGACCTATGATGTTAATTTTAATCCCGAATTCGATTTCTATCGCTGAAAATATCTCGGTATTCAGATAGAAAACATTCGACTTTCGACTTCTATTTTCCTTGCTTTGTGTAATTTTGAATACTTTGAAGCGAGAATCCGCGGTGTCGAAGTGTCTATCGATTTATTCGTAAGGTGATTGAAATAACTTTGGAAAAACCTACTACCTAGATCTCTGACCTAGACCCACGATGATAATTTTAATCTCAAAATTGATTTCCACCGCTCCAAGTCGATCGCATTTCGAATTTCGTTAGCGACAATCGGCAGACGCTCGGATGCGTGTACCTGTTAATCCTTTTCCTCTGCCTCTCCGGCAAATTCCACTCGTGCACGCGTCACCGTCTCCCATATAAACAACCAGCTTCTCTATGCAAACTGCAACCTGCTGGCAAGTTTATCCACACGCGCGATTCCTTTATTTCCACGCGCGCTCGCGCCCAGTAGGCGACACGCGCGTTCCAATAATCGCGAGACCGTTCCGCCGCGATTTCTCCTCTAACGCATACCACGCGAGCGTCGGGGCCCTGGGTCCCATAAGCAATCCTCCGCGCGTTCTTCTCCGGTTGCAATCGCGTGCAACCGGAGTTTTTCCCGAGCGGAATCGACGGAGGATCGGGATGATCCGGCGTCCGGCCGATTTCAGAGCGCGGATCGACGCGGGCGTTGCGAACGATGCCTTAATGCAAATGCGCCTCGCGCGGGGTTCGGATGCGATAGCACGCGTCGTGCTCGAGGTTGCGGATAATAATCAGAACGGAACGCGGCGACCTGAAGCGTAAACGCGAAACGGCCGGCCGCGGTCCGCTCGAGAGCGCGGGGAACCGCTCTATCTGCATAGCTATCTTCCGATCTCGGTAACACGTACGCGTACCGCGTGCACACGCCGCGGAATAAATTCGCGTCCCGACGTCGCGGGGGCTGATTGAAATTTTAAGCCGTCGAACCAGCCGGGATTATGGGAACCGACCATGAGAAACCGCGGACGATCGGCCGACACGGGAGTAGCCCGATGTTGTCCCCATCGCTGGGACCAATCGGTATCGCGAGTTTATTCCTCGACCTCCTGACGGACCAAACGAAGAACCATGAAAGACTTTTGAGCAAGCAGAGGAAACGCGTGTTATCTTAAAGTTTCATCGGGATTGGTCGATTTTTCTGGAATTTATGACACCTCGAAAATGGAAGAGTCTGTAATCGGCAAAATCTTCGATTATCAACGCACCTGTCGCCAGATGGAAGAATCGAATATTCAAATTGACTCGCAGATGGTGAAGGAATAAGTTAAAAGATAAAGTACGCACCTTTTTGGACAAAGAAACAATCGTGTTAACCCTAGGATTTAACGCTAGAACTATCAAGCCAGTTGAAAACAGAGGTCTCGGAATTTTTCTTTTTGCAATTAATCAAAACATGTGTGTCTCACTAAAATTATTATTACCTACGCCCGTTATGTTTAGGTACCCATTGAAGATCGGCAGTTTTAGTGTCAAATTACGATAGTGCTTTGATTTTCATTAACTAATCTGAATAAGGCGAAGAATAACGCGTAACCGAGATAGGAAGAAATCGACGAAAAATAATCAGAAGCTTAACTATCTACGAATTAAACTTGCTACTTGTGACACTCTTACCACGAATCTTGAACGATATTCTAGCCGAAAGGGTTAAAACACAATCGACGAGTGTTTCTGATTTTCATCCATCGTACGAATCAAAGATTATCCCGATACACGTGGGATTCGGTAGTTAATGTTCATCGAATGGCGTCGATTGGAAGCGAGTGAGCGGCACACGGCCATCGTTTGACGAGTTACTAATTACGACGATCAGAAGGAGCTTGGATCAGTCAAGGCCTTCGATGCGCAAGCTGCAGATCCTCGAGCAGATGTCACGATTCGCAGCTGCATCCGCGATGACATGTCGCAAGAAACTTTCTACGCTTTACAGAAGGATTTAAATTCCCTGGAACACGCTCGTTCCGTAACCCAAGGTTCCCCTTCGTTTTTATTTTTTGTCTTCCTCTTCTCTCGCAAAACGCGGCGTGGATAATCGGGAGGAAAAAAGCAGACGAGAAATTTGTTCGATCATTGTTCTCGCGAAACTGTAATCCCATTTACCGTCATCAGGCCGAACGACCGTCTTATATAGACGTCCATTAGAAAACGTTGCACAGGGTTAAAACAGACATCATTTTGTAATTTAGTCGCCGAGGGTCAAACGATTTACAGCAACTCGCAGATACGCGCATCAAGGAGAGATGTACCGCTCGTGTGTAACTAAATTATGCGTCGGGCATCGTGCCCGATGTAACAACCTTTCGTCCCGACTACTACCAATCGATTGCTACATCAGCCCGAGACCACGTGCGAGCCGGGATTTATACGCGAGGCCGGCTAAAACGATCGGCCATCATAAATTCTTCGAACGGACCGTCGGAAAGAAGTCGCCTCGAACCACAGGCCTCCTTTTTTTCTCGTTTCGCGAGTCCAGAAATCCTGACGCAATTCCCAAAACTAGCTATCGAGATTCAACACGCTGACACGCTTCGCGCCTAAAAACAGCGATCCGAGAACCCGTGTTCTTGCTTCTCGATTCGGAGAGAACGCTCGATTTGGCTTTGCCAAGAAACACACACCAGTCCTTTTCCAATGTATCCAACGAAACACGACGATAAAAATTACGTAGGTTAAATTCCAAAAGACACGAGCGATGCGAAAAAGTAAAATCTCACTGGCACGAGCTCGGTCGTTAACGAGTGAAATTAATCGGGCCTCGTTTCTTGCGTCGAAAACTGATTTCCTCGATGAAGCTGTTCCCTCCCGTGTCGCTTTTCCCCTCGGATGAACTTTCACTCGGGAGGTCCGAGAGAAATTCGGCGAAATTGGCCGGAAGATCGCGGAGGATTCATCGCTCGGTTCTACCCCGTGCAAAGTGTCGCGCCGGCGTGTTCCGGCAAGAAATTTCAGCACGAGTGCTCGCGCGGATGGCCGGTAAAAAGCGAGCTCACTTTCGGCGACCTACTGACTCACCTGTGCCAGGTGAGCGTCGCAGGAGCCGTCGCGGCCGGCGATCGGGCTGCCGATCGTCGACCGCAAACATTTCTCCGCGATATACGATCATTAAGCAATAATTCCGAGCTGGTGATCGGGCAGTCGGCCAATCTGTTACACGGTTTGTCCCTCCTACGCGGATCCCGGGTAGCTCGGTTGCGTTCACGGAGGCGTAAATTGCGTAGGAATAATAGAAGCTGATCGCTGACACAATGAACGACATTCCCAAGCTTGACAATCTCCGCTCGACGGCATAATCGTTCCGCGGATACTTTCCGTCGTTGGCCACTTAATTAATTTACCCAGGCCGACATTCCAGAGTGCTACGCCACCGATATCGTTTCTGTTCGTTTCTCCTGTCCGTCGTACGCGATTTCGCGGAAAAAGTTCAGCGCAGGAAGATTTACGAAATGTTTCTAGGAAGCGTCGGGCCAGAAGACGCGGGAAAAGATTGCGAGACGCTAGCTCTCTAAACGCATAGACGTTTCTCGGGAAAGGAGGCTCGTAATTCCCGTAACATCTTTGCAGAAGTAATAAAAATTCGCGCGGTGTTGAAAGAAGATCAATTTGTGGACAGTGCGTTTGCTAAACTCACACCTCGCGGGTCCAGGGGGTCTAGAATCTTCGTTCCGGGGAACCATCGATGCAATTACCCGAGTCTCCTCGAACGTTTTCGACGAAAGCCACTCGAAAGCATCGAAAAGACGGATAAACAGGAAGATCGACGGTAAATTTGGCACGGTCGAAACGAGTTTCCTCGATCGGCCTGGACTTTGGAGTCCAGCGCTGATCGAAGCTGATGGGATTTCATCGAAGCGGATGCGCTAATTCGCTTCTCTCGCGAACGAGCAACAAGCGATCCTGTTTATGCATCGCGAGCAGGCCTCCGCGAGTGCTAACCTTGCAACGAATTCCTCGGCCGAGCTTTCGAAACGGCCAACGGTCGCCGACCAATTAATTTAACCGATTAATCCGACCGGCCAGTCGGCGAATTACTTTCATTAATTAATTGTCCGGCAGCTTCGAGCGAACTGCACGTAACTCCAGAACGGCGTTTAACCCGCGCAAGCTCTGGACTTAAGTAACTGTTCGTTATTTTAATTGGTTAATTAAGCGGTTACGCTGTCGGACCGATTAATTGCCAGACGAAATTAGACGGACCGCTGGCCGAGTCGAAATATCATCCATCTAGGTAATAGCGTTCGCGGTTGGTTAACATAGCGAACAGTAAATATCTGTTACCTCGAGCAATTACGACGAGAATTATTGAATTCCGTCTCGATGCGTGTATTCCGTAATTTGTATATTCTGTTTCTGTTGCTCCGCGAAAAAGAGGGTCGAAACGCGGAGAAAAACACAGGGAATCAACGGAATCTCTCGATATCTCGTTATCGACTCGCCACGAGCGTTCAGACACTCGCGAATAGCCCTGCTCGCTTCCTTCTCCGGCGACAACGCGAGCATTTTGCCGAGACGCGCTCGCCAGTTACGGCGGGCAGCATCTGTCCAATTAATTCCGGCTGTTCGACGTAACCGCTTAATTAATTACCCGCGAAGCAATTAATCCGCTCATGACTCCGTGTCGGTGTACATGGCCACAAAGCCGCGACTATCTAGGCGGTTGCTGGAAAAAAGCTGTACAGTTTCGCGTCATTCGCCTAGAAAGAAGAGTCGCCTGGATGAACGGCAAGCTGAGCAGCAGATGACTTAAACGGAACTCACGCAGTTTTTGCCTCCGATGACACGAGCGTTTTTGCTTTTTCTCGCCATCGTGCGAACCGGAGGGTCCACGGGGCCATCCGGGGCCCGAGTGGAACGCTCTCGAGGTCCACGAGTCATTTTCGTCAGGCTTCTGACCTCTCACCTCCCGTTCCCGAAGCTGGGATATTCCTACAAGGAGGGTTCGGAGAAGCTTCGTACTCTGACGAACGCGGGGTATAGGATCGGATCCGAAGGCTGAGATCTACTTGGCCGAGAGAGCAGCCTTGACCAAATCTCTCCGACTGCTGGGATTCGTCGCGGGAAAAAAGCACGAGACGCTTTCGACGGGTGAAACTGTCCAGTGACAGCTTCCTCCAGGGAACGGGCCGATTGCTCTCCGATCTCTATTATGCAACGCCTGTAATTTAACGCGTTAATGCTTTCGGTAAATACTGGCATATAGAACTTGGTCAACTGGATTCTTCTAACGGGATGGAAAGCGTCGAGACGTGCTCGAACTCGAGTAAACTCTCACAAACTGAAGTATATCACACGTGTATGCTCGTACGTGCGGACATTCGAACGCAGAGAGAGAGAGAGAGGAGGTGGAATTGATATATGTACCATTTGCAATAGCGTTATATAACGCTAATAATCGAAAGTGTGTTAATTAAAAGATCAGAAGTTAAGAGCAATTCCCACGTAATGCACGGTGGGACTATTTGAGTCCTTTTG
The DNA here is from genome assembly GCA_002201625.1 of Euglossa dilemma. NCBI lineage: Eukaryota > Metazoa > Arthropoda > Insecta > Hymenoptera > Apidae > Euglossa > Euglossa dilemma. The sequence goes on from NIJG01000002.1 coordinate 1,708,743, forward strand.
ATACCTTTGATGATAAAAATTACCGATCTTGTTTAATTTAAAGCGCAATAAAATTTCCATGCCTCAAAGAGTTAACACACTAGCGCCACCATGGCCTGTATCTCTGCCAAATTACTGCGAATATTTTATTTATACTGTGCGTGCGAACATTCGAATGCAGAGAGAGGAGGTAGACTCGATATACGTAGCGTTTGCAATACGCGTTATATAACGCTAATAATCGAAAGTGTGTTAATTAAAAGATCAAAAGTTACAAGGAATTCCCACGGTAATGCACGGTGGAACTATTTGAGCCCTTTTGACACCTCTGGCAATAAAAATTACCAATTTCGTTTAATTTAAAGTCCAATAAAATTTCCGTGAAAGATTTAACTCACTAGCGCCACCATGGCCGGTATCTCCGCCAACTACCGCGAATATATACTTATCCTCGAATAATTCTTATAATTTTCCCGATACGATCTAACCCATTCTTACCAAATATACCAATCCGTTCTAAACGTTTCAATTTAACATACACATCCGACTCACCGAACGCGGCGAATGTAAACCGAGCGTAAATCGGCAATTGAAAAATACCGATCACGAAACATCGGAAAAACGCTTTGTCCCGAGACACGAGCATCGGGATCGGGTCTATATAAAGCTTAACCAGCCTGATAGAACAGCAGCGGCTCCCAGTCACGTAGCCTGCTCGTTCGACAAGCCAAAGTGCACGTTCGGAAACGTTTCGACGCGGACTTCGTATCCGCGTTTTCTCGGCGATTTTCCGCGGCGGAAGACGGAAAGGAAGAATCGAGGTCGGTGGAAAACCTCTCGGCGCGTAACGACGATGCGAATAGCGGGAGGATGACGGACCGCTTCCGCGTCCGACTGGTTTTTAGAAGCGGAGTCCGGCTACGTGTGTCGGCCGATTGGAATCCTCTGTTTGCGCGGTGCAAATATCAGCTCGATGCCCGCGTTGCGGCGTCGACATGCATCGGTGCATCAGCGATGCACCGGTCTACACGCCACTTAGACGGGCTACATCGACGCGCCGACACGCTCCAGAGGAAATAATTGCGCCGTGGATCCCGTGTACGCGGCCACGTACAAGCTTTTGACTCTCGCGAATGGGAACCGGTCGCGCGCGCCTTTTTCTCCTGCCGCCGCGCCTCGGCCCGTTTAATTCGATGGGCCGAGATTCTGGAACAGGTGTACCAATTTAGGCGACCGACGAGAGTAAGAGGGATTCCGACGGGATAATAAGCGGCGATCGAGCGATCGTTTGCTCGTGATACCATTCGAATGACGCGGTGTTAGCCGCTCCGGAATATCGATCAACGTTCAGGGCTCGGTTGCTCCGAGCTGCTCGCCGCGGTTGCGAACTGATCCAGGTGAGTAGCTGCGATGGAGAGAGAGAGAAAAAAAGAAAGGATAGGTGGCTAATAAAATCTTCGTTTTAAACGAAGCATCCGCAAGGTGAGGATGATTCCGAGTAATTTTCAAACATCGATTATGTGTTCTGGTATGTTAGACGCAGGTTTGCGCAATTTCGATGCTAGAGTTCCCTCGTGATTGTTAAATTTCCCAGGTATCGAATAGGAGGTAATAACCGTAAATCGGTAGTAAATGTTAGTTAACTAACCGGGTCGAGATTCCGAGATAGCCGAGAATTTCACCCGGACGGTGTTATTCTCGCATGGATCGAAGCCGAGGCTTAATACAATAATTTACGAGCGCGCAATATCGTTCGCGCGTACCGTACGTGTCTCGCTTGCCATGTTTTTGAAAAGGTGCACGCGTTATAATGGTTAATAGTTATAAGATAGAGATTAGGCGATAAAGCGGGTGATATACGGGCGTGTGTAGCAGTCAAAGTTGATCGCGGACTGTTTTTAACGAACGGGAATGCACGGCCGAGAGTATTAAAATTCCATGGCTACCCGAGTGGACGAGAACGAATTTCGAGGGACAAGAATTTAATGCGACTTCGGGCCCGAAACGGATAGGACGTTGAAAGACAAAACTCGACGGCGAAAACTGGCTTAACGCTTTCGGGTGTCATTCAAGGCGTTTAGCTCTGTAGCCGAGGCCTCTAAAACAACCGTATACAGCGGTAGGCAAAGGCAGAATAAAAGGAAAGGACGGGGAAACAAGAAGGCGACGAGTTGGACCAGGCGGTCATGGACGAAACGTGTTTTGGAATCTTGCACGGCGATCATGGCGTCACGTTCAATTTGTTGTGCATGGTCTCGGCGGGAACATCGATAAAGTAGATGATCGATTCCTAACCGAACCGTGTTGTGTCGTGTCGAAGAAGAGTTTCGTCCGGTGAACGAGATCGTATTAACGCTTCATTAAAAACGTCGCTTACGTTCCGCGGTGATTAAAATTATGAATCAGCGTCAAACGTGCCAATTTTCTCGAATATTAAACGCGAAACCTGCAGGATTCTCCGAAAAGCGAAGCGTAGAAGATATCCCGCGCGAAACGGAATTATTTCACAACGTGGGAATGACGGGTTGCAAACAGATACTTTACGAATAGCGTACACTCGTACGTGAAAGTATTCAACGTACGTGGAACATCGTTTAAAAGCGTCGTCGATTAAGAAATAGCAAATTTACACTCGGTTCGCCTTTCGTTACCTATGACAGTCTCGAGAGAATTTTCCGTTCAACTCACTAGCGCCACCATATCCCGTATCTCCAACGAACGTACCATAAACACCATGTATATCGTTGAATTACTTTTGTAACTTTTACGATGTAATCCGAGGATTATAAGATATCGTTTGAAACATTTCGATGTAATACGTATGAACATAGTTAGAATACTTTCGTGTACGAGTGTACGTCTAACGTTGGTTGAAATCTCCGACCGAACTCTCGACTCTGATTCCTCGCCGACATTCGACTCTCGATTCCCAAGTCTCGACCGACCAGGCGCACGCATTTTCCCAACCGTATAACCTTGGGTGGTCCTTTAAAAAGACCTTGGGTGGCCTTTAACACTCTAACCTCTGACCTCTGGCTCCCTAGACCAGACGCTCTTCATTTGCACATCTATCGTCCCGGCCTAAACGAGTCCTATCATTCCCACGGTGAGATAATCTCGCTCGTACAATAGAGCTCGCGTGGAGAAAAGACGATATGAAAAGACTCACGTTGACTTTGGCGAGATACAGCTCAAACTCCTTGTATGGATCCATCTCCGATTTGGTTGCGGTCAGCAGCTTGCCACTTTCATCGCGACTTTCCACTATTTTCAACTGATTCACCGTTTTCGAGCTGGGCAAACCCGACGCGACACTTCCTTTCGAGCCATCGACATGCAGCCCGCCGCTGTCTTGCATGGTCTCCATGCTCCACCGTCACCTTGACCTCACGCGCATTTTCCTGTGCACCTGTAACAGCAGTAACGTAACGATCAGTGGCGATTCGACGCGAGGCGAACCGGCCATATAATTAAAGGAGGGTTCGCGACACGCTGATACAGCTCGGCTACTTCCATGACCCCTGGGATCATGCGGTTTATCGAAACTGTATCGTGGCGCCGTGTACTATATACAGACATTTCGAAACCGTGTTTCTATTTGTTTCGCTCAACTTCGGAGCCGCTTATCTCACGGTCTTTTAACCCTGAGCACTCGGCTGTCCACTCGTCGGACACGTAATAAATTTAGCAAACTCGAATATCTCCGCGCGAAAAGTTCATTCCGCGATACAGTAGGTCAGAAGCCTCTAAAAAGTGGCCGAATATGGGTTTTCACATTTTCATAAATTGAAAGTGTCATCATGTTCTAGATATTTAATATCTAAGTACTTATTTTCCAATTTTTATGCAATTTGATTAATTATTATTCTCACAGCGAAGCGATGAATTTCGCAAAAGAGAAATAACGAGCAACATCATATTCGTACTTGAAACGTCTCGCAAACGAAGGGATTTGAAGTAATTAAGTTTGTTCTTCTTGTTTCTGATAGTTACGAGTATCTAGTATGCAGGAAGCATTGTACTTTTGTCGGAAGTGCGATGTTAACTATGAATTTTAATGCTAAGCGAGGAAATGTCTGGAGTTTTTATGATATATCTTACTTCCGAATACCTGTAACATGCTATAACACGTGATACAGAAATTTTGCCCGTTATTCAATTTAATCAAGTATAGCTTGATCGAACGAAAAAGGAACCGTTGAATTTCTTAACGCGTTTGAGCGCGAAAGAAATTAATATTCTAAAGAACATCTCCTTCATTGACCCATCACTCTTCTCAATATTTTAATATTCCAAGCCAAGAATAGTCATTCTTTATAATCGTGGTATAAATCATCGAAATATCGACTACAGGACATAATTATTCGATTACCAAAATACCAACGTTTCCATCGTTGAAATAAAATTCAGAAAAATTCCTCGAGGACAGAACGAGAAATGCAAGTTCTCAATTAGCAAGGTGATTTATAGCTAGGCCGGAAAGCAAAGGGCTTCCTACCCTTTTAATCCGTATTTGCTCTTCGAACGGGCCCGTAATTAATGTCATTATCGCGGGGGATAGAAATTAGCGCTAGGAAGGATGAAAGAGAACAAAAGGGTAGGCCCGGTGGTGGAATACCTAGAGGCGAAAGGATTATAATTAGCTCTAGTGTGACTCACTACTAGCTACGCTGAGCGTAGAGACTCGTATAATCCCGGCTTGTCAAACACTTGAAAAGGGTAAAATGGCCACCTGCGCTGTTATGATTGCATTTGGCTAAATTTAGCAGAACCGTCCGCGTTAGTCACCGGGGCTAATTATATTTCGCAGATTAGTCTGGCCGCGCCGAAACGCGAGAAGGCTAATCTGAAATTACCGCCGCGGTTTGTACCTCCGTCCATTTCTCTCGGTACCGTTCCGCAAGACACAGTGCTTCTCTCTGTCTCGATCGTTTTACATCGTTAGACCGATTAACGCGATTCTCTTCCTCCGTCCGTGTTCGGACAATCGGGTTTCGTAACCTGTTCGAACCGCGAGCAGGGCACATGTGAATTTCATAATTACCGCGAAACTAGGCTCCCCTCTTTCGCCTCCCATGGTAATTTCGTCCGTTTCCATGGGATAAACGCTCGTACAAGAAACGAGCTGCCGGCGGAATCAGATGCACGGTTTTCACGTGAACGGCGGGCATTTTAAAGTTCAACGGGCCAACGAGTCTCCATCATCGCGGGCACTTGAATCACGATCGAACGATCTACACCGAGATCGTGTGTATCGATTGTGCCCGAGTCAAGTGGGATACTTATAGGACATGATATGACTGCCGTTTCATTCACCGGGCCCGCCAACAATAAAGTCATGCATGAGAACACGAGTCGGTCCGCGAGGCGCAGACGTAACATTAGAAAATCGCCGGATGTCTGGATCGCAGGCAACCTGTCGGCACCCAATATGTCAGCCGATTTCACAGGTGAACGATGATGCTCGAGCAACGTCGCACCGATTCCGTGATTTCCGCGCGAGAAACTCGCGGCTTGGGTTAGACTTGAGTTAGGTTTACCAACCGGGAACGGATCGGAAGTCTCGAAGCGAATAGGAAATCGCGAAATCGTTCGAGAACCGAGAAACTCGGTTCGTCGTGAATTCGTTGATATTCAAATTTTTCTTCGAGCTAAAATCGATTACGTTCGTTCGAACGGTCGTAACGAGCCGATCGAGATAACGATCGCGATAATTATTTGGGAAGGCGTTGGTCGGCTAGATAGAACGCGATCCTATTTGCGTGCGACGGGCGTCGGGGCGGCGAGTCAATCTGGAGCGCGGAAAAAGCGGCGCGTGGGTAGGAAGTCAAATTGGAAAATTATTTCCATCGGGATCATTCGGCCGTCGTTGATAAATGTGTCATTACGCTTTGCCGCTGTACCGTGAAATTAATCGATCGAACTTTTAATTAGAGCACGCCGGAGATCACAGATAGCGGTAATAATATAGGTAGAAAGCGGCGGTTCGTAAACAGAAAACGGCCGGCACAGAGGTGAAACTCGCCGGCTCGTTGTTGCATCCGCGTAAAATTGAGACATTGAACGATGGAAAATACGTCCGGGTAATTATAGGAACGGACGGGAACACGCGAGCTGGTCCGTCGGTATTTACCATGTTCGAATCGATTCCGCAAAACCGTGATTAGCCATGCGTCCGCCTGCGTTGTATATATCTGCCTGTCGGGGTCTGTGACGTTGGCTACACCTCTGACGGCGATACGCAACATCGATATTTAATTAATTTTTACGCAATAATCAAAACACACGCTGAAATGCCAGGTCCGCCTGGTTTCGTAGACCAGTTTCTCGATAGACGTTGATTTATTAGCGTGAATACGATTAGCGTCTCGATCGCGTATACGCTCTAAAGCGATGGAAAGAGAGAGAAAACGGAAGATGGGGGGAAAAAAAATCTGGAAACCGGCGCTGGGCGTCGCGGAGAGCTTTGTGTCTGGAGTTTCGGGGCGCCGCGGTGGCGCTACCACGCCAGGACACTCGCGGTGGACGCCGGTGATCCGTGTTCCTTGGCGATCTAGCCATCCAGGTGTGAAGTCTCGCGGGATCCGTGCAATCGCGAGTAAATTACCGGCAATAATTTCCATGCGATAAGAACGACACGCGTCTCGAGGCCGTTTTAATTCAGTCGAATCAACTGGCCGTGTCCAACGTGCTCGAGAATGCCATTCGATCAGGGTGAGGTATCGATACTACGAGGCATCGGTATCGAAGCTATTTGCCAAGCATTCTGACGCCCCTCGCCTCCCTATCGCGAGCCACAAATTCCCACGTCCCACGCCGTCCCGGTGACAGCCAGTTGTCGACTGGAATTTCACCGACCGCCGTGTTTTCCCGCGAGACCAGACGTCGATCCCGACGACAGATCGTCGAACCGCGCTGCGTAATTAAATCGTCCGAGACGAATCCGCTTTCTCTCTTCCTTCCGGCACCGGTCCTGACCAAGAATGGTCCTGGCGAAGGAATTCGAAAAAAATTGCAACGATGTTTTTCCGCGAGACCAGATGTTGATTTCGACGGCAGAACATCGTTCCGCGTCGCGTAATTGAATCGTCCGAGACGAATCCGTTTTCTCTCTTCCTTCCGGCCCTGGTCCTGACCGAGAACGATCATGACGCAGGAATTCGAAAGAAATTGCAACGGTGTTTTCCCGCGAGATCAGACGTCGTTTCAGACGACAGATCGTCGATCCGCGCCGCATAATTAAATGGTTCGAAAAGAATCCGTTTTCTCTTTTCCTTTCCGGCCCTGGTCCTGTCCAAGAAAGGTCTTGACAAAGGAATTCGAAAGAAATTGCAATGGAGTTTTCTCGCGATACCAGATGTTGATCTCGACGATAGATCGTTGATCTGTGTCGCATAATTAAATGGTTCGAAATGAATCCGTTTTCTCTATTCCTTCTGGCCCTGGTCCTGACCGAGAACGGTCCCGACGAAGGAATTCGAAAGAAATTGCAACGAGTTTCACGGCACGCCGATGAATAAAGCAAGGGTGGCGCGATAGAGGCAGGTTTCGTTACGCGAACCCCGCATTTGAATATAATTCCGCGTTTTCGCCATTAACATTGAATATACATTCTTCGGCCGCGAGTGTTCTTCGTTCGACGCTTGATTACCAGCAGTTGCATTCTTTTTCTGTATAATAGTCGGCCACACCCTTCCGCGCGGTCCGGTATGACAAATCCGAACGACTGCGCGCGCTTTTTCGTCTATTAAACATTAATTTATACACCCTAGAAAGTGTTTAAACGATAGCATCGTAAAAGATTAATCGTCAACGTGGAAATATGGCAAATCGCAGGTGTCGTTATATGGCCAGTTTAAATAGCCCGTGTCGAAGAACGCGCGAGTTCGCGGTCCCATTCACTCGGGCCTTGCACACCTGTACGCTTGGATTCCATTTACTTTACGAGAGTACCGTAAAAGAGCAAGTGGACGAGTGAAGATTTTTATTCCCGCGGACAGAAATTCGGAAAGACGCGGGGCGTCGCATCGGAGAGCCTCGGGCCAGGGGGACGATTCATTACGAGTATTGCCATAAAGAGCTTCCTGCTTCTTTAACGACGTCGTTGGAAATTTTCCTGCTATAAATTTTAATTGTACTCTCGCCGTATAAGCTTTCGCGGAATGATCTCGGTTTACGACTGTCTCGATTACGAGCTTCGCCGTTGCCGAAACCGCGTTCTCTTAGCTCGCGTTCTCTAATTTCGCGTTAATCCGAAAATTTCGTCCTTAAACCTCTCAGATTCTCCCGATACTTCCGTCTAAGATGTTTACGATACCAGCCTTCGCTATTTCGAGGTAACCGGAGCAGGAATGAAAAATTCGAGAACGCGTTACTATTTCATCGACGTAAGACGAGAATAACGCGCGGAATGGGAGAAAAACGGCGGCATTCTAGGCGCGATGGAAAAATCCTAACGAAATACTTCCTGCTAGACAGTGAATGCGAAATATCACCGTTGCTCGTAATTCCGTTCGCGATACCTCTATCAAGGCTATTTAAATAGGCGTTCATTGCTGACCTATCGCCGGCCACAAATTCCCACGTCCTACGCCGACATTGTCAAGCGGGGACCGACGGTAATTTCGCCGGCAATTCCTCGGACCGTGCGGGTAACCTGGAACAACGATGGAACGGGAACGATGTCTGCTATGGCCACGACAAAGGATCACGGATCGCGGTTCGTTAACGGACGGACAGGCAGCAGTGGCGTGTTATGTCTCCGCGCGGATCGGCCGTGGCTAAAAATTCGAGCACGAAGAGGCGTGCGTTAATAAGCGGACTACGCGTGGCGGGGCCGAATAAACTTATCGTTTCGATGCAAATACCCCGAGTGGCTGGCTGGAGCCTTCTCCTGCACCTTCCGCTACCTTCTCGCGGTTTCCACCGATCTCGGTCGTCGCGAAATTTCCGTCCTCCTGTCGCCGCGACTCCCCGTTTACGATGATCGCCAGGCCCGGCCGAACGAGGAATCCACGGCCGAGTGGCGCGTTAAATCAACGACTCTATTGCGCGTTACGACGCAGAAATAATGCCAGGCTCGAGCAATGTCCAGCCTCGGCTCGTTCGCGCGCCGTTTCGCGCTCTTCCTC